>PVIW01002563.1:8684-210825 GCA_004026585.1 Noctilio leporinus
CCCACCCACCCATTCCCCCCAAAGTCAATCCCACCTGTTGTCCATGTCCATGGTTCCTTTATACTAGGTTCTTGTCTAAGCTGCTCCCCATCTTTGCCTCTACCTCTCCCTCCCCCCTACCCCGTTCCCCTGACCACTGAAGGCCTATTCCTTGTATTCATTTTGTTAGATATTTATACATCAGTGGACCCTTGAGCTGTTTCCATCTTTTGGCTGTTGGGAATAATGCTGCTATGAGAAGGGGTGTACAAATACCCATTCAAGTCCCTGCTTCCAATTAATTGGGGTCATACCTAGAAGTGGAATTACTGGATCTCAAGAAAGTTCTACATTTAAACCTTTTTAGGGTAGTTTTTAACTTTATTGATTTTAGAGCTGGGAGGGAGAAAAAAACATTGATTTGTTGTTCCATTTAGTTGTGTATTTATTGGTTGATTTTTTTTTTAATATTTTATTTTTAGAGAGAGGAGAAGGGAGAGAGGGAGAGAGACATAAATGTATGGTTGCCTTTCACCTGCCTCCAGCTGGGGACCTGGCTTGCAACCTGGTTATGTGCCCTGGCTGGGGATTGAACCAGCGACCTTTGGGTTTGCAGGCTGGCACCTTATCCACTGAGCCACCAGCCAGGGCTTACCTCATTTTCATACAAATTATTAAATGGTGATAAAAACACGTGTATTTTTACGTATAATTTACGTGCACTTACATCTTTATATAAAATTGAGTTTTTGGAAGATTTTATTTATTTTTAGAGAGAGGGGAGGGAACGAGGGAGAGAAGGAGAGGAACATCAGTCGATTGCCTCTTGCCCCCAGCTGAGGACCTGCCCTGCAACCCAGGCCTGTGCCCTACTCAGGAAACAAACTCATGATCTCTTGGTTCTCAGGTCTATATATACTCCATCCCCTGAGTCACACTATCTAGGGCTAGATTTTTTAACTCAAGTAAAACTAGACAACATGTTGTGTCCTGGATATGTTGAAATAGCACCTTCATCTGGAGCCTTTTTTCACGTAGGCTGGAGGCAAAGCCGGAAAGGACAGTGGGAAGGCCAAGGCCAAAGCCGTGTCTCGCTCACAGAGAGCTGGGCTGCAGGTACTGTATCCATGATGCTGCGATTCAGTTACTTTCTTTACTGTTGTGATTTCATAACTGTAGATGTTTTGTTAATTATAAAAATACGGTGATTATTAATAATGAGATTAATTGGTCAAATTTTAATTCATAAAGCAATTATCTTTTAATTTGTATTCCCCAGAACAAGAACAAGTTATGAAGAGGTCTTAAATTTGGTTGTTTTGCTTTCTTAAAATCAGTTGTTTCTAGGTTATAATTATGTTCCTGATTCTTTTATAAATTATATCATCGAAATGAAGATGCTATGGTTTTTCTTTTGAGGAAGGCATTTGTAGTGGCGCGTTAACTTTCAGGATGGGGTAGAATTTTTGATAGACTAACGAATTATCTGTTAGTTTTCTGAATATTTCCCCAACAGTGTTAGTTTTAGACGGAGGGATATACTCGAAACACTAAATATTTTCAAATGTCGTCTGATTGAATAATTGCACCTTTCATCTACAAACTGAAAATGTTCTTGATGATTAAGAGTAGCTTCTGTATGTGAGATACTTTGTAAACAGGGAAGTTTGAAGTTCAGAATGTAAAGTTTGGATTTTATCCTCGGGCAACAGTGAGCCAGGGCACATGTTTGAGCAAGAGGCTGATGCGATCCGGGTGGTCCTGAGGAGAGGGGGGCAGAAGCTTACACTTGATGGGCCCATTCTGTATTTTAACACGTCATGTGAGTCTCGGTTAGAATTTTTCTCAAGTAGGAGATGGAAGTCAGGTGAAGACTGCTGCAGTGGTTTTAGGAATAAGGTAATATGAACTCGACTTAGAGTAGGGCAGCTAGGAATAGGAAGCACACATGTGCTCCCCGAAAGCGGGAGGAGCGGGGTGGTGTTGAGAAGAAGGTCAGTGGTTCCTGTGAGCCTTAGCACTGAGAGCCGCAGGCATTTGTGGGGGGCGATGCTCTAAGATGTAAGAATGAAGTGGGGTCATTTTGAACTTCCACCAGAACATCTGCACGAATTGTCCGAAAGTTGTGGGTTTGAGTCCAGCTTCCCAAGAGAGGTGGAGTTGAAATAATGACATTTAAAATCATTTCGTACAATTGGTCATGATTAATTCCTGCTCTGAGTGAGTTTCCAAGTAGAATGTGAGAAAGGACCACAGGGATAGTGGTGGACACCCCACCCTGGGAACCACCCAGGAAAGACTGGGGAGTAGTCAGGAGTTCAGAGTTAGTATCAGAACTCTGTAATCTGCCACCCAAGAAAAAATGGTTTCAGAGATCCTACTGTGTGTCAGACAACGCACCGGTCACTGAGGATGCGTCGTCAGGTAAGGCAAGGATCCTGCTCTTAGGAGCTCAGATTTCCTTAGGGAAGGATTGTCCCCCATGCGTTTTCTCCTGAAGGATGATGACTAGAGGTGGCTAATACATTTGGGGCCAAAGGAAAGTGTTGGAGGTTCAGAGTCACACGAGGCTCCTATGTGAGGGACTTAACCAGATGCGGAAATGATTACGAGGCCAAATGGAATGGATAGCTGATTGCTGGGTGTACAGCAGTTTCTCTTCATTTTGTGATGACACTCCAACTTAGGAGGAGACTAATTCATAAACCCTGGGGTGGTTCACACCTCTAACTTGATTCTCTTCTTAGGAGGGGAAAGGCAGGCATGAAGATTAGGGGCTAAGTAGTAGGACGTAACACACAGGCCCCAAGGACTGTTCATTGGCTTCTAATATGAATAACTCCACACTTTATTCATATTATTTGTCTTTGATCACACTCAGTGGTCTGATGGTAAGACTTCAGTGGCTCCCATTCAGACGGTGTCTCTTTCAGTTTCCCGTGGGCCGAATCCACAGACATTTGAAGACTCGCACCACAAGCCATGGAAGGGTTGGCGCCACAGCAGCTGTGTACAGTGCCGCAATCCTGGAGTACCTCACTGCAGAGGTGTGTGGGGGATGTTAGACATGGAGGTTGGAAAGTTCCAGAGTAAAGAAGGCTGGAATCGTGGAATGCGGGTTTGTAACAAAGAAAGATACTCATTGGCCTTTTTAATAGTAGTTTTAGATGTGTCTTAATCAGCTTGTTACCTGGTACCAGTGTCAAAAAGAATTTTTTTTTTTTTTTTTTAATTGCTGTTGTATTACATCCATCCCCTTTTTGCTCCCCTCTGTCCCCAAGAATCTTGATGTACTCATTTTTCAAGTTAAGTAACGGCTGGCAATCCGTGTATTTTCTAAGATTTTATTTAGAGAGATGGAAGGGAGATAGAAAAAGGAGACAAACATCAGTGTATGGTTTCCTCTCGTGCACCCCCTAGTGGGGACCTGGCCCGCAAGCCAGGCCTGTGCCCTGACTGGGGATCGAACTGGTGACGCTTTGGTTTGCAGGCTGGTGCTCATTCAGCCGAACCACAGCATCCAGGCTGGAAACTTGCTGCCACCAGAGTGTGAAAACTGAAATACACTCTTGAGTGCGTATGACCAACAGGAGTTAGAGCAAAATCTCTGTAAAAATTGAAAGGGAAAGTTTCGCCAGTGTGATAACGCATTTTTAAAAATCACAAATAAGTCCTGGTTGGTGGCTCAGTGGATAAGGTGCCGGCCTGCAAACCCAAAGGTCGCTGGTTCGATTCCCAGCCAGGGCACATGACCAGGTTGCAAGCCAGGTCTCCAGCCAGGTCTGTAGCTGGAGGCAGGTGAAAGGCAACCATACGTTGATGACTCTCTCCCTCTCTGCCTCCCTCCCTTCCCTTCTCTCTGAAAATAATAAATAAAATCTTAAAAAACAAAACAAAACAAAAAAACATATCACTGCACACCTAAAAAAAAAACCACACAAATATAGGAACTATGATTAAAGACTTAACTAATCATTCTGGTTCTGTGGAGTGTTGTGTGCATCACACACTCTATTGTGGTCGTTTTCACTTTTCAGAAAGAGAAATTTCTTGGGCAAGAGTTTCTAATTACTGGGTCATGACCACCCCTTCTCCACCCAGCCTCTCCTAAGGAAAGCGGTGGCTGTGAAACTCCATGAGCTGCAGCTCAAGCACGTCACGTGGTGGAGGCAGCCAACCTAGCAGAAGCAGACAGTTTTCACTTAGCAAGATTTAGGTCCCGCCTGTATGTGAATTGCCTTTGTGGTCATTTCCCTAGCTTCACCAGGCTATTGGTGTCCCCGCGAAGATTTAAGATTGAATTACGGGTGGTTTCAGCCTTGTTGTGTCTCAAGCCAGGGGTCCACCTGTGGCTCGGGTTGAGACCCTCTCTTCCCTCCCTCACCGGCCTTTCACCAGTTTGGTTTCGCTCCAGACGTTGCAGAGGGACAGGCCTCTGGCTTGGAATGTCCGAGTCCCGTCTGAACTCCCATTTTCTTTATTTTTGGAAACTTTGGTTATAATTTATCAGGTTAAGATTAGACAATAAACCTACTGAGGCAGTCAACATGTTTTCAGATATGTAAGTTGGGGGTTTTCGTCTGTAGTAGAGGTAAAGGAAATAATTTAGTCACTAGGAGAGGTGATTGCCTTTCAACCTTGGCTGCCAGCTGGGATCACTCCGGGACTTGAAGGACAACCCTGGGGACAGACCAGGGAGAACGAAGTGGGTCCAGGTGGGTTTTAAAGTGTGCCAGTCACCTCAGGTGCATGGCCAAGATTCCTGCTGCTCTGTTATGTGTGGAGGTTGTGTGGACTGACTTCTGTATTCTATCCAAGGTTTTATAATGCCAGTGTAGTCTGTGGAGGCAAAAATCAAAATTTAAAAATGCTTTTTCTATGGCCAGCTGGGACTTTGAAATTCTTCAGTTGAAAATTTCCACTATAGAATAAAGGGCTTCTGGCTTATTGCATACAGATTATAGGACCCAGTTATGTTTAAAAAGCTTTTGATTAAGATTTTTTTAAAAGCTTTTGAATAGAAAATAATTAAATTTTTAAAAACGTGAATAAAAAATTTTTCATTAGCTCTGGCTTGTGTGGCTCAGTGGATTGGGCATCAGCCTGCAAATCAAAGGGTCCCTGTTGGGGTACATGCCTGGGTTTACGGCTAGGTCCCTAGTTGGGGGCACATGAGAGGCAACCAATTGATCAATATCTTCCTGTCTTTCTCCTTTCTCTATAAATAAATAATCTTTAAACTTTTTAAAATTATAACCTTTTCTACACATGCTAAGAAGTAAATTCTAGCCATTAAGGGCTATACAAAAATAGAGTACAAGAATATATGATCTTTCTATGTTCATATTTTAGAGTCTTGGCTGAGAAATAATTTCCTTTGGCCTTCCTTCTATAGAAGTAGCTTTTTGCTGCCCTGGCTGGTGTGGCTCAGTGGATTGAGCACTGGTCTGCAAACCAAATGGTCACTAGTTTGATTCCTACCCAGGGCACATGTCTGGGTTGTAGGCCAGTCCTTAGTTGGAGGAATATGAGGGGCAACCGATGTTTCTCTCCCTCTTTCTACCTCCCTTCTCTCTAAACATAAATAAAATCTTTAAAAAATAGCTTTTTGCTGCCCTGGCTGGTAGCACAGTGGTTAAGGCACCAGCCTGTGAACCCAAAGGTCACAGGTTCGATTCCCAGCCAGGGCACATAACCAGGTAGCAAGCCAGGTCTCCAGCCAGGTCTGTAGCTGGAGGCAGGTGAAAGGCAACCATACATGGATGTCTCTCTCCCTCTCTTCCTTCTCTTCTTTCTAAAAATAATGAAATAAAATCTTTAAAAAAAAGTATATACCTCCTATGAGAAATACCTCTCTCATATTTTCATATTTGTATTAGGATAAATATATTGCGGACCTCACCTTAGTAACCTTTTTTTTTTTTTTTTTAGAGAGAGAGAGAGGGGAAGGGAGAGAATCAGAGAGGGAGAGAAACATCAGTGTACAGTTGACTTTCACCTGCCTCCAGCTACAGACCTGTCTGGAGGCCTGGCTTGCAACCTGGTTATGTGCCCTGGCTGGGAATTGAACCTGTGACATTTGGGTTCACAGGCCGGCGCCTTATCCACTGTGCCACCAGCCAGGGCTCACCTTAGTAATCTTAAAGCTATTTAAAAATCATTTTCAGTAATGCTAATAAAGTTACCCATGACCTTGGGATGAAAAAAAAAAAAAAAAAAAAAAGGCTTTTTGCTCAAGTTTCTGGGGCTCTTGCAAAATATGAGTATTAAAAGGCCAGTTGAATTAATGAGAGCTCTATAAAAGCATTACAAAAATATGAAAAAGAATGATTTTTGGAATTCATGGGCATTCCTATGACCCCTCACCTCCGTGAATGGCAAGGGTATTTATTTATTTAAAAATTTCATTATTTTCAGAGAGAGGGGAAGTGGGGAAGGAGGCAGAAAGGGAGAGAAGCATCAATGTATGGTTGCCTTTCACCTGCCTTTAGCTGGGGACCTGGCTGGAGACCTGGCTTGAAACCTGGTTATGTGCCCTGGCTGGGGATTGAACCAGCAACCTTTGGGTTTGCAGGCTGGCACCTCATCCATTGAGCCATCAGCCAGGGCCCAAGGGTATTTATTTAGGAAAGACAGAATCTCTGTTCTCAAGGTTCTGATTGGTTTTTTGTTTGTTTGTTTGAATTTTATTATTTCCAGACAGAGGGTGAGGGAGAGAGGGAGAAAGACATCCATGTATGGTTGCTTTTCACCTGCCTCCAGCCACAGACCTGGCTGGAGACCTGGTTTGCAACCTGGTTATGTGCCCTGGCTGGGAAGCGACCTTTGGGTTCTCAGGCTGGTGCCTTATCCACTGTGCTACCAGCCAGGGCTGATTGTTTTTTAAATTTATTGATGGGACTTGCTCATATGTTTATAGTCCTGTTCAAAGCTAAATCCGTTATCTGAGGGGTATTAATAAATATCCCAGAACTCATAAAAATACGAAGTCTGTCCTGAAAGTATCAGCTGTGCAAACTTTAAATTACATTGACATTGGCTCAGTACTTTCAGAACATGCCTCATAGGACAAAGAAAAGTGAACCGTTGGTTTCCTTTTGTGTGTTTCATGGGCAGATGCCACAGTGACCTTTTTGCTGCAACTGCGAGTCTACCCCTCGCCCTTGGCTTGATGTGCCGTCTGGTTTTGCAGGTGCTGGAGCTGGCAGGGAACGCCTCCAAGGATCTCAAAGTGAAGCGCATCACCCCTCGCCACCTGCAGCTTGCGATCCGTGGTGATGAAGAGTTGGACTCTCTCATCAAGGCCACCATAGCTGGGGGCGGTACGTATTATGGGCTCGTCAGCCTGGATTGGTGTTGGAATTTCCAATTACTAAACAGCGCAGACCAATGATTCAGTGCATTTCATCAGCTAACTAGAAAACTTACACCTTCTTTAAGTGTTAAGCTTTATTACTTCTTTTCATGACCATCTGAAGGAATATTCATCATAGCAAGTTGTTTATCTAAATTTTATATGATACTTAAAACCTGGTGTTTAAAATATTTCCCATACTCGTTGAACTGTGTTTGAAAAATGATCTTGAGAAATTGCTTAATATGATGCCCTTGAAAATCAGGGCTGAGATTGTCAGATGAGTCAGGATCCCTGAAGGTGAGAACCAGTTGGTGTCTTTTAACCCTTTATGGGTCGCCTTGTGAGAACCTCTTAAAAGCTGTGGTTACCGTTCTCCCAAAAAGCACATACAATCAGCCCTCTGGCTCAGTTGGTTGGAGTGTTGTCTCAGAACCAGCAGGTTGCAGGTTCGATCCCCAGTTCAGGTGCGTGGGACCCCTGGTCTCACCATGCATGTGGGGGGCAACCAATCAGTGCTTCTTTCTCGCATCAATGTGTTTCTGTCTCCCTTCCTTTCTCTGTAAAACCAATGAAAAACATTCCTCAGGTGAGGATTTTTTAAAAATTATTTTTAAGCACGTAAAATCACATCATTTTACATACAGTCTTAGAGGGTTCTCAGACCCCAAGGTGAGCGCCTTCCCCTTGGTATGGATACTTAAATAGGATTAATCATGAGGGGGGACTTAATTTTCATTCTTTGTATAGTATTTGCTCTTTCTTTATGTTTGAGGCACTGAAGTGGTCAGGTACAGTCAGCTTAACATTCTTTTTAATAATACATTTCTAGCCCTGGCTGGTGGCTCAGTGGATAAGGTCCCGGCCTGCGAACCCAAAGGTCGCTGGTTCGATTCCCCAGCCAGGGCACATAACCAGGTTGCAAACCAGGTCTCCAGCCAGGAGCGTGGCTGGAGGCAGGTGAAAGGCAACCATACATTGATGGTCTCTCTCTCTCTCTCTCTCTCTCTCTCTCTCTCTCTCTCTCTCTCTGCCTCTCTCCCTTCCCTTCTCTCTAAAAATAATAATAAATAAAATCTTTAATAATTTCTTTTGAGGGAGGATGCAACAACTTTATTAAAAGTGCAAATTATGTTTCTTTTTATTTTACTCTAGGTGTGATCCCTCACATCCACAAGTCTCTGATTGGAAAGAAGGGACAGCAGAAGACTGCCTAGAGAGTTGTTCTAACCCACCCTCTTGCTCCCCGTCACTGTACTGTAACTAGGGCAGAAGAAATAATGGGCTATGTGAAATTTTAAACACAGTAAATGAAAAAGCATAGACAATTATTGTAGACATGGAAACATTTGTACGTTCTTAGACTTGGAGTTTGATAAAAGTACCTTTTCACGTGTCAGCAGTTGTGTGTTGATTGGCTGGGTTTCTCCCATGGGTTTTATACAAAAATGGAATTGATAAACCATTTTTTACAAAAATAACTTGTCTCAAAACTGTTGTTTGTGATGTGTTGGAATTTTTTAGAATTTCAAGTCAGTTATATATTCACACTCAACTTAAAATAGAATTTGGTGGGGTGACTCTCTTAAGAGCTGCCTCCCTTTGCCTTCCGCCTCCCCTTCCCACTCCCATGTTTCTTGACTCCTGAAATAGATTCATTGCTTGATTCCAAAAAAAAAAAAAAAAAAAAAAGGTTTTGGGGCTATAGTTTAACCATGATTGATTCTTAGATGCTGTGCATTTCTAGCATGCACCGTTACTTTACATACCACTACAGAATCATGATGTGCCATTAATAATGAGATGCATCCCAATTTCCGAGATGTTAGACTATGAATATGTGCACTTAGAATTGTTGAAATAGGATAACAGAGTTATTTGATTTGCTGAGCATTTATGGTGTGGCAGGCAGGCCCTGTGCTAATAAGGGTTTTACTGGTTTTACCTGTATTTCTCCCACTCCACCGGCCTTCCTCCAAGTGGACCTATATGAACCCTCTTTAAAGACTTTTTATTACCTCACTTCAAAGATGTGGAACCTGTGCTCACAGAAATGCAGTGGCTTGCGGGAAAACACTGATTTGGTTGGTAGAAGATGGCAGAGCTGAGATACAAACCTAGATCTTTCGACTTCAAAGCCCACATGCTTATGTAGAATTGTGATTAAATTTGGCTTAAAAAGAAAATTTTATTTTATTTTATTTATTTATTTTTTTGCTTAAAATTCAGCCCTTGTTAGTATGGCTTAGGGGATTGAGCACCGACCTACAAACCATTGGCCTAAATTATTTTTCTTTGACAGTTTCTCAGTAGTTTGTAAGTTTTAAGTTAATATATCAGTTAGTGGTGTATCAGATAATATTTTTCTGCCTGGAAATATTCATTAAGTACTTTTAATGTTTGTTTTTGTTTTGTTTTAAGATTTTATTATTTTTAGAGAGAGGGGTTAGGGACAGAGCAGAGAGGGAGAGAGACATCCATGTATGGTTGCCTTTCACCTGCCTCCAGCTGGGGACCTGGCTGGAGACCTGGCTTGCAACCTGGTTATGTGCCCTGGCTGGGAATCAAACCAGTGACCTTTGGGTTTGCAGACTGGCACCTTATCCACTGTGCCACCAGCAAGGGCCAGGGCTCTTTTTATTCTGTAAGTTTCTTCTCTTTGTTTTTCTTACAATTTTATTTATTTTATTTATTTATTTTTTAAAGATTTTTATTTCATCATTTCCAGAAAGAGGGGAAGGGAGAGAGGCAGAAAGGGAGAGAGACATCCATGTATGGTTGCGTTTCACCTGCCTCCAGCTACAGACCTGGCTGGAGACCTGGTTTGCAACCTGGTTATGTGCCCTGGCTGGGAATCGAACCTGCGACCTTTGGGTTTGCAGGCCGGCGCCTTATCCACTGTGCCACCAGCCTGGGCTTACAATTTGATTTTTGAGGAAATTGAATTGTATAGAATTATCTATAGGTTTTACTGAATACATCCTAATACTATTTTCCCCTGTGTTACATTTCATATAAACAGCTCTAGAGGGGTGGTTTATTATGGCATTTTTCTTTTTACAAAAATAATTCATAGATGATATTGTGTACTTCCTGTTCGATCCCGGTAGGGATCACCTAATTCCTGCCTCACCTTGTAACATGACGACTGGTGGAGGGGTGGGTGCTGCCTGCCACTCCGTCCATCACTGGGCCCTCCTACCAGCTCTTTCACCCCATCAGTTGTTGAGGCCCAGACGTAGGGTCCCATCGCAGTGGCTAGTGGGCGACATCCTGCCATCCCTTCTGCTCTTGCATTTACGAGGCAGGACAACTACTTCCCGCGTTGAGGTTTACCCTCGTTTGCCCTTTCTGCCTACGTCTCACTACCGGGAAGAGCTTCTGGGGCCTCCCTTCTCTCAACCATCAGGTGATTCTCTGCCCCTGCTGAAACCCTATTAGGCAATGACGTAAATGTATTGACCACTGAGTTCATCCCATCTGACTGCTGGCAGCACTGTTTAAACTGCATCATGGTACAGTAACGGAACCATGCACGGGCCACAATCCAAAACCTAGGTAGGCCACACGGTATGACAATAATTAATACCTCCTTTGATGTTGGATAATAATGCATGCTCTAGTCCTCCAAAATTCCACCCAGTGGGCCCCCTCCAGGAGCCAGCACAGAACTGCCCTTGCTGGCCCAGACATACAGGCCAAGAGCTACAACCAGACAAATCCAAGGAACCTGAGAACACCAGCAAAACCAGGATCCACAACTCCGTTATTCCAGAGTAGGCACAGCAGATCTGCCCACCAATCTCGTAAACCATGGTCCCCACACAATGGCTTCCCCAGAGCAGCCCTCACCTGAACCTCCTTTCACAGCCTTTTCCCAGACCCTTTTCACCAGCCAGGTGAGTTCAGGTGGCCACTCTAGCGTCAACCAGCTCCAGGCAGCTAGAGTTCCACCGGAGTCCCCACCCCTGTTGGGGAACAGGAATTGCGGTCCTGCAGGCCGCCCACCACCACCCTCCAGGCAAATTCCAGGGGCAAAAGTTTGGTGATAAAGGAAAGCTCTGTATTTAAAAGCTTTTGGAATTAACAGCTTTCTACCTGCATTAGTCACTTAAGCCAACCAATTAAGGCTGAATTTTTAACTCTTCAGTTACAGCTTAAATCACTTAAATCTATCAGTTAAAGCTAACCTTTAACACCGGAGTTCTCCTATCATTTCCCCCTGTTGTTTTACATTATTCCTATAGGGTTCTTCACAAACCAAAACAAACGACACAAAAGCTATAGAGCTTTAAAAGGACCGCAGGCTCTTAGAGTCTGTTCCCTCTGGAACACCCAGAGCATAACCCTGCCACCCTCTGCCAGGCCAGTCCAACCCGACCCTTTCCATACGAAATACCTTCCACTGGGAGACTCAGGCAGCTGCCTGCACCATCCTCCAGGCATCCTGGGGGGAGAAGAGCCTGAGAGCCCTTTATAGTCCAAGTCTTTCTAGCCCATAATTCCTTGGCCTCTGGAGGAGTTCAGCTCAGCCAATCCCATCCTACACTGTTGACCATCCCCTGGGGGCACCTCCTCCTGTGGTCCCTCCCTACCCCTCCCCAGTCATCTGATCAGATCTCTGAACTATTGTCTCTGCACATATTTTAAACAAGTTTCTATATTGAGAGGACCCACAGTTATCCCAGCGGGACCTTCAAATCATTTTTGGAAGCCAAGTTAGGAGCGGGAAAGAAAACAAACTGGCGTGACTGGTGTGGCTGAGTGGGTTGAGTGCTGGCCTGTGGACCCAAAGGTTACCAGTTTGATTCCCAGTCAGGGCATGTGCCTGGGTAGTAGGCCAGGTTCCCATTTGGGGGCGCACTAGAGGCAACTGTTTGCTATTTCTCTCACATATCATGTTTCTCTCCCTCTCCTTCTCTCTCCTTTCCCCTCTCACTAAATAAAATCTTTAAAAAATAATAAAAGTGGGGGGAGTAAGAGGGGGAGAGAAGCATCAACTGGTTGTCTCTCACACATGCCCCAACCTGGGGCTGGGGACCAAACTGGCAACTCAGGCATGTGCCCTGACCAGGAGGGGAACCCATGGTATTTTGCCTTGCAGGATGACACCCAACCGAGCCACACTAGTTAGTGCCAGGCATTGTGGCACTTCCACAAATGGAAGGTCTGTGGCAATCCTGCCCCAGGGTTGCCAAAGAAAAATTGCAGTTTATGAAAACCCAAGTTCGCTATTTGGTGCATCTGATACAGACAAGCGCCTCGTGAAGTGTGAAGTTCCCCAAAACCCTGCATCAACGCCACCAGCAAGGCCCTTTCAGGTTACCGCACAATTGGACCCCAAACCTCTGAATGTATTACCGAAGAACAACCCCAGCCCACTTGCATGGGAAGAACAGGATGACATGGCCTTTAAGCCTGGAGTTCCATGAACCTACCTCCCTTGGGCGATCTTCCCTGCAGGTCCCCTTTTTCTTTTTTGTATAAAGGATGAGAATGCCCATGGGATACTCCCCCAGAAAGATGGGACCCCCCTCTACTAGGGTGCCGGTGTGGAGACTACCACTGCCCTTTTGGTTTAGACACCAAGGAGATGGTTGTGGGGTCTCCTTTCCCCACCTTTGCAGCCCTCCCAATTTCCCATTGCATTTCACACTCTCCAGTCACCCCTTCACCTCCCATGAAATCCTGTTGTCGTTTCTCACACAGCACTTAATCCAGCTGCTCTTCTCCTATTTCCCACTCAGCTCCTCACAAGGGTTTAACACAGATTGTCACCTCCTGACCCCTGATGACATCTGCTGGAAGCTCCTGGGTGGCACTTTCTCATGGCTCCTTGAAACACTGCAGTGAGTGCAATATCTAGGGTTGTCCTTTTTAAAAGGGTGTTTTATAGTATGTAAATTTAAATGTCCATAAAGTTAATAAAATCACAGTACGTAAAAATAAAGTATAAAGGTTGTTCTAGATTTAAAAGACCAATATGCTAAATATGCAAATGCACGACTCCACGTTGGATCCTGGGGGTGAAGGCACAGGGGAGGGTCTTATGAAAAACCTAACTGCATGCACATTACACCTCAGTATAGCTCATTTGTCCTGGCTGGTCTGCTTCAGCAAACTAAGTGTCCCCAGGAAGGGACACATGAGAGGAAACCCATCGATGTTTCTCTTCCTCTTGTCCTCCCTCTCCCCTTCTGTATTCAAAAATAAGTTTTTAATCAGAGCAAGCCTGATTAAAAGTGATCATACGGAACGTCGACTGGTTCTGCCAGACCAGGATGGGCAGACCACCACTCAGGGACTCCCGGGGGGTACACAAGAGAACCTGGCAGACACGGACGGGTCAACTCCTCAGTTAAGCCATTTGGGACCTTCTGAAGTTGGCGTACCACCCCACATGAATTGCCGTGTCCTCCAGGAACCTGGTCTTGCACCTTGGTAAGTTCTGTAAGGAAAGAACCTCCCTACTGTGGGCCCCACGTTTTCCCCCCCAATACCGATCATCGTGCATTGCCATGCAAGTCCAAGGGACTAGCTGGGTGAGCATGTATGTGGTCACACGTTAAGACTAGTCTACTAGAGCCAGGGTTTCCAACGTCCTGGCCAGACCGGAGTGAGTTAAGGCCTGTTAGCGACCTGGCCACACAGAAAGGGAGCTTGAACCTTACGTGATGCACTTGAATCCTCCTGAAACTGCCCCCGCGCCCCCAGCTCTTCTACAAAACCAGTCCCTGGGGCCAAAAGGTTGGCAACTGCTGTATTGGGGTGATGAATGTCTATGTCCACATGGGCTGTAACCCAGAGAACACGAGAAAATCTATTCCTGGAGGCAGCCTATCAGCCTGAATCCAGACCGCTAGCTGCTCAAACGCATCCCTTTTAATCAGCAGTTGGTTGAGACAAGACCCCCCAATACCAGGTAGGCAGGGAGGAGCGCTGCCATGACTGAGAGGTGGCCTCTGGCTCCTGCACAGGTTAGGTCCCAACTTACCGTTCTTGATTCCAGCGGAAACCCCAACTCACCCAGAAGGGCCTCCCCCAGCTCAGGCTGGGCAGGTTGGCCTTCTTGTGGGAGGATGAGATGGCGCCCAGGTTCCCTGGCCCAGGGCTCCAGGGACAGAAACATGCCCTACGCAGGTGTCAGGTACCTGACTTCACCAGCAGACTCCATGCTGCCGGTTCCATGTGATCACGTTACCTCCTCAAAGCAAATGGTCCCAGTGGCTCCACCAGCAGAGCCCACAGACCCGCCACCCACTGAGCTCCACAGGCTTCCCCCAAGGCACATCGTCATGTGCTGTTTAAATCACTTTAACGACCTGTGCCACCCTGGCTGGTGGCACAGTGGATAAGGCACCAGCCTGTGAACCAAAAGGTGGTTGCTGGTTCGATCCCCAGCCAGAGCACATAAGCAGGTTGCAAGCCAGGTCTCCAGCCAGGTCCGTAGCTGGAGGCAGGTGAAAGACAACCATACATGGATGTTTCTCTCTGCTGCTGCTCTCCCTACCCCTCTCCCCAAAAACAAGAAAATCTTAAAAAAAAAAAAATTATAAAGTCCAGCCATGCCTTTCAATCTGTTGCAGCACGAATTTTAATGGCCACCTCAGTGTGAAGTGGGAACTTCCTTAAAGGAGCACAGCTCCCAGCTTTTTCACACCTCCAGTGTTCCAACAACAAGGTTGCCCCTTAAGTAATCTGTTGCTGCTTAAAATGAAACCCTAACTCAAACAAGGACAGACAATTGTTTAGTTTTTATTTGATAATCATAAACTTAACTCTGCAGTCCAGCTAGACTTGGAAGGGGTAAGGATAATATGGAACCCAAAGAACCGCGGTGAGAGCATGAAGATTATAGAACATTCCAAGCAGATAGGGGTGAAGGGGTGCTCTCCTGAGCTACAGAAGGAATGGTCTGGTGGTTAAGATAAAATACAAGTCAAATTTATTAGAGTTGTCCACAGTTAGCAATGGTGATCTTCTTGCTGGTCTTGCCATTCCTGGACCCATAGCGCTCCATGGCTGTCACAACATCCATGCCGTCTTTCACCCGGCCGAAGACCACATGCTTGCCATCCAGCCTGGAAACAAAACCATTACTACCACCAGTGCCCAGAGATAACAAGCAGCCTACCTTGTGCATGAAGAACTGTACCCACAAATCGATGTAGCACATCCAAGAGAACACCTGAAGGGTAGCTTAACCAGCCTTCAATGGTAGCTAACATTTGCTGGTTAAATATTGGAAATGTTATTTTACCATTTCTACACCTTACGGAAAAAGGCAAACACCACAGACTGACTCAAAAAGGTGGCATAAAACTCTCCAGGCCTGGCCAGGGAGATCCGTAGGTTACCGACACACCAAGGTTGTGGATTTGATCCCCACTCAGGCAACGTACAAGACGCAACCAGTAAATGCACAAATAAGGAGAACAAACAGTACGTATACACACACACAAATATATATAAAAGCCAGTATGTCACATGCTAATTTACAGACAAAAGTACCACTTGTTTTTTGGTTGCCCCTGACTGTTCTGCCCTTACCACTCGGTCTTGGCAGTGCAGATAAAAAACTGGGAACCGTTTGTGTTGGGTCCTGCATTTGCCATGGATAAGATGCCAGGGCCTGTGTGCTTCAGGAGGAAATTCTCATCGTTAAATTTCTCCCCGTAGATAGACTTGCCACCTGTGCCATTGTGGCGTGTGAAGTCACCACCCTGTGAACATAACAGAAACCTGTCACTTTCGCAACACAATCAGAAACCCTGCCAAGTCGGCAAGGTTCAAACTTCAAAACTCAAACTTAAACTGACCAGAGGTTTAATTGAATCCAAAATGGTAGAGCAACACCTCATGGGCACACATCCAATCCCAAAGCAAAGTAACAACCCAAGTCAAAATAAGTACGTTTCATACCTGGCACATAAATCCCGGGATAATTCTGTGGAAGCAGGAATCTTTATAACCAAATCCTTTCTCCCCGGTGCTCAGAGCACGAAAGTTTTCTATTAAGAGAAAAAAGTTGTATGTACGTACCACACACATAATAAAAATTGGACTGCCTTATTAAATTTAAAAGGAACTAACCTGCTGTCCTTGGAACTTTGTCTGCAAACAACTGTAAGAGAAAAATAACATCTTATGTATTTTATTACTAACTAGCCATGTCTTTAGGGGAGCCTGAATCAAATTTACTTTCTCCTTAGAAAGAATGCTGCAGTCATTACCCTGAATCCCAAATAACAACTGCTCTAGCCGTCCTGCCCTGTTGGGGGAAGAGCTGGGCAACATGAGACCCAAGGCTCATCACAAATCCCATAGTGTGAAGCCCTGAAAGTGACAGAACTCCTGAATGCTGACATTTACTTCTGAACACATACTTGGCTTCTCGGGTACCCCCTCCCCCGCAGCCAGAGAACTACCTCCAGTCTCTTAACAGAGCTTAACCATGGGCTAGATAAGCAACCCCTTGTCCAGTTCCTGGGACCCTTAGTCCCTTACTGAGCAGTAGGGTAATAAATTACAGGGTATGTGCAATAAATTGGCAAAATTTTAGTAAAATGCATCTTTTTGGTATTATGTGCTGGTGCATCATCTTCATGGAAGATAAAATAACATCCATTTGTGACTGCTTCATCCACAGTACAACTGCTTTCCTCAAAACGTCAAGGTAAACATCAGCAATCACCATCAAACCTTGTGGAAACAAATGTGGAGTCCTAATATCTCCATTGCTGACAACACCTGACATCACTGTAGCAGGAAATTTCATTTTCATGACAATTAGGGCTTCCTAAGAAATTCTAAGCCCTGGCTGGTGGCACAGTGGATAAGGTGCTAGCCTGCAAACCCAAAAGCCGCCAGTTTGATTCCCAGCCAGGGCACAAAAACGAGTCTCCAGGTCTCCAACCAGGTCCCTAGCTGGAGGCAGGTGAAAATAGCAACCATACGTTGACATCTCCTTTTCCCTCTCTAAAAATCAAATAATATAAAATTTCTTTGCATCAGGTAAGAAAATCAAAAGGCTTTTTCCATTTTGTTAGCAGTTCCTTTGCTGTCTCATAAACTGGCCTCTTCTAAGATACAATCGGAATCTGGTATCTTCAGCAATCATCTTGGGAAGCAGTGCATCCTTCACCTGCAGTTCTCTTGCTATGGAGCGCATGGACTTTCCTGTATCTTCTCTGATAACTTCCTGTGTTCTGTATGTTGTATCTGGACTTTCGCATTCCTTGTGCACTTCATGGGTGTTCCTTGGCGTGGCGACATCAGGATCAGCATCGTAACCGTCCTCACCTCATTGTCGACTGTAAGTTACTCAAGTCTGCAATTTCCTTAGCAGGTTGCGGTGTACGCAGCCAGAAATTACGGTTGCTCTAACTTCCTTCCACATGAGAATTGCTCTCAGAATTTTACTTTGTGTCTGAAACAATGCTACTAAATCACAACCATAGCAAGGTGTTCAAAATAAGGTCTCGCTATTGCCAATTCACCGTGCGCGCCCTGTACACAGATCGGCTCCTACCTACCTGCTTCGGCCATTTCCTAAGCACGGAAAACCCTTGGGAGACAGAAGCCGCACCTGTGCAAGCCCCTCCGCACGGACGGCTTTTGAAAACAACGTTAAGATCCGCAGGCGCCAGAGCCTCGCAGCTTCCCAGCCTGAGGACCCGCCCGCAGGGGCCCCCTTGTTCGGCCCCAACCCCCCGGCCCGCAGCGGGGCGCTCGGCGCCCACCGAGCCCGCGGCTAACCCGACACCGACACGTTACAGCCTCGGGCCGCCAAGTGTCCACGTGGCACCGGCAGCCCCCGCGGCTGCCATCCGGCGCACAGACCGCCTGGAACGGGACGCGGCCGGGCGGCCATGAGCCTCCGCCCTCGCCTGCACGAGGGGACCCGGCTCCCGGGCCAGGCCGCGCCCGCAGCTGGCGGAAGAGGCCGGAGAGAAGCCCGCTGCCGCGCCTGGGGACTGACCAGCCCGCCGCTCGCCCCCCGCCCCGCAGCGAGGAGCGCGGGCCGCACCGCCCGGCCCGCACGGGCGTCGTCATCACGCGGGGGCGGGCCCGGCGCCAGCTCGCTTCCGCCCGGCTCGAGGCCGCTCCGCCGCGCGGCCTGACCCACCGCCGTACCGAGTCACGCAGGGCCCCGTCCCGCGGCTGCGCGCGCCCCCCGGGGCGGGAGGCGCCCCCCGGTGCAGCCGCCGCGCGAGAGCCCGGGGAGGCTCGGCGCGCTCAGGGCGACGCCCGCGGCCGCCGTTCCCCTGGGGCGTTGCCAACCCGCGCGGCCGGCGGTCCACGCCGGGGCCCAGCGCTCGCGGTCCGAGCACGTGCGGGGCCGGAAGGGTGCGGCCGCCCCTCCCCCGCCGCCTTTGTCTGCCCGCCGCCCCCGGCCTCCCAAAATGGCCCCTCGGCAGGAAATGGCGCCGCGCCGCCGCGCTCCGCTGCCGCCCGCCCGGGCCCCTCGGTCGCCGCCCCCACGACCCGCCCTCCGCCTGGGCCCAAAACCGCCGCGGCCACCGCCACCGCCACCGCCACCGCCACCCGCCCCACCTCGAAGGTGACGCGGCCCAAGGGCTCGCCGTCGGCAGCGATGTCGAAGAACACGGTGGGGTTGCCCATGACTGCGCTTCGGACCCAAGGCGACTGCGGCGACGGCGTCTGCAAGTCAGCACGAGACCGGCTGTCCGGCCCCTCTTATAGCCAGGACGGGCCCCGCCCACGGCCCGTCGCGCGCCGCCGCTCTGGCCAATAGAGACTGCACGCGGGACGGAGTGACGATTCACCTGGCCTATGAGCAGAGGCGATGCTGCGGCGGGGGCGGGACTGCGTGCGCGCGTGCGCGCTCGCGTTTTTCGGCAGGTTCCCGCCCGCGAGCCCCGTCGCGGCTCTGCGGCGTGAGGTGGAGTGTGGGGGCCGGGGGTGCGGCCTCCGGACGGGGAGGCGGGTGGGCGCGGGGCACCGCCCGGGTGGCCGGCGGGAGCGGAGGGGGCGTGGGCGTCGGGAGGCCGCTCCCGCCCCGGACGTGTCCCCACTGCGCGGAGGGGACGGCTGAGGCGCACGCCGGCCTCAAGGTCGCGCGCGCGGCGCGCCAAGGTCGCTCGGGGTCCCGGTGGCCTCGGGCGCGGCCGCCCCGACTGCGCAGTGGCGACGCGCTCGCCCAGCGCCCCGCTTTCCGGAAATTCCCGGCGCGCCGTCGCCCCCGCCTGCGGGCCCGCGGGGGCTGGGCGGCGAGGACCGCGGATCGTGCCCGCAGGCCGGGGGGGTGGGGGGGGAGGACGCGCGGGTGCGGCCCCGGTGGCCTTGGGGAGCCTGGAAGTGGCGCACGTGGGCGCGCGCTCCCCGCCGCCGCTGCGAGCTCTCGGCCTGGGCCGCCCGCCCGGCGGGCTGCGTCTGCGGGCCGCGCGGCGCCAGAGGTCCGGCCGGCGGTGACGCGGTGCGGGCGCCCGAGCGTCAGCGCGGGGTCGGACGTTGGTTTCCGCGCCCGCGTCGCGCGCTGGGACCTTGCGGCCGCCCCCGGGGACCCGCGCCCGCCGCCGCGGGGAGGGACCGACCTGCTGCCGGGCTGGGGGCAGCGCGGCCTCCCTCCTGCTGGCGTTTCCTTCATGTGCGGGTAGTTGAGGTTTTATCTGTTGTTTCCAGAGGGGGGGAGGCATCCGCGTGTGGCTGCCTGTCTCCGCCTCCAGCTGGCGACCCCGCTGCAACCGGGTCTTGTGCCCCCCCTGGGACTCGAACCGGCGGCCTCGGGTCCGCAGGCCGGCGCCTCCTGCGCTCGGGTTTCTCTCCGGGGTTTTTATTTATTCAGGGAACGGGGTGCCGGGGAGGCGGAGGAACCGCCTCTATTGCCTCGCTCGCCCCAATGGGGACCCGGCCGCGCCCCAGGTCTGTGTCCCACCTGGGTGTCGAGCCGCCGCCTTTGGTTCGCAGGTGGCGCCGCGGCCGCCGAGCCCCGGGCAGGGCTCCTGCTGCTGCTCCCAGCGGGCCGGCCCTTCCGCAGGGCGCCCGGCCCGCGCCGCTGCCGCGTGTGTGTAGCCAGCGGCCCGCTGGGTCCCCGGCACAGGCGGTCGCTCGGCGGTCACAGCGCGAGTGCAGGACGGGGCGCCCGCGGGGCAGCGGCAGGCGCAGCGTCTCCGGCGTGCGGTGCTGTCGGCGCCGGACCCCGCAGGCTGCAGCCAGGACGCCCTGCGGGCGGCGCAGCAGGAGGGGCCGCAGCCCGGCCCCAGCGTTACCGAGCGGGTGCGGTGCAGGTGGAAACCCCCCTGAACCTCTCGAGCGGGAGGACGCAGCGGGAAAGCAGAGGTTAGGGTGGGTCTCCCGGGGCTCTGCGTCCTGCTCACAGCCGGGGACCAGCCCTGCAGGGCCAGCTCGCGGCATCACCACCCGCAAACTAGGGCCTGTTCCAGGCCGGGTCTCCCCTCCATCAGGCATGTGGACCCCCGTCGGCTTCCATGGCTTCCTCCATGACCTGCCCTCTTCTCTCCCATCTCCCCAGCTCTGACCTTCCCCCCGACCGTTGCATGGACTTCTGCGTTGCGGTCACGCAGCCGATCTCCTGTTCCTTACGCACCTGCGGGGGAGCCGTACCTATTCTGGGGCCCCGATTCTCAGGCGGCTTCTAAACCGAGCTCTCCCCACACTTCTGCCCCTCCCGCTGCAGCACTTGCCTGGCCTTCCGCCATCTGGTCACGAGGCCACGGGCTTTCCAGCCAGAGTCCATTCTCGGAACCGTCGGGGTTTGTAACTCCCGAGCTGTAGCGCCTCCTTGGAGGACTCCCAGGCTGGGCCCACAGCACAGCATGGAAGCAGCTCCTTTGCAGCGCGCCCCACCTGCCTGGCGCGTCTGGGTGACATTTCTCCTGCCACACTGACTCATCACCCCACCCTGTGTTTCCAGAACTGCTGCTCAGGCTCCCCTCCCTTCCTCTGCCAACAAGGCTCCACTCTGTTGTCCAGGTTGGGAGTCAGATTAGTTCTAGAGTCACAGCATCTGCAACATCCGTACTGAGTATGAGCTGAACGGATGCGCAGACGGAGTCCGCATCCACGCAGGTGGTGATGAGAGCAGACGGGAGGCCGACTCAGTAGCATGTCCCCGGGGCTATGATGCTCAGCAGGCTCCTCCGACAGTTGGCCCAGGAGGAAGTTCAGAGAAGGCAGCTTTACTTCGGTCCTCCCCCTCCCGACTACATCTGACCCCTGCCACACCCTTGCTCCATCTCCCGGCCCCACCCCACCAAGCCCCACAGGTAGCGGCTTCAGTTCCCGTCCTCCCCCATCTCAGCATCTCTTCCTCAGTTCCCCTGCCCCTGAACAAGCCCCACTGCCGCGTTCGGCTCAGTTTGCAGAGTCTGCACTGCTCCTGACCCTTGGCTCCTCTCTCCACCCTGCAGTCAGACTTCTGCTCTCAGGAAGCCCCCAGGACCTGATTTATGGCCTGTCAGACCTCTCGTGTTAAACCCACCTGGGCCACAGGCTCGCCCTGACCCAACCCAACCCCACGGCGGGCAGGATGGGTGGTCTCTGAGGTTACCAAAGGGGGCTGCAGTGGGCAGAGCCCCTTCTGCAGGGGGAGGGTAGGAGTGGGCCGCAGCGCCGGCTGGAGTCAGGATGTGCCCCCCTTACCCCATCCATCATCCCGTGTTTGGAAGTGCGAGAAGCACTGGTGTTCTTTAACTGGGGGGTAGAATTCACCCCTGAGCTTTTCAGGAGCGGGGCTCGTCCCTGACTCAATCTCCCCACTCGGGGGCGTGTCCAGTTGCTATTTCTCCCTGGGTCTGTTTGGGTATTTTGCTTCCTTCTAAGGCATTTGTTCAGCTGGGTTACCTGACATGGGCAATTACTCCTAGTGTTGTGTCCTCAATTCCGTCAGGCGGGTAGACTCCCCTGCTTTCCTTTCTAGTTTAGTTGTCCTCAGTCCATCTGGAAGCTTGCTCATTCCATTGCTTCCCAGAAACAGCTGCGCTGCCCTGGCTGGAGGGGCTCAGTGGGTTGAGCGCTGGCCTGCAAACCGCAGGCTGCAGTTTCAGCTCCCAGTCAGGGAACAGGCCTGAGTTTTGAGCCAGGTTCCCAGTTGGGAGTGTATAGGGGGCAACTGATCAGTGTTCTCTTTTCCTCTCTGAAAATAAAACCTTTAAAAAACAAACAAACAAAAAAAAACCACCAAACACTTGTGCTTATGTTGACTGTTGCTTCTTTGATCACCCATTCTCCTCTGCATTCCCTGTTCCTTCCTCTTCCTGCTACCTCTAAATTTAGTCTTTTTCTAGTTCCTTTGGGAGTTAATTTTAGACCTTTAAAGAAAAAATACATTTACAGCTATAATTTTGCTCTAGCACGCCTCTCCCCCATGTTTTGTATGTTGTTTTCACTCGTCTGCAAGTACCTTGTCACTGTGATTTCTTTGACCCTTTGGCTGTTAATTTCCCTTATTTGTAAATTTTTATTTCCCTTCACCTATCGCTATCTAGCTTCATTTCTCTGTGCTTGGAGAAAGTACTTGGCATTATTTCAACCTTCCTAATGTATTGGGACTTGCTCTGTGGCCTAATACATTGTCCTGGAGAGTGTGCATGGTGCTGTGACCTGAAAGGTCACAGGTTTAACCTCTGGTCGGGGAACATTCTTGGGCTGCAGGCTCTGTCTCCCGTTGGGGGCATGCAAGAGGTCACCAACTGAGGTTTCTCTCACACATTGATGTTCCCTTCTTTCTCCTTCTCTTCCCCTCTAAAAACCAAACTCATTCAAGAAATAAAAATTGACTTGAGAAATCTATTTGTTGTTCCATTTATTGATGCATTCATCAGTTAATTCCTGTGGGCACCCAGACTGGGGATCAAACCAGCAACGTTGGTGTATCAGGACGGTGCTCTAACCAATTGATCTAGCCTGCCAGGGGGCTGGCCTTTCTTTTTTAATTGCATATTTGCTGCACGGGAGGACATGGCCCACAACACACAGAGGTGAAAACCGATGAAGCCACCACTCTGCTGGGGACCAGACTGTCACCACCCGCGCGCTTCCTCAGAGGCCCCGCCCCATTGCAGCAGGGAAGCAGGTGCAGGAACCCCTTGAAATGAACAGCTGGTGTTGAACTTTGACATGGCAACCGCTGTACAACCCCTCACCCCGGCCTTTTGTCCCATGTTGGGATGAGTCCTCAGTGATGTCAAGGCTGTGGTTCCTGTCCTACTGCCCTATGCCATGGTGACCACAGCTCTGTCTTTTCTGTGTCCTCCTGCCTGAGGACTTTGAGTGGCTTATAGCCTTGTGGTCATGTCCTGATCTCCCCATACACCCTAAAGAGCGCCCGCAATGCAGTGGGTGGGGGTGCATAACACTGGGAGACCTGTGTGGGCTGGCACCCATTCTGCCCACCAACCCTCCAAAGGGCCCAGGAAGGCTGGGGACGCAGATGAGAAACCACTGTGCTGGGCCTGTGTCCCCTGGAGGCCTTGCTCATCCCTGGGCTGGGCTTCTGGCCCCTAACCTGGATCCCCAGTGTCCCCTACAGCGCTGTTGGTCCGCAGTCACCCCTGTAGCCAGACAAGCTGGAAACAGGCTGCAGCAGCACAAGTAGGTCCACAGCTGGGGTCCCAAAATGTAAATAGATCAGGACTGGCACCGCCTTCCTCCCCCAGCAAGTGAAATTGGCTCCCCCCAATCCCCAGCCCGACACGAAGAGTCCAGGCACTGGGCAGCCACCTGCCCCACCCCAGGCTCCCTGCCAGCCTGCCCACACAGGGACAAGGTGGCAGAGGTGTCTCTCGGCCCTGAGGACACCATAAAACAGAAGGACAACTCAGACTACAGCCAACATGGAAAATTCCAGGGATGAGGAGAAACACTGCAGGCCGGGGGGCTGCTGTAGGGTAGGAACAGCGCCATAGGGTGGGGACGGAGCGCAAGGAGGACCCAGGCCACCGTGGGAGACTTTTAATGGAGACGGTTGGGTGCCCCACCGAGGGCCGGGACACGGAAAGTGGCTTTAAAAATGCGGTGAGGCTGCATGTTTACGGTATAAGGCTGGGGGCGACGAAGCCCACTGAAGGTGTTCAGGGCTCCACTGGGGCGGGAAGGAGGTCTTGGGTCAGGCTCCTCTCAGTAACTGCCGGGGTCCCAGCCAGGGATGGGCGGGGCCAGGGGGGGCGCAGTGTGGGGGAAGTGGAGGGGGCGTGGGGCACGGGGGGGCTGTCCCCGAAACTTCCTGCAGCAGCCGGCAGGGCCAGGGCTGGTGTGCAGGTCCCCTCCGGGCCAGGACACAGCTGCCTACAGCTCCAGGGACAAGTGGCTCCAGGGGGTGTTGGGGGTGGGCAGGGGCAGGGCTCGCATGTGGCATCTGTGCCTCCTCCTGTCTGTGACCGGCTGGCGGGCAGGTTCAGTTGTTCTCGAAGAGAGAGAGCAGGTCGTCGTTGCTACTGGTGGGCAGGTCGGGGGGGCCCAGGTAGGACAGCAGCTCATCAGTGTTGGTCAGTTCTGGGAGCAGCTGAGGACGAAGCAAACTGGCCTCAGACCCACCTCGTGGCAGCCCTGTCCCCGCACCACAGACGGTTGGGTCAACAAGGACATGGAACGCCCCCTGCCCCAGGCAGGAAGCTCCTGAGCCCCAGGCCATGTGGGGCTGGCTCCCTGCAGAGGGCCCCTCCAGGACCAGAACCCCGACTCGAGGCCCTTGTTCCACGAGGAACACGCGGGGCCGCCTGAGGGCTGGAGGCAGATGGGGAGCAAAGGCCTGCGAGGGGCCCGCCTGAGGGCTGGAGGCAGATGGGGAGCAAAGGCCTGCGAGGGGCCCGCCGTGAGCAGGGCCAGCAGGAGCTCGGACCCGTCCTTAGGGTTTCCTACTTGGGCTGCTCCACTTGTTCGCATGCTGAACCTCAGACCCTAAGGCTGGTGTCATCGCTGTGAGCCCAGGCTCCTTGGGGACTCTGCACAAGTCACCATGGTGACCAGGTCCCCAGAACTCTGCCTCTGCTCAGAAGTCAGCGACGTGTAAGTGCGTGAACCCGGACAACAGAAAAAAATCAGCTCTCAGCCTGGCTCCCACGCACTCCCAGCAGCGGTCTCAGTACTCACGTCCAAGGCTGGTTCTGGGGCCTCCCCTGCCCCAGACACGGGGGGCCCCATCACGCCTGTGGCAGTGTGGAAGGTCAGCTCGCCGATGGGACCTGAGCCCACTGGGCCCAGGGGCTGCCGGGTCGCTGAGGGAGGGTTAGGGTGGTGCAGCTGGGGCCCTGGGGGGCCTCCAAGGTTGGGGGTGTGTAGTCCAGGTGGCCCAAGGTTGTGGGTTGAGTCCAGGTGGCCCACAGGTGCCAACTGAGGAAGGAGAGAAGGACCTGGTGACAGGGCCCAGGGATGCCCCTTGGCCCCTTAGCCCTCTCGGCCCTCTGGCCTGGCACTGACCTGGCCTGGGAGGCTGGGAGTGGACTTCTCTGGCGTGAGGCTGTTGGGAATGCTGGGCTGGTAGGAGATGGGGGGTGGCCCTGGGGTGAACTCAGGAAGGATCGGGGTGCTGGGTGTGGTGGGCGGGAAGGAGTCGGAGAAGGTCCCGGGTCCCAGGAAGCTTGAGCCTGAGAGAGAAGCGTCAGGTCGGGGCGGGGCCGCGGGAGGATGTAGGGAAGTCCCCGCCAGACGACTGGCCTCAGGACGTCCCTCAGCCCAGGAGGTGACAGAAACGGGACCTAGCTTACTGGTGGGGCACATGGGGCCAGTGCAGGACATGTGCTGGCAGATGGCACCTGTCTGAAACTGCTGGGAGGGTGGGGTGCAGCTTCAGCCGGAGGCCCTGCTGCCCATCCCCAGGGGCCTGACAGAGCCACGTCTACACCACCACGTCAGCAACGGCCTCCTGGGCAAGGCCCGCGTGGCCGCGCCCTCGCAGGCAGCTGACTGGTCTGGAGAGGACGGCGTCCGCCCAGGCTGCCCGTAGCTGCCGGCGAGGCGCTGTACTCACCCTGGCTGGGGTTGTCGACGGGCGCCGGGGCTGAGGGAGGCTGCAGCGCGGCGAAGGGGGCAGCCCCTGGGCCCAGGGCGGCTACCATCTCCATCACGCTGGGCAGGAGCGCGTGTGCGGGGCTCACGGTGCGGCAGCGTTTCAGCACCGGCCCGTCCGGCTCCTCCTTGGGGTGCACGTCCGGCTTGGCCGGCACCGGCTTCCAGCTGCAGGTGGGGTCGATGGTGATCTCCTCGCAGTCGGAGCTGGCGGGACACGGGGCTGGTCACCACCTGTCCTGCGCCTCTCCTGGCCCCGGGGCAGTTTTTAGGCCAACTGCCACTCAAATGCACAGTCCCAGCTCTGTGGGATGCTGGCTGGATTGGAGGCCGATTTGGTGAAGCCTGGAACCCAGCTCACCTCTCGGTGGGTCAGCAAGGGGCCACCCCGCCCAACCTGAGGCTGCTCTCTTCTGACCGCAGAGGCCAGGGAGAGCTGCGAGACTCACTTCTGGATGCAGGTGAGGATGCCCAGCATGTACTGGTCCACCTCCAGGCCCTCCAGCAGGGCTGTCTTGCTGTAGAGAACAAGCGGGACTCAGCTCGGAGGCCCAGCCTCCCCAGACACGCGCCTGCCACACTCCCCAGTGCCCTCCCCTGCCCCCGGCCCCTGGGGTGAGCTGAGCCTGTGGCAGGGGAGGGGGCTACGGCGGCTGAGTCTGTGCTGGACCCAGGCGCCTGGGTGGGCACTTCTGACAGCCTCTGAAGAACCGCCCGGGCCCTAGGACCCACGAGAGGACCCTCTCGGAACACTTACTTGCACACGGGGCACCTCCAGGTGCCCCGCTCACAGTTGAGCTGCAGGTAGGACTCCAGGTCGAAGCACTGTGGGGAGGGAGACAGTTCCTCACACTGGGCCAGAGCCCGCCCTGGACTCTCGGGATGCGGGGCTCAAGCCCTTGCGTGTGTGGGAAGCGACATGCACCGGGCTGTCACTATGCTGTCACGGTAACAGATCAAGACTGGGATGGCCATGCAGCCCTCCCTGCGAATAACTGGCCACAGGGCCAACGCCTGGGCACGAAGGCGGTGGCCGACTCGTCTGCATTTCTGAAGAGCCCGTGTGGCGCTCCTGGGGTCACAGCAGGGGACTGCACCCTGCATCCCCGGCACTGTCACCACCACAGCCCCCAGACAGAGTCAGGTCACTCGCTGCCTTAGAACAAACAGCAGGAAAGCCCAAGGGCACAAGGGAATCTGGCCACCTGCCTGCTGGCTGGTCCCGTCACCCGTGGGCCCGGGAGCTGAACCTCACTTGCTAAGGGTGGGTCGCAAATGTTCCGAAAAAGCCTGCGGTGACCACTCACCTGTATGTGGCGACAGTCGTGGCCTCGGGCGGGGAGCTGGATCCTGCGGAAGGTGATGGGGCACTTGAGGGACACCTTGATGGCCGTCTGCTCCACCCCATCCTCTCCATTGGGCCCCGGGGTACCAGGGATGGTGCCGCTGCTGAAGTTCCGTTTTACTGGTGGCAACAGGGAAAGGACTGAGGAAAGGACAGCGACAGGGGTGGGACAACTCCAAGGGCCCACCTGGATCTCTTGCCCAGGGGACAGTCTTGCCCGACGGGTGGCGCCGCAGGGTGGGCCCGGCCCAGCGTCCCCACTCACCTTTGGTGATGCCGTGCTCGGCCGGCAGCAGCCGCTTCTTGAGGAGGCCCTGCAGCACCGAGCGCACGGCCGGCCGGTGCACCAGCTGCAGCACGAACAGGTGGGACTGCAAGGCAGGCGCAGGTCAGGGGTTCTCAGCAACTGCCTGTCTCCCCAGCACCATGTGTCCTACCTCTCCCGGGAGCCGGAGTGACACGGGCCCCAGCTCCGCGCCCCACGCCCGCCCCCTGTAGGCTCCCCGCCCTGAGTCTGCTGGGCGGCCCATGTGGGAGCAGCTGCTGAGCCTCAGCTGGGGCCGGTGATCCCCACAAGGACTCGGGGTCTGGAGCCTCCTTCGGCAGAGACGCGGGCGTGGCTCTGTCCCCTGCGTGGGGTGCGCACCCACCTCGGGCTGGGCCCTCCCGGAAGCCATGCGGGGGTGGCCGGCACTCACGCAGCAGCAGGCCGTGACGGTGATCTGGATGGTGTTGCGGCCCGGCTGGCACACGTGCTTCAGGTGCAGGGGCTTGTGGGAGGTCTTGTTGTCCCCGCGCTCGATGGTGAGCGGCGTGGCGTTGACGCTGACCTGCACGGACGCCGGCCAGTTGGTGTTCACCTGCCGGTCCTCGTGGTGGTAGCACTTGAACTGCAGCTCCAGGTCAGGCCTGTGCGGGGAGGAGGCGCTGAGAGCCGGGTGGGCGCGCGAGGGGCCGCGGGGAGGCCGCCGCTCACCTCAGCATCAGGGTCTTGTAGACGGAGTCTCGCAGCTGGAAGGCGTGGTTGCTCACCGCCAGGTTGTGCTGCAGGCGGAAGGGCTCCAGCACCACCCCGTCCCGCACGGGGAAGGTGAGGCGCAGCTCCTGGCAGGGGCCACCGCCTGGGGACAGGCCGCGTCAGCAGCTCGCACAGGGGCTCCAGGCCGGGGGCTCGCGCCAGCCCCTCCGCAGGGATGGTGGCGAGGGGACTCCGGCCCCCTTCCCCTCCTCTGGGCTGGGGTCTGGTGGCACCTGTGCTGACACCCTGGGCTCCACGGTCACCTCCCAGGGTAACAGGACCGTCCTGCCTTCGTGGCCCCACCTAGTGTGGCCCCTAAAATGTAGCCCAAGAACAGGCCCCAACCCAGAAAGAAGGTGCTCCTGGTGCGTTTCGTGGGGTAGGAACTGGGGGGGTGTCCACTGGCCACCTGACATCAATGACCCTCATGCGCTAACAGGTTTTAGGGCTCCCACAGCAGGGGTTCTGAATCGGGAGTGGACTTCAGAGGCCCCCGATGCTGTGTGTGGGGACACTTTTCCACAGGGGCCCCGCACACGCAGCCCATCCGCAGAGCCCCCACCCCGGCACCGCCCCTCACCGTCCGGGGCCCCGGAGACTCACCCGGGGATGACGGGTGCAAGGAGCTGGTGCTGGGCTTGAGGTCGGGCAGGAAGGGGGACTTGATGTCCTGACTGTAGGAGACGCTGCCGCTGGGGGTCACGGGCGGTGTGGGGCTCCCTGGCAGTGGGGAGCTGGGGTACCCCGGGACGGAACGGGCGGGCTGCGGGGTTGATTCGAGGCAGAACGGTGGGGCTGCAGTGCGTTTCTGAGCACACGTGGGAGCGGTCCGGGCCGCCAAGGGGTGCCTGGCTGGGTGTCCCCATTTCTCCGTGCCGGGGAGTCCTCTCCCCACATGCCCACCCAGGGAGCCCCCCGCCTGTCTGCCAGCCGTCCGTACCCCACTCAGGCCGGGCTGGCTGTAGCTGACGTTCCCGCCGTTGAAGCTGGCACCCTGCCCGTTGAACTGCTCCGCTGGCTGGGAAGGGAAGACCACGTGCACCTGGGCTCCCGCCCACCCGCTCCCCGACCGCCAGGCCCCGCCCAAGACCCAGCACACGGCTGAGGGGAGGGAGCCCACCACACACACACACACATGCACTCTGTCCTTTATTTCCTTCTTTGTACGCTTTTGTGTTCCCCAAATCATCTACAGGGAGCATGGACTGATGGCGTAACTTTAAAAACTGCCAGTACAGAAACAGGTGACCCCGTGTCAAAGGGGTTCACGTGGCTGCCCCAGAGAGGCCACCCTCTCAGCGGGTCCTTTCAGAGCCGACCGCCCCCCCAGCCAGCGCAGACTGCTCCAGCCCTACCTTGTAGTGCAGTCCGGGGGGGCCAGAGGTGGACAGGGGCAGTCTGTGACCAGGGTAGGGAGAGGGGGCAGGGGACTGCCCAGGTGTGTACTGGGTGGTGCTGGGGGAGAACTGGCCTCCTGGCAGATGCTGCTGCCCTGCACACACCTGAAGGAGGAAAGAGGTGGGAGCCTGGTCAGGGGGGCCGGTTCCCGAGGGGGGACAGCAACGTCCCTGGCCAGTGCCCGCACACATCCGACCTCGCCACGGCTCTGACGGTGCTCACCTCACTGGAGTAGGTTCTCTTGACCCCCTGTCGGGGCAGCGGCTGGGCCTGGGGAGGCCCAGGGTACCCATGCTGGGGCAGGCGCTGCCCTGAATACAAGGGCGCCATGCCCACTGCCCGGGCAAGGCTCATGCCCATGGGGCCGGAGGGGCCCAGCAGCCCTCCCATGCTGGCAGGGCTCATGCTGCTGGGGACGCTGGGCCCGCGGGGTGCTCCGTGCTGCAGGAACTGGCTGTGAAAAGGCTGTCCGGCCCCCATCTGGGAGGAGAACGGAGACCGTCAGGCCCAGCCGCTGCTGCGGGCGCCCTGGTCCTCCTCCTCCTCTGCACCTGCTCCGGCCCGTCCACCTCCCACCCAGGCCCACCCTCACCACCCCGCACTGCGCACCCCACAGTCCTTGAGCCCTGCTGGGCTGTCTGACTGTCCCGCCTTCCCAGCTGGGCCTGGCCCCTCCTAGGGGGGGCTGCAGCCTCACCGCTCCGTACTGGCTGAGCTCCTGGCTCTGCTTCTCCTGGAGGGCAGCCACGGTGGCTGTGGCAGTGGCGGTGGCAGTGGCCGCGGCGGCAGCCACAGCCGCTGCCGCCGCTGCTTGAGTAAAGTCTGTGGCGGGTTGTGTGGCGTGGGAGGGGAGGCCCAGACCCCCAGGTGCCCCAGGGCCACCTGCATACCTGCAAGAGACACAGGCGCTGGGCTACAAGCGCCTCCCACCTGTGGCCTGGGGGTGGGACACCCGCTCTTCCCGAGCTGAGGGGGCAGGCAGGGCGAGCACTGAGACACCACGTCCAACAAACCCCTGCCACAGTCCCTAGGTGGACGCGGAAGGCCCCTGGCACACCTGCCAGGGAAGGGTCCCGCTTACCCGGTGGTGAAGCCGGGGCCCCCAGGATAGCCCCCACGGCCATACACGCCCTGCTGCATGTAGCCCTTGCTGGTGCCGCCCTCACCAAATGCCTGCTGGCCCAGGCACTGCGCAGAGCTCAGGGCCGAGCTGCCACCTGCCATGCCAGGCATCATGGACCTGCCAGGGGGGTTCCCTGCAGGGCCCATGGGGCTCCCCAAAACCTGCAAGGAAGCAAGAATCACCAAAGGGAACCATTCAAACAACTCATTTCACACAGCAGCTCTAAAGTGTGGAAAGAAGGCACCTGGCAGGGGAAGTGGGGGATAGGGTCAGGGAGACAGAGGGGTCCCAGGAGGTCACGTGTGCAGGGAGAACTCGCCTCAAGGACCTGGAGACCGGGAAGCCCTGGCTCCCTCTGCCCAGGGTCACAGGTGGGCTCACCTGACCCTGTGCTGTGTTGCCGACACCCCACACGGTTGTGACTACAGACAGCGATCCTGCGGGCTGTGTGGCACTCTGCTGCCAAGGCACTGCCTCATACGCGAAGGGACCATCACTGCAAGGACAGGTGTGGCAGGGAGGCCTGGGTCAGGAGGGCATGGGAGACAGCGCCTGGGCGGAACCGAAGGCCGGGAGCAGAGGGGTTGGCTCAGCCAGCCACCCACATCCCTGGGGCCCGAGGCGGGACGGCAGCAGAAGCCCACTCACCTGGGTGGTGCAGAGGGCAGGGCAGGTTTCATGGGGTTCATGGGGTTCATTGGCTTGGGAGCAGCCTAAAGGGCAGGCCTGTGGGTGGCAGGACGCAGCGCTCACTGGTGCCGGTGGACTCAGCTGCTCTGGCTGCTGGGACAGAGGGAAGGACACCAGGGGAGACGCAGCTGGGAATCACTGGGAGCGGGGTTTGGGGTCCAGGGGTCAGGGCCCAGGGAGCAAGACAGAGGCAGCTCCCCCAGCCCCTGGCCTCACCCTCTTCTGCTCCCATTGAACAGGGGCAGGGAAGGCTAGACTGGGATACCAGGGCTGCTCAGGGGGGTCAAGAGCTCCGAGGGGTCGAGAGCTAAGGAAAGTCTTGTCAGGTGTCACTCCACAAGACGGTCCACAGGAGGAAAGACAGAAACTGCTGCTGCATGAAAGAGGCTGCCCCCAGGATGAGAGAACAAGCCACAGGCTGGGAGGAAAATTGCGAACCACAGTCCAACAGGACGAGTATCTGGCGTGTACACTAGAAACAAGTCCAACTACAAAAAGGCGAAAGACACAAGACGTTTCTCCTCGGGGACACGCAGGTGGCAGATGGGCCCGGGACACATGCTCAGCACCCCTGGCCATTGAGAAACGTCCGTTACAGCCAGGCCGGCGTCCCTGCCCACCTCCCAGGGTGGCCAGAGCGGAACAGCAGCTCGGGGTTGCATTCGGGGAGCCGGCTCCCCTAGAACTCGGCCAGGCGGCTGTTAAACTGTCCGCAGGTACCACCGGACCCGGCAACTCACCCCCGGACAGGGACCTAGAGAAACAGGATCAGATGTTCCCGTGAAAGTCTGTCCTGAGCGTTGGGAGGAGCGATGCCCCCGCTGCCCAAGAACCGAGAGCCAGACGCCCTGCAGGGCTGAGCGGCCAGCCGGCCGCACACCAAGGGGCAGCTGAGCCGGCACCGCCTGCAGGAACCCCGGGAGCCTCGCTGCGTGGAAGAAGCCAGTCCCCAAGGTTACACACTGTCCAACTGCCTTTCTATAACCTTCCTGAAAGGACAACAGGACAGAAACGGAGAACAGAGGGTGGCTGCCGGGTCTGTTGGGGGTGGGGGGGACGGACTAGGAGGCCGCGCTGGGAATCTCTGCATCTCGCTGGTGTCCCCGCGGAATCCCGCTGTGACAGTGCCAAGATGTTACCACGAGGGAGGCCAGGTAAAGGGTACACCAGCCCCTTACAACTGCACATGGGCCTAGAATCCTCACAGAATGGAACTTGGTGGAAAACCCACCAGCAGCCTCCTCGCTCGGCAGGGAGGCCCACTGGGCGGTCGGCGCCCAGCCCCCTTTGCTGTTCCCGATGCAAGAGTGGGGGGAAGGGCGGAGGCCGAGCCCAGGGCTGGGCAGCTCCCCAAGTTCCACAGCAGAGCCGCCTGCCGCCGGAGGGCAGGTGCAGGGCAGCTCCGCACCACGTGGTGCTGGGGAATTCCACCCCCCAGGCTCCTCCGCTGCGGACAGACCACAGACATTTCCAGTCCCGGCTCCGACTGTGCGGGGGCCGGGACTTCCTGCCAGCCCAGCTCCTGAGCAAGTCCGCTCTCCTCCCCAGAGGAGACCACAGTCTCCAGGCCGCTCCGCAGGTACCCGCCGCGCCCCCCAAGGAGAGGCCCCTGGCCTGGGGCCGGGCCGGGAAGGAGCCGGGAGCGAGCCTGCGCGTGTGCGCACAGTTCCAGCTGGAAGCCAGGCCCTGGCGGGGCCTCCAGTGGGGGCCAGTCCCGAAGGCCACCGGCTCTCTGGGGATCGATCACATCTTCCTCCAGAAAAAACAGCTGGGGACAACTCGCCCCAGGCCCCCCTTCCCGGGAGCCTCGGCAGCTGCACCCCAGTCTCCCCCGAGTCGGCTGAAGGCGGACACTCACGTGGCCAACCCGCTGCCACCCTGCACTCCACCTCCCCTGGCGGGTCACCGGGAGCCCCCAACACCTGGGGCCCCTGTCCCGGCCACAGAGCAGGACCCAGGGCCTCCAGCGCTAGCGGGAGCGACGCTCCAGACGGACACTGGAGTCACACAGGCTCCAGAGCCTGGACGGTGTCCTCCCGGGGGGCCGGGGCCCCGCCCCTCTACCTGCCGGCCGCGTCCTGGTTCCTCTCGGGAGTGAGGGTTTGAGGGCGGCTGGGGTGGCACAGCCCTGAGGCTGCTGAAGGTTTTACTGCTTCGAGCTGCGGTTTGTATAGAACCGGGACAGCGGAGCGGGCAGACCTGACAGCGGCCGGCGTCAGCCGTGCTCCTGCCGGGACTCGGGCGCGGGACCTGCGCGGGCGCCCCGGGAGGCCTGGCTGGGTCTCGGCAACGGTTAGTCCTCCGCCCAGGCCCCGCGCGCCGTGAAGGGTCCCCGGGCGGGACAGGTCCCCGGGGCCAGTCCCCCCGGCCGCGCCTGCGGCTCCCTCACGGCCGCTTCCACGCCGGCTTCTCCCAGGAGGCCCGTCCGCGCCGCCCGCAGCTGGCGGCCGAGTCTGCCCACCCCGGCCCGCCTTCCCGCTGCCCCTTCTTGGGCATCGCGTCCCTGCGACATCTTCCCAGGTGACAAGGGACCCGCAGGCACCCCCGTGAGAGCCGCGGCAGCAGGAAGAGGCCGGGGCAGCGGGTGCGGGGCCGGGTGGGCGCGGGTCAGCGCGGCAGCAGGTCGGGAGTGGGACGCGGCGCAGGACGGGGGGCGCAGTCCGAGGGGCCCGGGAAGGACACCCTCCCGCCCGAGCTTCCGAGTCTTCCGTGTGCAGAAGGGTGACCCCTCGGGCCCGGGGCTGAAAGGACAGCGGCGCCGACCCAGGTCCCCGCGGGCGCCGCTGGGCGCGAACCGCGCGAGCCGAGCCGGGCAGCCCCCGCGCCGAGCGGCGCCCGCGGGGACCTGGCCGCGAGGCCCGGCGGCCTCCCGCGCACCCGCGGGGCTGCGTCGGCTCCCAGAGCCGCAACAAAGGCTCCGGTGAGGGGTCGCCGCGCGCGCCGGCCGGCGGCCTGGGCCACCACGCACGCGCCGCAGGCCGGCCGGGACCCCGCCGGGGCGCCGCACCTGCCGCCCGCACCTGCCGCACCTGCCGCCCCCCGCCACGCACCGCCCGCGGCCCGCTCACCTCCGCGCGGCCCGGCCCGGCCCCTCGCCGCCGCGGTCCCCGGCCCGCGCCGCTCCATGCGCTCAGCCCGCCCTGCGCGCCGCCCGCCGCCCAGGGGCCGCCGCCGCCGCCCGCGCCATCGCGCCGCCGCCGCTCCCAGGGCACAATGGAGCCCGCGCCGCTCATGCATATGCATGACGCCGCGGCCCCGCCCCCAGGCCAGAGCAGTGGAGCCCGGAGCCGGAGCAGGGCGGGGCGACCGCTGGCCCAGGCGGCGGGGACGCGGCGACCGCGGGCCAACCCGGCGCGACGTGCGGCTCCGCCCCCTCCACACCTTTGCAGGCGGCGCATCTGCCGAGCCGCCGCGCTTCCCGCGGGCTCTGCGCGGGCCGGGCGGGCCCGGGGGCGTGAGGGGGCGGGGCCTGCAGGAGGGGGCCGGGGAGACCGCGCGGGGCGGGGCCTGGGCGGAGGAGGGGCTCTGGCGGGGGCGGGGCCCCGGCCGGGGGAGGCGAGGACTGGATCTGGGTAGAGAAACGATAAGGGGCGGGGCCTGTCAGGGAGCTGGAGGCGGGGCCGGGGCGGGGCGGGGCGGGGCGGGGCGGGGCGGCGGAGGTGCGCAGGTGTCCGGGGGCCTCTCCCTGCAGCGCTGGGCTCGGGGCGGGAACCGGTCACTGCTCGCTGCGCTCCCCTCTTCCTAGAGCCGCCCTCGCTGGGACGTTCCTGAGTTCCAGCCACTGGAGCAGCGCCTTTGGTGTTTGCACCTTTCCGAGGCTATTATTGAAAGTTATCCTCCGCTTTTCGCACCTTCCTTCTGAAAGACCACATTGCTGTTTACCCAAACATTCTTCATTGGGCCAAGGACACCTTATGTAGAATCTCCCGTCGTAACCATTTCAAGTGCACCGCGCAGGGTGGCACTGGGCACATGCACAGTGCCGGGTGGCGTCCCCCACCCACCCGCAGAGCTCGACATCCTGCAGAGCCAACCCGACGCCATCCAGCACCCTCCACCCCTCCAGCTCCTGCCCCAGCGGCTACCTTCTCAGGGACCTTGCATAAGCGGAATCATTCGGTATTTGTCCTTGGTGGCTGGCTCGAGTCCTCAAGGTTCATCCATGTCGTAGAATGTGTTAGGCTTCCTTTTTAAGGCTGAGTAATATTCCATCATGTATACACCACATCTTGTCCATTTGTTGTTCGACAAACGCCCCACAATCAATCTGTAACATTGCTGAACTTTCTTGCCTCCAAGCTGCGTGCTCTGCTTCTTTTGAGGGAACCACTAATTCACGGAACTACTGTGGGCCTGCTGTAGGCCAGGCGCTGAGGAAATTGAGTTCCTGCCAGCAGCACCTGCACAGCCACAGCCCCCCCGCCGCCTCCTCCCAGCCCTGGCTGCACTTCCTGTGTCCAGTCTTTGCTCCATGCACTGGGCTGGGTAGTGACTCCCAAAGACATGTCCCCATCCTAGTTCCCGAAACCTGAAAATGTCACCTATATGGCAAAGGGTGTGACTAAATTGACTGACTGTGCAAGGGGGAATTTATCCTGGATTGTCCCAGTGGGCACTGAACACCTCAAAAAGAGGCATGGGGTTTTTGAGCCACACACACACCGTGTTGTGACTACAGAGCAGAGGCTGAGAGTGATGTGGGTCCTCGCCAAGGAATCGGACATGCAAGGAAGGGTCCTGCCCTGGAGCCTCCAGACAGAGCACAGCCCTGCCCACACCTGGATTTCCACCTTCTGGCCTCCAGATGATGAGAAAATAGACTCCTGGTTTGGGTTTTTAAAAAATTATTATTTTTAGAGAGAAGTGAATGGAGGAAGAAAGAGAGAGAAACATCACAATGTACGGTTGCCTTTTTTTTTTTTAACCACTTTTTCTTCTTTTGTTATTTAAAGATCAAGATTTTATTTATTATTCCCAAAGAGAGAGGAAGGGAGAGGGGCAGAGAGGGAAAGAAACACCAATGCATGGTTACCCTTCATCTGCCTCCAGCTACAGACCTGGCTGGAGACCTGGCCTGCAACCTCGTTGTGTGTCCTGGCTGGGGATCAAACCAGTGATCTTTGGGTTCGCAGGCCAGCGCCTTCCCACTGAGCCACCAGCCAGGGCTCCGTGAACTTCTCACACTGGGTCCTGCCACACCGGCCCCAGCCCAACATGCTCTCTTCTTGCTCTTAATAACATCTTGAGATACAATTCACATTCCACACAATTCATCCATGTAAAATGTATGACTCAATGGTGTTATGTTTACTCAGAATTGTGTAACTGCCACCACAATCAGTGAGAACATTTCATCACCCCCAAGAGAAGTCACCCTCAACCCTCCCCCAGCACCTGGCAACCAACAATCCACTTTCTGTCCCTGTGGATGTCCCCACTCTAAACGTTTCACCTACGTGCAGTTGCACAGTATGTTGTAGCAGGCGTGTTCCGTTGCTTTTTTATGGCTGAATAATACTCCATTATAGAAGCAGACCACGGTTTTGGACATTCATTGGCGGGTGGACATTTGGATTGTTGCCACTTTTCGGCTATTGTGAACAATGCTCCTGTGACCCTCCATCCACAAGCTTCTGTGCGAGCATGTTGTTCATTTCCCTGGGTAGGTATCTAAAAACGGAGGTGCTGGCTACCTCTGCTAAACCTTTGAGAGGCCCCCACCCTGTTTCCTAAAGCAGTTGCTCCGTTTTACGTGCGTACCTGCCGGGAGCGAGGGCTTTCCTTTCCCACACGTCACGCCTTTTCACCCCAGCCCTGCGGGGACCTGAAGTGGCATCTCGCTGCAGTTTTCACTTGCACTTTCCTCCGAGGCTGATGATGTTGAAACCCTTTCAATTGGCTATTGGTCGTGTTTTGTTTTTTTTTTTTAGTTTTCAAAAATATTTGAGAGAGAGGGAACAGCAGGAAGAGAGGGAGAAACGTCCACATGTGGCTGCCTCTCCTGTGCCGCCAACTGGGGACCTGGCCTGCACCCCAGGCCTGTGCCTTGACTGGGAATCCAACTGGTGACCCTTGAGTGTGCAGGCCGGCACACAATACACTGAGCCACACCCGCCGGGGCCAATATGTCCCTTTTAACTGAGTTATCTTATTATTGAGTTGTAGGGATTCTTTTGTATATTCTAGATACAAGTCCCTTACCAGATATACAAGGTCTGTCACAAAAGTATTGAGCCAATCTCAATATAATTAAGACAGTTTGCTTGGCTGATACTTTTGGGATAGACTGTACATTTTGTAAATTTTTTCTACGGGTTTTTTCACTTTTTCTTTAAAAAAAAAAAAAAAAAGATTTTATTTATTATTTCCAGAGAGGGGAAGGGAGAGAGGCAGAGAGGGAGAGAGACATCCATGTAGGGTTGCCTTTCACCTGCCTCCAGCTGGGGACCTGACTGGAGACCTGGCTTGCAACCTGGTCATGTGCCCTGGCTGGGAATCGAACCTGCGACCTTTGGGTTTCCAGACTGGCACCTTATCCACTGAGCCACCAGCCAGGGTACAATAGGTTCTTATACATTGACCTATATCCTGTAAGCTAGCTGACTTCATTAACTAACTCTAATAGTTTTTAACATGGAATCCTTAGGGTTTTCAACATAGAAGATCACGTCATTGGCAAATGTAGATGGTTTTATGTCTTCCTTTCCAGTCGGCTTGTGGTTACCTTGTCTTCTTGCAGGGGTGAGCTTAGTCGTGAGAACCCTCCCTTGGATGAGGCGCGAACCTGGTGAGTGGCCTTCGTTTCCGCCCTTACGGCAAACAAGACGAAGTAGCTGCTTGAAGCACATGAGCACATGGTGCCCCACAGCGCCTGCCGGGGTGCAACCCACGGCCCTCCTTCCTCCCCGGTTCCCAGCGCTCCACCACGCGGTACACGGCCGATGCCCAGCCTCCCAGCTCCTTGGATTGCTATTTCCACTTCCTGTGCTTTCTGTGGCTCCTTTCCCAGGCTTCCTTTCCCCTCATCTCCTGTGGGAATGACTTTGGGTCCACGGTTGCCATCGTTTGGTCTCAGGGCAACGTTTTTCCTTACAAAGGACTGAGGGGCACTTCTTCCAGGAAGAGGAACGGTGTTTTCCCTCCCTCAACTGGGCTGAGGGCAGGACACGGACAGCCGCCAGGGCCCACCTGGGGAGGGTGTGCGGTCCTGGGGGCTCACAGGAGGTGCTAGTTGCACCAGGACTGGAGGCTGTCGGGCAGGCCACAGGGAGCACGCAGGACAACAGGAAGGTTCTCAAGAGGCTTCAAGCACAAGGGACCCAGGAATGGCCCAGAGGACAGGTGGCCATCAAAGGGTCCTGCTACTTGCAGGCGCCCCGGGCCCACACCAAGGCCTTTCTTGGAGTTTTCCCCCAGTGCTGCCCCAACCCTGGAGGTGCCTGCTGTGGGCTCCTGTCAAGAGGGGACACTGGATCCCATGGGGGATGGGAGCCCTGCTCCCCACCAGACAGTAACTTGAGCTTTCTGGGCAGAGGGTGCCAACCAAGGATGGACAGACGTCCTAGGGGACCCACCAGAATGCCTGGTACAGACATTTTCAGGTGGAGTGGGAGGGGAACTGGGAACAGGGGAGGCTCGGAATGGGGCTCCTGACAAGGTATACACAGGTGACAGGGGGCCAGGCAGGATGGCAGGGGCTAGGCCTATGGGACATGGACATGGGCCACCAGCCACGCAGCAAGGGGCAGGGCGGAGGCCTCTGCCTCAGCGGAGAGGGCGTCCAGAAAGGATGACTCACAGACAGGTCCATGGGTAACTTAGTTTATGAGTCAAGCCAAATGCAATGCAAAGTTGTTTCTGCCTTTTTTTTTTTAACCAAAATAAATAAATCAGATCTGTCCCTGTGACAGGTGAGGGGAGGCCCCCACCCCAGCCCCTGCCCTCCCGGCCGGCGCTGGCCCCAGAGAAAGTACTGCAGGTCTGTACTGTGTGAGGGACATGGGACAGTTGTCTGGGCTGCGCTGAGGGCTGAGGTGCAGCTTCCCGACCACCCACCCTCGGGCCACACATGCGTCTCTGAGAGGCGGCGTGGACGCTGCGGAGAGCAGACCTGCCGTCTCTGTGCTGGGTCAGGCCCAGGCTGTCTCCGGGCAGCTGCCCTGCCCACCCCACAGGGCCTCTGGTGACAACGGCTCCTGCCAGGTGTCCAGGGCTCCACCCAGGAAGAGGGACCCATCGGTGCAGGTGCAAGTCTGTCTGCTGGGTAGGAGCCCCACGAGCTGTCCCGGGGGTGAAGCTGAAGGTGGGGTCAGGACACCCTCCCAGGACGCCTGAGGGGCTCCCTTGCCTCCCGCCCCCCCCAGTCTCTGAGGAGGCTGCTCAGGGGACAGGAGTCCTGGAGCCTGGAGGGGACGGAGGCCTGGTGGCTAAGTGAGCAGGGGGTGCGCGCCCGGCGCAGGGGCAGAGGCGTGGGCAGCTGAGGCACTACGTATCCTTTAGTGGAGAAGCGAGGACAGTGGTGGACGTGGCGGCCGGTGGCTGGGTGGCATCTACGAGAAGTTCTTGAAGGCGTCCAGGTCAAAGGCCGTGTCCAGCAGGCGCTGCAGCTCCGTGAGGTGGGTCTTCTTGTTGCCTGTGGCCGGGGCGGCTGCCGGGTCACGGCCAGCATACCTGGGGGCAGAGGACAAAGCGGTGACGGCAAGGCCTTCCAGAGGCCTCGAGTGCCTTTCCCTCAGTCCCCCCGGGGGCCACCGCCTACCACACAGGTTTGGCACGGCTGATGGTGGTCCGCAGGCGGGGCTTCACGTAGTCGTAATAGCCCTGGTTCTTGTGCTCCTCCTGGCACCAGGCCAGCTCGGCGTTGGGGTACTTCTGCACCTCCTGCAGCAGCAGGTCGAAGGGGAACGGCGACAGCTGGGGAAGGAGGCTCCCGTCAGGAGAGGATGCTCAGAGCAGCCGGCGAGGCTGGCAGCAGCAGGGAGCACACAGGGCGGAGCTCTCGAGCACCGGCCGCCCGAGGGGGGACGCGGGCACCGGCCGCCCGAGGAGGGACACGGGCACCGGCCGCCCGAGGAGGGACATGGGCACCAACCGCAGCGCCACCTGCCCTCACCTGCTCGATCCGAGTGATGGCCACCTGCTCCAGCATGCCCCGCGCTTTGCGCTCCCGCGTCAGGTCGTAGTACACCTTGCCAGTGCAGAACAGGAGCCTCTGGACGTTCCCTGGGTTCTGGGTTGCAGGACCATCTTCAGGGATCACCCGCTGGAAGTGAGTTCCTAGGAGAAGGTCGCCCCGACTTGGCTGAGGACGCGCAGGACAAGGGAGGGCCGCAGGCGGGTCCCTGCCACGGCGGACGCCAGAACCCGTGGCTCCAAGGGTGAGTGGGGCCGTCTCCCCACCAGGCTCTGATGCCCTTGAATCCCGCAGACTGAGGGGCCCCTGGGAAGCGCTCCTGGGTGGCTGCCGCTGCGGGCAAGGCCAGCCTTGCATGCCGGGCAACGGCGGAGCGCTCTCCAGGGCGGCCCGCCTCAGACTTGAGGGGCGGCTGCGTCTAGGCCCCCACAGCCACCTGCTCGACCCCCAGCAGCTCACAGATACGAAACCTGTCTGCACGACCACCACACATGGTCAGAAGCTCACGGCTGGGACTGTGCCCAGGGGCACAAGGCTGACTTTGGGAAGCTGCAGCCAGAACGAGGGTTCACTTAGCGGAACACACACAACACACTAGGGTTACAAGAAAACCGCCTCCACGTGGGAGAGGCTGGACAGGGAAATCCACCGCGCGTGTGACTCCGGGCTGAGGCCCGGAAGCTGTTCCGCTGAGACCAGGGAAAGACAAGGGGGCCCATGCTCTCCACCTGCATCCGACAGAGACGAGGATGTCTGGTCAGAGCAGTCGGGCAAGATGAGGAAATAAAAGGCACCTCGACTGGGAAGGAAGAAGTAACATTGTTTGCAGACGACCACATGGTCGTATAGGTAGAAAAGTCTAAAGATGCCACATTAGGAAAAAGAAACACTTTCAGCAAAGTGGCAGCAGAGAAAACCGGCACCCAGAGCTCAGCTGCACCTCCACCCGCTGACGACAAGCAACTGAGAACACCACCCCGTCTACGCCACAGCAGGCAGGATAAGACACTCGGGAATAAACAAGCCAGAGGATGACACGTCTGCATCCCAGAAACTACAGCACGTTGCTGAGATAAGGGAAAAGACACTAATAAATCAACGGGAAAGCATCGCGTTCAGGGACTGAAAGACTTAACATTGTTAAGATGTTGAAGTAGCTACTAGTTCAATACAATCCCTGTCAAAGTCCCATTTTTCAGCACTCGAAAAATCCACCCTGAAATTCATGGACTCTCAGAGGACCCCCAACAGCCTACACTACCCTGGGAAAGAACAAAGCCTGGGTATTCCCGCATCCTGATTTGAAAACCTGCTACGAAGAGTCATAGCCAGACGGGGTGGTCCTTCAGCCCTCACGTGCGGGGCCGGTGATGTCGGACGACGGGTGGGAACAGGTGCAAATGGAGCAGGACCCTCACATCATCTACCAAAGTTAAGTAGAAGTGGACTGAGGACTTACACATAAAGCCCTCACAAGAAAACACAGGGCAAAAGCATCACAACACTCTTGACATCAAACACCGGTAACAACAACAAAACCAACACATCTGACTGCATGAAAATGCAACACTCTGCATATCCGGTGATGATACACAGGACGGGAGAACGCAGCTGCTGTCACCTTTCCCACACGATGTTAATGCCCAGCATACCAGGAGAACTAAAGCTCAACAACAAGACAAAACGTGATTCGAAAATGGGAAAAGGCCCTGGCTGGTGGCTCAGCGAATAAGGCGGGGAGGCCTGCGAACCCGAAGGTCGCTGGTTCGATTCCCAGCCAGGGCCCATAACCAGGTTGCAAGCCAGGTCTCCAGCCAGGTCTGTGGCTGGAGGCAGGTGAAAGGCAACCATACATTGGTGACTCTCTCCCTCTCTAAAAATAATAAATACAATCTTAATAAACAAAAAAAACTACCTACAGCCTAGTGATTCCAGTTCTGGGTATTTACCCAAGAGAAATGAAAGCAGGGACCCTGAGAGATCTGTGCCCCATGTCACAGCAGCCCAGAGGTGAGAGCACCCATGTGTCCACTGATAGATGAAGGATCAACAAAACGTGGTCCATCCACACGTGGAACGTGTCTCAGTCTAAAAGGAGGGAGGTTCTGACACCTGCCCCTGCAGGGCTGGACCTGGAGGGCCCGGAGCTGACAGATGAACCAGGCCCAGAGGGACACGTGCGCACATCCCATGCATGGGGGCCCGAGGGTCAGATTCAGAGATGGAGGACAAGGTGGAGCCAGGGGCTGGCGGGGGCATGGAGAGCGCTGGATGGGCACAGGGCCAGCGTGGAGGACGGAAGGTTCAGGGGACGATGGTTGTGATGGTCGTACAGCAGAGGGAACGTGTCTAAGATCACCGAAACGTACACGTTGCACAGCTGAGATGGAAACTTTACGTTACAGCTATTTCATCACAATGAAAAGTTAAAAAACATCAAACAAGAGGTTCATCTTGACTGCAGCCTAAACGGCCCATGGCTGGGGGGAGATGGCTGCCCTGGCCCCTGAGTTAGGGCCATCACCTCACACCTGTGAGCTGGTGCCCGCAGGTGGCCCACACCAGCCTCCAGCAGCAGAGCCGGTGGTGGGGGAGATCTGAGCTCAGATGCACTCCACTGCCTCGTACAGGGTCCCTCAGGTGCACCAGGCCAAGGTCACGGACCCAGGCAGAGGCAGGGCACGCCTCTGACCCACATACACACAAGCTCTGACATCTGGACTGCTGTGTTTGGTGGTCTTCCCAAATGACCAAACACGTTGTGAAAGCCACAGTGTGAGGCCCAGTGTGAGGGGCCCAAAGCCTCACGGAGCAGCAGCACGGACCCCAGACCCCAAGATGCCGTCCCCACCCTCACCTGGGAGCATCTCATCGAAGCTGGTCCTGGCCTCAGGGTGCCGCAGCAGAGACTTGGGGGTGAAGATGATCAGCTGGAAAACAGACCCACGGACTCACGATGGACCAGGTGCTAAGGGTTCCATGGGGTCCACACCCAGGGCTGCCAGGCCTCAGCTTTAGGTGCTGCTCTCCCGACTCTGAGGTCAGCAGGTTTGCCGCTCATCTGTCCCAAAAGGCTGGGCCCTGCTTAGCCAGGCATCCACCCCTCCAGGGCCCATCCCAGCCTGCTTGGAGACCCAGATGACATGGACCTAGGAAAGAGCCCACCTCCTCCCCTGAGGTCCCTGACTGGCCTTGCTCTTCGACCTGCAGCTGCAAGGGGTGGTCGCCCTAGACCCTTCCCACACACTCCTACTCGTCCTTCAACGCCCTGCCCAGCTGCCCCTGCTGGGGTCCGCCTGCCTTCCAAGCTCAGCAAACCGCCTGTGACCACTGCTCACGTGTCCCCTCCCACTGGCCAGGCCTCGCTGAGCCAGGACAGCCCACTGACACTGACCGGTTTGCGGAAGGGCAGGAGGATCTGGCGGCGCAGCACGTGGAAGAAGTTGCCGGGTGTGGAGCAGTTGACAACCACCCAGTTGCAGTCGTACAGCTGACTGATGTCGAAGTTGGCTTGCTGCAGGTCCTGCGGGGAGCAGCGGACACTCAGGGGACACCCAGCAGCCCCTGCCAGGCTTCCTGCTCTCCCTGTTCCGCCACCGGCTGCCTGGGCACCCTACTCACCGGCAGGACATCTGGGTCATCGTTGCACATCTGCAGGAACCGCTCAGGCCTGGCGGAGGAATGTTCTGGGCCCTGGGAGCAGACACGAGTCACAGCTGCTCATTCCCGGCCTGAAACCCTGAGCAGGACGTTCTCCTGCTCGAAGCTGGTTCCCTCCCCTCCCTGCCCACCAGCAGCGTCGGACACACCCCTCCAGGACAGGCCCCCTCCAGCGGTGCGGGGTGGGCTCACCATGCCCTCCATGCCATGGGGCAGCAGGAGCACGATGCCGTTCTGCCGCACCCACTTGGCCTGCCCCGGGCAGATGAACTGGTCGATGATGCACTGGGCCGTGTTGTGGAAGTCACCAAACTGGGCCTCCCAGAGCACCAGGGCGTTGGGGCTGGCCATGGCAAAGCCCAGCTCAAAGCCTGCAGAGCAGAAGGGTGTCAGGAGGGATGGGGAGGGGACAGGGCTTCAGGGAGGAAGGGCAGGGGCTGGGGGTCAGGGGTGCCTCACTCACCCAGGACCCCGTATTCGGACAGCGAGCTGTTGCACACGGTGTAGGGGGCCTGCTGGGGCCACAAGTGGTTCATGGGGATGCAGGTCTTCTTGTCCACGTTCTGGTCATGCAGCACGTGGTGGCGGTGGCTGGGGCGGGACAACACAGGTAAGCAGGCGGCCGCCAGCCGGCGCCTGACCAGTGCGGCCACGTCAAGAGGCAGAGCTGACGGCCGCCTGGGTGTTTTCTCCCGCAGGAGAAGCGCCTCAGCCCCTTGACGCACGACGCACCAAGGGCCCTGGAGTCTTACCTGAAGGTGCCCCGCTCCACATCCTGGCCGCTCAGCCGGATGTGGATGCCCTCCTTCAGGAGGGAGCCGAAAGCCATGTACTCCGCCAGGGCCCAGTCCACCGTCCTGTTCTTCACCATCTCCCCTCGCGTTTTCAGGATCCGGCTCAACCCTGCAGGCACGGGGCAGACACGGGGCACTCACCGCGCGCCCTCCGCCTCCCGTGACGAGCGCAAGCCCCAGGGGTGTGGAGATGGGTGCCCAGGAGACCAGGCCAGGGAGAGGCTGGGACAGCTCACCATTGCCCCCACCGCTGCCATGTGTTCAATCCCACTGCCCCAGCCCCAGATGAGGCGGGGACCACGGGGGATGGCGACCGGGTCCCAGACTGGGGAGGTACATCACTGGACTCGGCCCAGCGCTTCCTCGGCGCCCTCACCTCCGTGAATGGTGAAGTTCTCTACGGGCACGGAGCTGGCCACGTTCCCGATGTGTGTGAGGACATCCTCTGTCAGGCCCGTGGACGGGCAGGTCATGCTCCTGGGCTGCCCGTCCAGTGTGAAGAAGCCTAGGACAGAGGATGAGCTTCCTGTAGCCCTACGGGATGCTGTGCAGAGGCCTGGGTTACGTCCCCAGACCAGGAGTCAGGGCTGGGTGACTCTGCGACACCACGCTCACCAGGCCAGGGGGAGTCCAGCCAGTGCTTGATGTGCAGGATCTTCTCGTCCTTAGACCGGGCGAAGGCCTCCTCGCAGATCTTGTCATACTTGGAGATCTCCTCCTGCAGCGGGTGCAGCACGGCAGTCAGGGGAGCTCTGCCCGGCTCCCGCGGAGCCTTCGCCCTGGAGCAGCCCCCACATGTTGCCCCTAGTACCTTCTCGCCATTGAGGGCAGATCAGAGCCCTGGCCCCACCCGCTTCCTTACCTCTGGGCCCCACTCTCCTGGAAGGACCGAGCCCCCCAGCCCCCTCCCCAGCCCCTAATATTCCCGTACCTGCACGGAAGCCACTAGGCTTCCCACCATCACGGCTCACACCCACCAGGCCTCCTCTCACCCCAACACCCCACCAGCTAGAGTGCGGGCGGGGCCCACTTGTGCCACCACACTCAGGCCTCCCATGAAGTCCTCAGGCACCCTCACCCCACCCCCCGGAGGTGTCACCCAGCCAGCGCTGTCCTGTCTCTGTTCTCGCCAGCACGCCGCCGGCAAGCAGCGGGCTGGCCTGCTCAGGCTGCGCGGGCAGACGCACCTCGTACTCGGGCTGGTTGACCACTCCCTGCGACACCAGCAGCTCCGCGTACTTCTGCAGCACCGGCTTCTGCTTGCGGATCTGCTTGTACATGAGCGGCTGCGTGAACATGGGCTCGTCCATCTCGTTGTGGCCGTTGCGCCGGTAACACACCTGGGGACAGCAGGGGAGGGCAGGAGGCCAGGGTAAGGGACTACGTGGAGGGCCCACCGCCTCCCGAGTTAGGGCGCCATCTCGCTCTCCTTCCCACGTAGCAGCTCTGACTGCTGCCCGCAGCACACCGAGTGAACTGGCTGTGTTCCGGGACAGGACCCAGACACCTTTTTGCACAGCTGACTCATCTAGGCCGGACTCTGGGAGGCTCCTGGGCGGGCAGCAGTGACCCCAGCCCATCCCCCAGGAGGGGAGGGCTCTTACCAGGTCCACCACCACGTCCTTGTGGAAAGTGTTCCTCCACTCAGCAGCCACCTTGCACACGTACATGACAGCCTCGGGGTCATCGGCGTTCACGTGGAAAATGGGGGCATTCACAACTCGTGCCACGTCGGTGGGGTAGGGCGAGGAACGGGCCATGCGGGGGTCCGTGGTAAAGCCAATCTGCGGGGAACGAGCCGTGTGGCCGGGGGCACAGCGAGACCAGGGGCCCGGCCAGGGCAGGGGCCCGGCCAGGGCAGGCTGGGGAGGGCGTGGCCTGCGGCCTCCCACCAGGTTACCTGGTTGTTGACGACCACGTGCACGGTGCCGTGGGTGGTGTAGGACGGCAGGTCGCTCAGGTGGAAGGTCTCGTACACGATGCCCTGGCCGGCAAACGCAGCGTCCCCGTGCAGGAGGATGGACATGACCTGAAGCCACACGAGGAGGATCACAAATCCAGGCCAGGCCAGGACCCTGACCACCTTGCTTCGCCCCAAGGCCCACGGCAGGTTGAGTCCCAGTCCGACACTCGAACACGTTTTCCACGCCTGGCAGGTGTGGCCCATGAACCGAAAGGTGCTGCCGCTGTACCAAGGTGAGCCGCCCGTCGCGCAGGGACTTCCCTTCGCCCACCCGCCCGAGGGCTCCCCCAGGTTCCCAACCTGACGTCCAGAAGTGGCCGGGGCGGGGAGCTGCCCGGGCCCTGTGACCTCACCTTCTTCCCCTCGGTGTCCCCACAGTAAAACTGCTCGGCTTTGGTCTTGCCCATCACCACAGGGTCGGCGGCCTCCAGGTGTGAGGGATTTGCCACCAGCGATAGGGTGATGTTCCTGTCGGTCACACGGTTGATCCGCCGGTGGTACATGCCCAGGTGGTACTTCACGTCCCCAGAACCCTGAGGACAGGGAGGCAGCATGACAGCCCTGCTGGTTCTCCGCCCCTCCCAGGACGGCTCCTGCGCAGGGCTTGGGGGTGTGGGGCAGCCATCCCTCCCCTCCCCCAGAGGCCAGCATGGCCACCATGCTGTGGGAGTGGTGGCAAGGACCCCGCTCCTGACACTTCTCTGGCGGGGAGAGGTGCCTGCAGGAAGCCAGTCTCACCTCATCGGCTGCCTCCAGCTTTGAGTCAAACTGACAGAAAATCTGCTCCAGCTCCTTCCTGATGACGTTTGCTAGCACGTTCAGCCGTCCCCTGGGACACAAAGTGATCAGCAGAGCCCACGTGGGGTCCTAGGCTTCCCCTCCCTCCCTCCCCTGAGTGACAGGCAGCACCTCGGTGGCTGCCCGAGAGGTGCTGCGACCAGCCAGTGGGGTCACCCACTTGTCCTCTACTCGCCCGGCGTCCAAGGCCACAGGGAGGGGGTGGAGGAGGAAATGACGCAGCGGCTGCCATGCAGCAGCCCCCCTGGGGTGCCTTGCTCCACTGTGACCCCAACAAGGGGTCACCCCCGCCTGGAACCCTGTGTGGGTGTGATGACGACCACGGGGGGCTGCCTGGGGTGGGATGGGGGACAGGCAGGCACCTGTGCGGCATGCCCATGATGACGTAGTCCACACCGTTCTCACTCGACTTGTCGATGATGGTCTTGAGGGCCGGGATCAGCACCTCGCAGCCCTCCAGCCCGAAGCGCTTCTCGGACGACCACTTCCGCTGCAGGAACTCCTCGAACCTGCCGGGAGCCGCGCCGGCTTTAAGCGCAGCCCCCCCGCCCACCCGAGCCCAAGGCTGGGCCCCTCATCCACCGGCCCCACCTGGTGGACCGCACGAGCCTTGCCAGCAGGGTGCGCTTCTCCTCGCTGGTGAACTGCATGACCCCGGGGGTCTCGAACTTCTGGCGGATCCACTGGCACTGCTCCAGGTCGTTGATGAACATGAACTCCACGCCAATGTGCTGGCAGTAGGCCATCTGTTCCGCACAGGGGGTCCACCAGTTGGCCGATGCTGGCAGGGCCCCAGCTGGGAGGGACAGGGCCTGGCCTCCCTCTCAAAGGCACCAGAGCCACTGTGCGTGTGCACACGTGTGTGTGTGGGTGTGGAGGGTGCCCTGCAGGCTCGGTGCCCACCAAGGAGGCGTGCGGGTGGGCGGTGAGTGGTGGGGGACAGAGGAGCTTGGGCTGGTGCGATGTGCGGGGCTCCTCACATCTGAAACAAAGTCCCACTGGGACTGGAACCCACAGAAATGTTTTCTTCTTTCTGTGGTTCATTATTAAAACACACACATAGCTTTTTACCTATAAAAAAAAGTGAAAGAATCTTCCCTTTCCAGCCTTGGCTGGTGGCTCAGTGGACTGAGTGCCGGCCTGGGAATCCAAGTGCTGCTGATTCGATTCCCAGTCGAGGCACAGGCCTGGGCTGCGGGCCAGGTCCCCAGCTGGGGCGTGAGAGGCCCCCGCACACGGATGTTTCTCTTCCTCTCTTGCTCCCTCCCTTCCCCTCTCTCTGAAAGTGAATAAATCCCAGCCAGGGCACATGACCAGGTTGCAAGCCAGGTCTCCAGCCAGGTCCGTGGCTGGAGGCAGGTGAAAGGCAACCACACATGGATGTCTCTCTCCCTCTCTTCCTCCCTCCCTGCCCTTCTCTCTAAAAATAATAAAGTCTTTTTAAAATACATAAGTAAATAAAAGTAAATAAAATCTCTAAAAATAAGTGAACACAAACGACCGAGGAAACCCCACCTATCGGGGGCCTCCTGCCAACAGGCTTCCCGGAAAGCTTGGCCTCCTCACCTCCAGCCGCCGGATGATCTCCCGCAGAGGGAGCGCGGACTCCTGTCCCCCGATGAACGTGGTGGTCGGCAGGCGGAAGACCTTGTCCAGGTCTGACTCATCCAGGCCGTAGAACCCTGCGGGGCAAGGAGAAACGGGCGCAGCCACACAGGGAGCAGTTTATGGGGAGGGGAGAGACTCCCCAGGGGGGAGAAAAGAAAAGAAAAGAGAAAAACCATAAAGAGCTCTGATATGTATACAGAGAATTTATGTTTTATGCTAGAAACACAAATTGAGCAACAAATGGAAGCTGAGGATTTTACTGGGTGTCATAGGTCAATGAGAATAAAATTTACGTGTGCATGTATGTTAGTCCAGGGCACCCATTATTCATAGTTTAGAGGAAAATGTATCTCAACATCCCAAAGACACCGGCCAACATTGGTTTGCAGTGAGTCAGAGAGCAAATGAGAAGCAGTTGAGGTAGAAAATGAGCAAGTGGAGCAGAACAGGCTGCATGTCTCCTTCCCGCGTGGCTACACTCAGGGTGCACTGACTGGCAGGGGGCTGGGAGGCGGGGCCTGCGGGAGGGCCACACCGCTGTCCCTCCTCCTGGGGGCTTGGCTGCATTCTGGACCCGTCCCCGGGGCCCAGTCCTAACCCTTTGCCTACCGAGGGCCCCCCGGCCAGCAGCCAGCCACCCCGAGCACCCGCGCCACCTGGCGCCTCCAACTGACGGGTGCAGGGGAAGGGCTCTTCTTTTTCAGGCACTGCGCCTCGTCTCTCAGGGGCAGTCTTGGAGGGGAACCATCAGGGACACTGAGGGTGGGCTTCCACCCCTGTGGCCGAGGCCTGTCCATGCTCCTGAGTGCCTGGGTCTTTGGAGGAGGCAAACCCACAGGCTGGTCTTAGGCAGGTGGTGGAGACTCTCTCCTCCGTGGTGCCCACTGAGAGCAGCCAGAGCTCAGGCATCTTACACCAGCAACTGGGAAAGAAGGCTGGCCAGCCGGTTCCCAGGTTTCCTCCTGAGCCTTATGTCCCCGACCTGGAGCCAAGAGCCTACAGCCTGGAACCCCTTCAGGTGCAGACCTACAGGCCCCAGCACAAGCGGCTCCGCTGAAGGACCAGGGGGCAGCCTAGCTGCACGGACAGTGGCTGCTCAATCCTCCCACGTATCTCACCCTGCACTCTCACCAGGAACCCCCAAGGTTTCATCCCCTCTTGGGGGTCATGAGCCTGCCACTTCCTGACCCAGGACGTTTGTCCCTACCAGGGAGTGACGGAGGTCCCTCTGCCCAGAGTGCTGCCCAGAGGAGCTCAGAGGACACCGCTGAGACGGAAGTCAAGCGAGGCTGCAAGTCTCCCCCTAATCCCCAAATGTGCTGGTTTCAAAAACAGTCTCTCGAGCAAAAGCAGGAGTATCTGAGACTGGACAGAATAATCTTCGGACGGCACAGGGACACAGAGGGTGGGAGTCTGACTTGGTTCCTAGGAGGTCATGAGGACATGGTTTCAGCAGCAACTGGAGCACCACAGAACCGATGGGAAAGACTAAGACCCGCAAAACCAAACAAACCTCCCCCAGCAAGATACAGAGAAAAACAAACAGGAAATCCTGAATCTCCAAACTGTAACCACCCAAGGTCAAGCTGGGCAGGTGAGCCTGAGGATCAGAGACCACAGGACAAGAGAAGTCCGCCCATGGACAGAGCGCGTGAAGGGGGGCTGGAAGGGTAAGATGGCAGTGGGGCATCAGCAACGTCACAGGAGGCACGCTCTGCTGGGGGCCCCACACCAGCAAGGGGAGGGTGGCCTAGAAAGCAATGGCTAAAAAGCTCCCCGATGTGGCAAAAGGTTTGAACCCGTAGATTCAAGAAGCTAAGCAAACTCACAGGATAAACCCAAAGAAACCCATGCCAACACGGGTCCTGATTAAACCTCTGAAAATTAAAGAAAAAGCCACAGTAAAGTGACAACTGGAGGGAAAACCAAGTCAAGGGACAGAGGACTTCTCTTCGGAAGCCCCAGCCAGGAGGCGGCGGCCACTGTAATTGGTTGAAAAACTAGACAACAAACCGGCAAGGTGAACCCGTGGCCATCCTGGGTGTTCACAGAACACTTCCGCCACAATAGGACTCACAGTCTTGTCAAGGGTCCATGTCAAGACGAACAACATACCAGACCATAAAAAAAAAAACACAAAAAACAACTCAACAAGTTTAGAATTGAGATGGTATGGAGTGCATTCTCCAACCACAATGAAATGAAACTAGAAAGCAGTAACAGAAAAATGAAAGAAAAATCTCCAAATTCTTGGAAACCAAACAATATACTTCTAAATAATCCCTGGGTCAAGGAGGAAGTCTCACTGGACATCACGAAATATGTGACACGAGTTAAAATGAAAGCACAGCTCATCTGAGCTTATAGGGCAGCTGACGTGGTTCTGAGGGGGAACCAGAAACGAGTCTCTCCTCAGTCCTCCACGCTCCCTCAAGGACCTACAGGAAGGAAAAAAGAAAAAAATCTTCAAAGAAATCAGACGTAAGGAAATAATAAAGACGAGTGCAGAAGTCAATACAATTGGAAACAGGAAGAGAGAAAAGTCAATGGAACAGGGAGCTGGTTCTTTAAAAAGACCAACAGCCGGGAAAAACCTGACAGGCCTGGCAGAGCACAGGCCTCCAGGCCCACAGGCAGGGGACAGGCCTCCAGGCCCACAGGCAGAGCACAGGCCTCCAGGCCCACAGGCAGGGGACAGGTCTCCAGGCCCACAGGGCAGGCTGTGCCTGTGACAACACGGCTGTGTCCCTCACCCAGCAGGAAACAACAGGCTCTGAAATGAAACCCATCAGAAGCTCCTGAAATCTCCAAACTCAGATGGTCTTGATGGAGAATTCTACCAAGCAGTTAATCAAGAATTGTACGTAACCTCTTCCAAAAAATAAGGTAGGACGGACATTCTCATTTTACGAAGCTAGGATGACCATGCTACCAAGATACCAAGACAGCCAAAACAATATCCCTCATGAACTCAGATACAGAAACACAAGCAGATGCAACAATGTATAAGAAGAACCACGGGCGAGAGAGTGAGATTCCCTCCAGCAATACCAGGTTGGTTCCGTAGTTGGAGATCCATCACTGTGACCCACCCTTCTGCCAGTTCAACAAGACAGACTGCATGACCACACTAACAGACGCAGACAGAGCAACCCACACGATTCGACAGCTACTTGCAATCAAAAACTACCCCAAAACAGGGGCAGGGGCAGGGGCAGGCCTTCGCCTGGATGGGCCGCCCGCGGGCGGCAGCCGGAGCTGCTGTGACGGAACAGGGCAGGCCTGCTCTCCCTGCACTTACTCCGCAGCTCCGCCAGGGCTGCAGACGGAATAGAACAAACAACTGTTTGTTTTCAGAGACGTACACAAAAAAACCCCTAAGAAATTAGAAAAAAGCTCTAGAATAAGTGAGCTCGGCAAGGTCCCAGATACAACACAAATGCCACGGGTATTTCTAGGGTGAGGGATAACTATGTGGACAGTCAAACTAAAAAGGAGGAGGAAACCCACAGGCACCTGTGAGACTTGGGGGCCCTGTGGGCCGGAAAGGACAGCTGAGGGGGGACGCCAGAGATGGGGTAACGGGACACGGCGGCCAGGCCACCCGGCCAAGATGCGGACCCTCTCTAAGCGGACCACTGCGCCTCACACTGCTCCTGTCCCACGGCAGCCGGACTTTCCACGACCAGAAACCAGCCTGTTCTAAAACCCCCACGGAGACCAAGGCCTCGGGCAGGAAGACAACACGCAGCACTGGCTGGCGCTGCGGGAAAACGCGCAGGACAGAGGGGCCCCGCCGGGTCCTGACCCAAGTGCAGACGCGATTCAATGCAGGGACAACCAGCCAATGGGCTGGTGCGCCAGACACCCAGAGCAAAAGCCCTCTCTGAACAAAGCCCTCTACCCACAACTGACACAAAAATCAGCTCACGATGGATCACAGGTTTAAACATCAAACGCAAAACGGTAGAGCCTTAAGATCAATCCACAGGAGGGCGGCTTTGGGACTTAAGGCTCAAGTGTACGAAGACCTGGTGACAAAAGCACAGTCCAAAAAAAGGGAAAACCAGTAACTCGGCTCCATCAGAACTTAACCTGCCTGCTGGGCAGAAAACGCCGAGAGCCACAGAGGCAAGTGACCCAAGGCCCATCAACAAGGTGACTGGAGCCACCGTGGGCCCCTCTGGGCCAGGAATGCTACCCACCAACCAAGGAACCAAGTGTCAGGAAACAGCCCAGGTGATAATCTGGGAGCGACAGAAGCCCCAGATGTGTGACCCTGGGGGCAGCGGGAGGACCTGGTGGGGGGCACGCAGGCTGACAGCTGACAGGTGTGATCAAGGGGAAGCTGCTGAGAGGCAGAGGCCCTGTTACTTCCAGCAACTGCCTACAAATCTACAATTCTCTCAAAATAGTACGTTTAATCGAAATTAGAATCTCACAGGAATTATGAGCAAGATGGAGGAAAGGGAACTGAGAGGCACCTGGCACGGAAGGAGGCCATGGCAGAGGGACCCCAGCACCCCACTCCGGATCCCTGGAGGCGCCCAGAGAGCCCAGGGTCCCTAGGACTCTTCCCTCCAGGAAAAGCTCATCACTCTTCCCGTCAAACTCGGGAGACCCAGGAAGACGAACCCCACGTGCCCGGGAGGCTGCGTGTGGGCAAAGGCGGAATCCAGCTGAGGGCCCTGCATGGGGAGGGGAGGGTGCTCATGCAGGACGCGGGTGGTCTGAGCACTGGGGCAGCGGGAGCCCCTGGGCACCACAGGGAGGGCAGCGAAGCAGGGGAGATGCTCCAGGACGCAGGACGGATGGGGGAAAAGGGCAAGAGAAGCAGCTCTATCTGCTGGGTCCCTACGGAGTGGCGGGAAACCATGAACAAACTTGAGGACACTCAACAGAGGGGTCAGCTCTCCCCAGGGGCATGCTGGGAGGAGCCCTCTGCCCAGGGCAGCCAGTCCTCGCTGTGGGGAAGAAGGCTCGGTTCCTACCTCCCACTGTTAGCACTCGGAGTCGCTCCTGGAAAACGGCAAGGTCTGAGAGCAGGGGGCGTGGGGCAGGGGTGCAGGAGGAAAAAGACAGGCGAGAGTTAGTTCAGACCCCCACCCCCAACGCCACGGCAGCACAGGGGGGAAGCACAGACACAGACACAGACACTGGAGGAGGGCAGGGAGGTGACAGGGCTGGGGCTACTGTGGTCAACAGCTGGTCTGAGGTGCAGGAAAGGCCCTGGGGTGGCACCGAGACCCCCGTCCCCTCCCACAGAGGTGGCCAACGTGTGGCTTCCGAGAAGGAGTCTCTGGGCACTCTGGGCAAAGGGAAGGAAAAGGTGATTCTCTCGCCTCAGACCTGCAGCCTCAGGCAGGAAACTAGACTGAACAGATTCTGCTGGGTTCCACGGGGGTCCACGGGCCCCCACCCAAGCTGAGCTGGAACGGAGGTGCTCAGTCTGAGAATACAACCCATAGCCTTGTGCTCAAGTGCTGCCCCACCCACCACGCTGGGCAGTGGAGACCACCCAACACCGTCTGCCCACCTCGACACGTGGGCCCGGGTGGGGGGCAGGGGTGACGAGCACCTGTGTGGTCACCGAGCCTGCGGTCACTCCCTGCCCCAGGGGTGAGCGCACAGGAAGGCCAGGGACACTGCCTGGGAGCAGATGGTGAGAACCCACTCGGGACGCAGGGGCTGCTCTGGGGGGAGGGTGGGCCACACACCCAGCAGAGACCTCGGAACCAGCAGCTCCGCGGCCCTGGAACAGAAGGGGCAGGTTCTGCACCAGTGGGTGACCTGCTGAGGCGAGAACCAGACTCCGCTTTCTCCTTCAGTCGGTGAAGTGAGATGCAGCCTGTGCCCAGGGACACCTGCCAACACACCATTCGTTCAAACGGAAAGCCAACGAACTCGGTGACAGGGGCGGGAGGCAGGTCGGGGCTTTTGCCTTCCCTGGACCGCTGCCCACCCCACCATCTGTGGGTTCAGCTATCTATGGCCAACCAACCAAAAATATTAAGTGGAAAATCCCGGAAATAAAAACTCCTAAGTTCCCAAGCGCACGCTGCCTTCTGTAGCACGAGGGAATCCCAAGCCCATCAGCTGGGCCTCGCCACCCACGCCGGCAGGTGTCTGGGCACCAGAGAGAGGGGCCCACACCCGTGAGGTCCGCGGCTGCCCTGTCACAACACCTGCCGCTGGTCACCCTCCCCACCGTCCTGACTCATGACCTCCGCTTGTCACAGGGGTGGGTGCAGCAGAAAACAAAGTGCACATGGGCTGCACCCACTTGCGGATCACAGAAAATACCTGCACAGACGAGAGGAGACTACTGTGTTTTTTTAGCTTTTAAAAAATAAAACATGAACAAAAGACAAACCAAAAGGAAGCAGAAGAGCAGAAATCCTGGTTGTCGTTCCTAAGAGCACACAGTCCCCAGCGGGGGCGCCCCCTGGAGAGAGACACCTCCTGCTGCGCACAAGCGGCCCTGCTGGAGACGGGCCACACCAGGCCGCTGCCCCTGGGTCTGCCGGCAGCCCGTGGGGACAGCCCGTGGGGACGTGGCCCGTGGGGACGCGCCCTCGGTGGCCTGCAGGAGCTGGGGCAGTGCCGCCCCCGCCGCACTTGCAGCTACTGTCCTGCTGCGCAAGCTCACGAAAAATCAACTGTTTTCCACTCACCTGCCCAGCCATCCAGGGAGCTACTCAGTGAAGCAGCTACAAAGGTATTAAATGTCTGGACTTTTCAATGGGCTTTTTAAACTACTTAGTTCAAGCCTATTTCCCAAGAGGATTCACTGACCAATCTGTTCCCAGTTCCGCCCTGAGTCTCAGTCTGTCACTGAGCAGCTGGACGGGCGCTTAGTTACACACACACTCCAAGGCGGAAGCTAATGCAATGGAAGGGAGGGGTTTTCTCCGGGTCCCCCGTCCAGTCAGCGCAGCGCCGTGAGGCCGGGGCTCGGGGGGGCACAGGGCAGGCCCAGCTCCCGTGCGGCTGGTCTGCCAAGGGGGCAGCAGGGTGCACCATCTGGCCCTCATCAGGAGCCACACTGACCTTTCTTGAGGGCACCCCGGGCTCATGAGGGAGCTCCAACCCTCCCCTGGGAGAGGCAGACAGAGCAGCCTGGTAACTGGAACCTGACCCCTGGCACTCACCTAACCATCACCCACACGACGACAGGACACAACCGTGCCTGACAGAGGCTGGTCTGATGCTCATCAAGTCTTCACTGGCGACCAGCAAGCCCGCTCCCTGCACCAGGTCCTGCTACGTCCAGGCAGCCCCACAGGTGCACCACCCCACCTCCCTGCCAGGAACACGCAGGAGGCTGGCAGCCACCATGGGAAGGACTCGTCTCCCCGCCTGCTCAGCTGGGAGAATTTCTAGGTCCGCCTGCACCAGCCTCCTCCAGGGCGCGGCAGGAAGTACCCACACGCTCCACTCCAAGGAATTCTGCACGGACGGCTGCCCTGCTCAGTGCCAGCCGCTCACTGCCCTCCCGACACGCTTCTGCACAGCAGGGGATGCTCTGGACCGCGTCAGGCGTCCGTGCCCCACGCCTCACTCTCCCCACGGAGCAAGAAGCCCCGAGGAGGCAGCGACGGAGACACCAGCGCTTCCTCATCCCCAAACCACACTCGGGCCACGTTCCTGCCGTGACGCCACATCCCCAGGGTCCCTCGGGCAAGCCCAGGGGTCAGCGCTTTGTGGCCTGGGACCTGTGCCTCGGCTTCCGTCCGCCCTCGTTCACGGGGGCTCAGGGCCCCAGGCTCTACTCCGGAACAGCCTGGCAGATGAGGGGACAGGCCCTCGTGGAGCCGGGCCCGAGTCTGGAAGACTCGGGGCCAAAGTGCGGGAGCCTGTGCGCACGGGGCCACGGACAGGCAGGCTGCGCGGGGCCCTTCTCTGGACCTGCACAGCTCCAGACAACTCAGGACGCATCCCGCCAGCCTCCCACGCCGGCGGAGCTCGCACCCCGCCCTACTTCGTGCCCCCAGAGCCCATCGTGATGCGCTGGCCGCACCCCTTCACGTTCCCGGAACAAACTTTCTACAAAAGGGAGGGGTTCCCTTACTTTCTCCAAGTGGTTCTGAGGGTCAGGATGCTGAGGCCACGGCTGTGTGTCCCCAGTGAACGACGTCTGCCCTTCCTTGGGGTGAGGGCACCACCCTCAGTGGGCCAGCAGCGAGGCTGCAACAGCCCAGAGAACAGCGGCCCTGCCTGGGCCCCCGTGGGAGCGGGGGTGCTGAGGAGCTGGAAGGGCCCTGAGGCCCGACCTCTCTCCGTCACAGCCTTCCCTGTGCCCGTTGGGTGTGGCACTGCCCATGTCCTGACCAGTCATGGGGGACGGCGGGGAGCCCTGGGCTCCCCAGGCAGTCCTGAGTGAGAGCTGACCCCCCTGACAAGGGTCCACTTTGCTGCCAAGACACAGCCACTCCTGGGAGAAGAGGCCGCACTCCGCGTGCCCCTCCCGTTCTGTCGGGAAGCTGTCATGTTCCCGCACGGTCCTCTCCTGCGAGGACTGCGTTGTTAAGGCGGCCGCCTGGGTGTTGCAGGGCTGGGTGGTGGGGCAGGGAGCCTGCGTCCTGGGGATGCCCCAGGGCATCCTGGTTGTGGAAGACGGACATGGACACCACTGAGCAAAGCCGCAGGACTTGACTCTTGCCTCGGGCGCAACCGAACCCCCCGTCTCGTCCAGAGTGTCGGTGTCATCGGGGCCTGCTCAGAGGGCGAAGACAGCCAGGACGAGCCACTACACGACGCCAGAGACGCGCTGCCTGCTCGGGCCTCACCAACGGGTGCCCGACCCAGGGCGGCGGGTTAGGGCACTCGCCAGAACCGCGCCAGAACCGCGTCACCGCCAGTCTCCTCAGCATGCAGTGCTCCTGGGAAACCCGCCCCTTTCAGGGTTAGTTGCACCATCATTGAGCACGGGTTAGAAGCACGGTGACCCAGAGCAGATTAACTGGAGGAAGCACGGCAGCCGCGAGCCCAGAGCGCCCTGCTCAGCACGGCAGCAGCGAGGGGAGCCCGTGGGGGTGGCCTGGGCGCCTCCCAGTGCCAGCCTGCGCCCCGGGGCGCCTTCCGAAGTTTCCTCAGTGTGATCACTGGCAGCTGGGAGTGAGACCCCAGCTGCACACCCCACTCTGGAGCGCACCCCGCCGGAGGCAGTCCAGCTGTGCTCAGAGGGGACCCCGCTGGGACGGGGGCAGCAGCGCTGCGCCCTGTGGTCTGGAACCCGAAGCCGGGGAGTCAGGCCCAGGCTGCCTTCACCCTTTGCCCTGCGTCCCAAACCTTTTCTGCCCCCAATTTTACTCTCCAATTCGAGACTCGGACAGTTGAGCTCCTGCCAACTGGCTGCAAACTGGGATAAAAATAACCTGCCCCCAGCACACTGAGGCTGCCTGACCCACGAATTTCAAGTGATCAGAGCCAAGGAAACTTGAGAGTCTCCCCTCCCGTCTGGGACGTCTGCTGTCACCGGCTGGGACACGGGAGCTAAGCAGCGCCGCGCCGGCCGCTCTCAGACCCTCACCAAGTTTGTCTGTGGATGAGATAATGTCAGCGGGCACGGAGGAGTCCAGATCCGCATCCAAAATTCCCAGGGGGTCCAGCTGTGCTACATGGTGCCCTCGTATCTACGAAAGGGCCATCGGTGGACAGGGAGGGACACACACAAAAGGACAGGAGAAAAAAAAGAGGGAAGGGGTAAAAAAAGTAAAATTACATTAAAATGAGCATTTACAGATCAATCCTCACCCACGTTTGAAGAAACAGTTACTGGAGCATCATCAAAATTTACACAACTAATTCCGAGAGGATCAAGTTTTGCAATGTGGTGACCCCTGACCTGGAAGCAATAACACAAGCAGTGGTTAAGCAGGTCCCGGGCTGCGGGGCGAAAGTCACACGTGGTCAACCCTTCCCTGACAGCCACGACCCGAGCACAAGGGTAGCTGTAGAAGCCTCAGAGTGGCTGGTTCCAAGCACAGCGCTTTCACGGGCAGGGGGAGGGCCCTCAGGCTGTGAGAGAGCCGGAGTCCAGAAGAAACCGCTTTGGGGGTGCTGGGGGGTAAACAGACGCGTGCGCCCCAACCCAGTGAGGACAGGTCGGGTCCCTGAGGAGGGAGGGACGCCGGCGGCGGGCACGGCAGGGTGGGGTCTGCCCCTGCCAGGGGTGGGTACAGTGCCAGCCAGAGGGCGGCCCTGAGAGGGACGCTGGTGGCTGACCAGCTCGTGCTGAAACCAGGAGGGGGACGACCCCCCGATCTGTGCCCTCAGGCACGGGCACCGGGGTGTGGTGGCAGCAGCACTGCCGGGCTCAGGGCTCACCTGCTCCCAACAGGTCCCCCTGAGGCCTTCACTGCCCTGGGGACAGAGCCCTACTGGCCACCTGCCCCTGTACACCTGTCCTGAGGACAGAGACGCCTGGCTTTGGCAGCAACATGAGAGGCAGCAGGGAAGCCAGGGTCCCAGGGGCTCCCCAAGGTTTCTGCTCCCCAGGACTGCTCCCAGGCAGGTGCCCAGTCTGGACTCGTGCTCTCCCCACACCAGGCAGCTAACCTGGGGCAGGCTCTCCTCCAACGGGTGACCACCCACTGGAATGCCCTCTGCCGCCTCTCCCTGCTTCCAGGACACCCTATCCCCCAACCCTGAAGTTCCCCTTCGCCTACTGTACTGGGTGCCAGTGGCGGACAAGGGGACAGTACTGTACCCGCCTCTCGCCCCGACACCATCTCCGGCACTTCCTCCCACCCGGCGCTGTTCCCCGGCAAACCCACTGAAACGAACAAGGAGCTATTTCCCCGGGCAGTCAAAGGTGGCAGGGAGAAAGTTCCCCGCGTCTGCAAGAGGTGGGGTGCCGCCAGCTTACCTGATAGGCCCTGATGAGAGACTGCACCGCCAGGTGGTCCTCCACCAGCTTGTCCACGTTGGGCTGGGCAGCCACCAAGGGCTGGGCGTGGGCTGCAGCAGACAGGGTGCCCAGGCTCAGGGGGAGCGGGCTCTGGTAGGCGGTGCCTGGGGGCGCCCCCGCATTGGTGTTTCGGAAAAAAATGTCCCATGACTGAAGAGAGAAGGAACACACGTGTCAGCCCACTGCGCACAGGGGCCAAGCTCTCCTTTTCAGCCACAGAAAGAACGGTGCTTGGCAGGCAGGCTCCATCCTGGTCCGGCAACATCCTCCTGCTCTGCTCAGCTGCTTCTGACCCCAAAGGGCTGGGCCCACCCCTCCCCTCGCTCCGGACACCCCACACCAATGACACGGATGCCCTTGGTGGCCCTCTCATCACCACCCCAAAGGCCCAGGCTGCCCAGTGTCAGGAAGGGGCCTTCCTGCCCATCTGTCCCCCGACCCCCTGCCCTTGCTGTTGCTCTCCCGGTGACACAAAAGGAGCCCTAGTTCTGAGGCAGCCAGGCTCAGACGCCTGGGAAGCCGTGTCACCTGTACTCTAGGAGGGCACCCAGGAGCCGAGGCTCAGGGCATGCGGTCAGAGGGAGGACTGCTGGTCTGAGCCTTGGAATCCTGGAGAGGTACCCAAAGTCCCGGGCTCAGTGTTTTCATCCACAGGAAGAAAAAGGTCTGTGTCCTTCCCTGGTCTGCTCTAACGAGGGGTCTGTGGGCACAGCGGGCTGCACACGCCCTGCCGCAGCAGGAGCTGAACTGGCGCTGCCACCCGTGTCCGTTTCCTCGTGCCCACTGGGCTCCGCTACTGTTTCTCCTGCTACTCCTACGTAGTTGATGCTTAAATGATCCAACTGGTAAGTTCCATAGATACTGTAAACTACAATAGTTTACTTTTATAATTAGTGGATAGGAGCCAGCCTGCACACCCAAAGGTCGCTGGTTCGATTCCCAGCCAGAGCACATAGCCAGGCTGCAAGCCAGGTAGGTCTCCAGCCAGGTCCGTGGCTGGAGGCAGGTGAAAGGCAACCACACATGGATGTTTCTCTCTCCCTCTCTGCCTCCCTCCCTTCCCCAATCTCTAAAGGTAGTGAACAAAATCATAAAATAAATAAACAAATAAATCTATCTCAGGAGTCGGGGAAAGTAAGACAGTACAATTCCATTGCAAAACAAGCACAAGCTATTAAACACCAGAAGGGTTAGAAACGTGAAAACACTCTCCTCCCACCAATAAACTACGATGAGAAGGATCTGGAGAGAACTGTCACTGGATTCGCGCTGCCACTAAGACGCTGGGCAGGCATCACCGGGCGTCCTGGCTCGGGCAGGTAGGCTCCCCAGCGCTGTCCAGGGCCCAGACGCACCTGCTCCGTGGTCCCCAAGAGGCCACAGCCTGCTGCCGTGTCACAAACCAGGAAACCTGCCGTGGCGAAAGGAGGCCTGAGCACCGCCTCACAGGGCAGCGGGCAGCTGGCATCTGGCTAACGCTGTGCTCAGGGGAGTGTTGCAGAACGTTCGCATCATTCTGCAGTGAGGACGTATTCCTCTTACGGTCAGAAGTGAAAAATAATTCATGTGATTGTAGAATACGGTGCATGTACTAAAAACCGGACTTCTAAGTTAGTAAAAACGGATTCATGTGTTGACAGCAACTGTGAAATGTTTTAACAATGGCCACTTTCGTCTCCCTGTCTGGACCATCCGGCTGACGGTCAGCGTGCTGGCTGATGACCGGAGAGGAACTTGGGGTTCTTGTTTGGCCTTGGCCACAATGCTGACTGCGGAGCACCCCGACCTCGGGCAGGCCTGCCCCCCTGTCCACGCGTCTCCCCGACCCTGCTGGGCCCTGTGCTGCACCAGCCCCGCCCGGCTGCAGTGAGAGACGGGAGAGGCCCCCACAGGGCCCGTTCCCCCGGGCAGGGGGCACGGCAGTCCTGTTACGAGGGCACAGGAAGCTGATGTGATGAGCACCTCAAACATTTCCCATGTCCTGGCACTCTGACCGTGGGCCCGCCAGCGTCCTGCACCCTGGGGGTGGCTCTGGACCAGGGCTCTCCCTGGCCTCTGCTCGGGCCTGGCACACAAAGGGCCCCTCCAACACGGCCACTGTGGGGAGAGAGCCAACAGCAAGCTGCTCCTGCCTCGGGAAACTTAACCTTTTTCTTTACCCCAAACCTGTGCCCGTGCAGGTCCTACCCTCGCCTGCGTCCACAAAAACGCTCGCTCGAGACACACAGCAAGGGCCTGCGAGAGGGTGAAGAGCCCGACTCTGGAACCCAGCAGCTGCCAGGGGCGGCACATGCGACCCACCCAGCTCCAAGCCTTACAGCGGAAGGTCTGGCTTGCGCCTCACAGAACTCTGGAGGTGTGTCCTGGGACACAGTCCCACAAGTAAGATCTTGGACCACATGGCAGCCCAGCAGCCTGAGGGCACCAGCTGCTTATGAATCCAAAGCCAAAAGGCAAAGCAAACGCCAGAAGTTCTCTCTTCAGAAACCCCAGCCTGAACAAGAGGACAGCAGTGGGAGCAGCTGTCCAGGCGCCGGAGCCCCTGGGGTACCAGCCTCCCCTCTGGGGTCCCGAGAGGTTCAGCGCCTCCAAGCAGGGATCGGGCTCCCTGTGGGGGACAGGCTTCCTCCCAGGCAAACCCAGCCTGGGAAGGGGGTTGCCCCTCTTGGCCCTTCTTTAATGGGTAGAGGACAGGAGCACAGAGGGGCCTGCAGAGAGCTGGGCTCACAGGAGAACTCGCCAGGGACACACTTCCACCTTTCCTGGACCGCACCCCCACTGCACACGTGCACCAGGCCCTGTCTCCCATGTTCCAGGCTGCGGGTGTAGGCACCTGTGCTCAGCTGCATTCTACCTGCCCGACCCTCAGAGGAGGAGCCCACCCCAACGCAAGCTCCCACTCACCAGGACCTGAAAGGTTCTTCCACTTGGGTGAGGGGCAGTCCTAGCTGCACACACTTGGCAAAGCCTGCGCACTGCAACTTAAAGCAGGTGACATCTGCATTTCCCTGGCTGGGCGGGTGGTGCCCCCTTCAAGTGTGGCACAGGCAGGTTCAGCTGCTCCTCTGCCAGGCTGAGCATCGCAGGGGCCCGCTGCGGGGCCACGGCCCAGCCTCTGCCTGCCTGTCCCCCAACTGACTCGGAATAAACTGTCCCTCTGCCGAGCCTTGGATGGCCGATGGCCCGATGCAGACACTCAGTCCTCTGCCCACCAGAAATGAAAGGGCCGGTGGCCTGGAGGAGGAAGGACCTTGACCCAGGGAGGGGAAGGAGGGCATGTGCCCCGTAAGGCCGACTCCTGCGCCCAGGAGGGGACAGGGCTGAGCAACTGTCTCAGGCAAGAGGATCATTTCCCAGGTATGTGCCACGGGGAGCAGTTACTGGAAGGCAGCACTCCACGAACATCTGTGATACCTGTGCACTCTGAGGTTTGGGGACAGGAAGGTCTGTCACGAGCTTCTCACTCTCTCAAGCAGTAGGACACGTGAGGGGATGTGTCACCTCAGAGCAGGAGCGAGTGCTGAGCAGGACAGGCTTTGAGAGGAGACGGCCACACGGCCGCCCGGGCCATGCGGGTGAGCTGGCAACAGGACCAGAAGACGGGCTGGGACCAGGTCTGGGTGGCCTGGCGATGGGAAATACCAGGGTGCTCCTTACCTGCGCCTGGCTGGGGGCTGACAGGGAGGCGTGTGGGCTGTCCACAGGGGTGTGGGCCTGCAGCCACCTCCCACGAGTGGGTGGAGAGCCGTCAATTTATGGCCAAAATGACTTAAACCAAAATGTGACAGATTTCAAGTGCAAATAAGGGTACCCTTCTGGGTGAAACCAGAATTCTTACTTTAATTTTTGTTATTCAATCACTTAAGTCCATGAAGCTGTGCTTTCAAAGGCCATCGCTTCTCCCCAGCCCTCCAGAGACCTTCAGGAACTACGGCAGGCTCTCCTTGCTGCCACCAGTGTCCCTTTTCCTTGGTAATGTCCCACAGAAGCTAGTACGATGCACAGGAGGTGCTCACCAGCCCCGTGAGTTAAACCCACAGGGCGGAGAGGTGGAGCCAGCTGTGACACCAGCCACCTGACCCTTGAACCCCGGAGTCCAGGGGCTCCCTCCCTGGAGAGGTGCTGAGCTGGCAGGTGGGGCTGCTCACCAGGGAGCACGGCGGGAGCAGTGCAGCGAGGCCGGCGGACTTTGCCTGTTTATCGTCAACACATGGCAAGTGTCTCAGCACCGAGCTCCTGGCCGTGCGTCCTCATCAGGGCCGGGCACAGGGGACTTTGGTGTGGGAGGGGCAGCAAATGCTCCTCCTGGTAGCTCTCAATTGTCTCGAAAGCCCCACCGTGTCTCGAGTACGTCAGCCACACCAGAGCCGCACACGGTCTGGCTGCCTGCTGGGGCTCTGGGCGAGCCCCTGCTCTCTCCTGCGGGCGGGCTCTGCGCCGGGATCCCCGTCCAGACAAGTCAGAGGACAGGCTACCGGGGGGACACCCTGCACCTGCACAGCTCCATACACTTTAAAAAGCACCTGCAGGGCCCTGGCAGGGGGCTCGGTGAGTTGGCTGGAGCATCGTCCCATGTATCAAAATGCTGTGGGTTCCATCTGCAGTCAGGGCACGTACGGAAGGCAACCAACTAATGTTTCTCACATCCTTCTCTTTCCAAAAAAAGAAAAAGGAAAGGAAAAGCACCTGTGGGGATAACACACTGAACTGCACCGGGGGTAACAACTGGGCATTCCAGCAGCCACCCGGTTCTGGGACGGGGCTCTGGGTTCCGCTGCCAACGCCACTTCCTCTGCCCAGAGCCACTCCTGCCACCGCCCGGCTGCCTCCACCTTAGCTGGAACCTGCCCCACCTGCCCTGTCATTGCGGAAATGAACTTCCAGCCAAACACACCCGGATCCCATGACACTCACCCCAGAATGGACCAGACCCCAGGTCCAAAGGCCATCCCACATGATAAACTGGTGACTGCCGGCCCGCCGCAGCCCCCACACTGTCACAGACCCTCTTACTTCTGATGTGAATACTGCTTTTTAACTGCTACAGACACGAAATGCAGGGCAACACGTCACCTAGGAAATCGGGTGCACGGCCATCCTCAAACGGCGTGCGGCCAGCTCAGCAGCACCAATGGACGGTGCGGACTCCCCGGGCCAAGGACAGTCAGAAGCAACGTGCTGACCAGCAAGTGCATAACCTCCCAGCCACCTGACAGGGGCTCTTCTCGGTTAGAAAGTACAGCAGATTCTGCCTGGTGTCCCTGCGCCCTCGGTCTGGTTCCCGTCCCTGCTGTGCAGGAAAGGGCTATCTCTAAACCCTCCGATGTGTCCTCTCTGGGCCAACTTCTTGGGTCCTCCGTCCTTCCTGAAAATGCCACGTGCCATGTCCTGTACAGGACATCCAGGTGCAAGAGGTTGGGGGTCACCTGCCCACCCCCACAGAACATGCACAAGAGACTCCTGCTTGGAGGCTAAGCATCTCGAAAGACAGCATGAAAGACACGGGGTGCCAACCTTCAGACTTCCCACCCAGGGGATTGCTCCAACTGTCCCCCACGGAGGACAGGTAAGGCCACACCCACACTCGGCTCAGAGCACCGCCCGGCACTATGTCTAGGGGGCACTGGGACCCCGGTCTGCCTGACTTGTCACCACAGAAGCAGTTAACCTGAGGGTTCAGTTTGGGTCCTCAGTCACGGAAACCAAAGGGATTCACGTTGATCTGAGCAATGTCCTCATTTTTAAACCACAGGTCGCTCAGGGACCAAACATCTCCAAACAACTGCACTACCCTCTCTCCACAGTGCGCAAACAAAGTGGTGGGACCCCAAAGCCAGCAGGGAAAAGTCTCAGTTCTGCCCTGGGAGCCTGGTCTACACCTGACCCGGAAGACGGTGCCCCTCCCGGAGAAAGGACTGGGGCACACTGCCCATCAGCCTCATGCTCCCCATGCCCTGCAAACCCTCAGCACAGGGAAGCTTCCCACAGTCAGGTGACGTTCTCTCTGAAACCAACACCACCAGGGACATGACAGCCTGGTTCCAAAACCTTGGGCCCAGTTTATTCCAGAGATGAGTTTGTCATAACTGTCCTCAGAGACCTTCAGCCTCCAACTCCTGAGGCGAGACAGGGCTGCCCCCTGTTCCCAGCCTGGGGCACAGCTTCAGAGGGCCTCCTGGAAAACCATGGTGGCCATGGAAGTGGGAAGGACCTGGCTACGTGTCATGTTTGACTGAGCCACAAGGTTCAGGTAAAGAGGTGGCATTCCTGGTGAGACAGGGCTGGTAGCTTCCATAGTGACAGAAATGTATTCAAACTTAAATGCATTTGGATGATGAGACCCCAAGATTCACCAGGAAGGGAAAGGCCAGTCAGCCTGCACTGAACACCTCTGCCAACCCCGCGCGCCTTCCGAAGCCTGCTCTGCCTTCCCCCACCGCCAGGCCCCATTCCCCACCTCCTACACTGGGCCAGAGCCTGACATGAAAACCAGGGACCGGTCACCGTGAAGACATTCTGCCACCAGGTGTGCCCGGCACCAAGTAAACGGTGATGGGAGGTGCTGAGGAGGACAGGGAACCGGAAGGAACCTTTACAGAGTTTCCCTCCCAATGTGGGAGGAACCAGGAGCACAATGGTCTACGATCCGAACGACACAAAAACCTCCCTTGAGGAGCTTTTAAGATATTCTGAGGGCGCAGGGACGACGGAGAGGCCTCTGTCCTGGAGTCGTATCCCGCCGGTCTCCTTCCACTAGCTTCTCTCCCCCTCCGGCAGCCTTGCCAAGGTTCCAGAAGTTGTGCAAACGCGTCTTCAGGTCCCCGTGGGGTAACCAGCCGCCGTCTGCTTCAGAGCTGGAGGCTCGGCGGCGGGGTGTGCCTGGCGGGCCTGGGCAGCTGCGGAGAACTTGAGCGGCCGCGGCTCCCCGCCTGCCCGCTGGCCCGAGGGCTCCTCCGGACGCTTACCTGGATTGCCAGCCGCCACCGGCCGCAGCTCCGAACCGCAAGGACCCGCTCCAGCGAGCCTTACCTTGTGAACACTCTTGGGGTTCTCCAGCCAGGCGTAGTACATCTCCTCCACGTAGTTGGAGCTAGTCCCGCTCAGGAAGGGCTCCGCAGCCACCGGGGCAGTGTAGCACCGCACCTGCCCAAACGTCCTGGCGGCTGCTGGTCTGTTCTGGGAAAATGTCTTCACAGTCTGGGAGGCCGTCAAAGGCCTCAACTTGGTAGCACAAGTCCTTAAGTGAAACATTGTTGTCCTGAGGTCTGTCCACAACTGCCTGCGCGAAGAAGAACGGAAAGTCAGAAAGAGCATTTTAGCAGATAAAGCTACTGGGGGAGAACCCCTCCAGCAGAGCCAGCCCACCCGCTTGCAGGGCCTGAGCTCCCCTGCTGCAGGGGCAGGTCTTCGCTTACAAGTGGTCCCTTGCAAACCATCACGTCGTATGACCACGTAATCTCTCTGAGTGTACACGTTGTGTTAAACAACAATTGTAGAAAAGGCAACAAGGACTGATTACAGGTTAGATCTGGATTAACTGCAAAGAGGGTATTTCCTACTCTATCCATAAACTATGCAGTACCTGTTGGACTGACAATAACCTGGAGAATATACAGAAATTGGGGAAAATACTTTTCAAAAAGTTTACATCTGAGTAGAAGAAAAAATATTTAAAAAACATCACAGAGAAAGCACAGAACAGAACATGCCAACTCCGTGGAGGACTCACTCTGTCCAGGCAAGGGGCGCCCTGCATGGAGGGGACGGGGGACGGGCAGGAGCTTCTGGTGCGGGGCAGGAACGGGGCCCCGGACGTTCAGAAGGAAAGCACTTACAGACACCTCCTGCCCCATGCACCCTGGTTGGCGGCCTGACATGTCAGGCCTCTTCATGAACCCTGAAAACTCCCCTTTCATTTCACAGGCCAGACTTCGGAGTTTGGGGTTAGAGTCCCCCAAGGTCCCAGGACCATCAACAGCAGGGTCAGGCTCCAAGCATGGGCTTCCTGACTGCCAAGCCCTGTTCTGCCTGGCCCTGGCGTGGTAGTATGAACAGACCTGGGCTTGGGAGGGGAGTAGGATGGGTAAGTTTCTTTGTTTCTGATCCAAATATACCTTGCACTTGATGGTCATTAACTACTATTAACTCTAACTTATAACTCTATCAAAAGTAGCTATTTCATCAAAGCTGACTGTTCCGCAGACATTAAGAAGTTTAGGCTGTTCCCACCCCCATATGCCTCTAGGCAGGTGCCCTGCCAGAAAGGAACACTTCCAGTGAGAAGAGGGAGCGGAGGGCACTGGAAGCAGGGTCGGGGCTCACCACAGCCTTGTGCCCAGGGACTGGTGAGTCAGCGCAGACCGCGTAGCACGGTGCTCGGAAATCTGCCTCAAAGCAGGCACCTGGCTGTGCAGTGGGAATCACACCCAAGTTCTGAGGCCTGCTGAGAATTACCCGGAAACAAGAATTCACACGCTATCCTTTATACCGTTTGTGTGTGTGATCTGAGAGAATGCAGGGTCTGCTGCTCAGAAAAGACCAGTCAGCAAAGGAAAAAAAATTAGAGCACTTCAAAAACAAACTCAACAACACACGCTTGCTCCTTAAAAATAAAGATGGGCAAACACTGTATTTGGGGTATAGCCACAGGGTGCAGCCTTGAACCCTGTGGTTTTGACCTTAAGTCACACGGTCACTCCAGTAGTTCTCCTGCACCCACCCTCCTGTGCTCCGTACCTCCCACAAACACAGTTAAGGCAGGCAAAGGGCCATTCAAGACATCGAGGGCAACAATAAATACCCCTGTTGGTGCTCTCAACACTGTATGTACATGTATGTAATTGCTCACACCCAAAGGAGACTGTCGGCATATCCTCCAATGTCATCATGCAGGCAGCTTGAAACACGACAGGGCCTGCCTGGGCTCCTGCCCCAGAGCACGGCAGCACCAGGACTGCCGCTGCCCAGATGCTGCAGTGACCGGAGGGCAGGTGCTGTGCCGGCTCCTCTCAGCGACCCTGTAGGTCAACCATGTGCCCAGCTACCTACAGTTCCCGAGTCCACAGCGCTGCCCGGCACAGCTGCCAGGAGAGCTGGCCATTTTCAGACTACCCTTCAGATGACCTTTCTGTCCACACTGGAGGGACCACTGGGAGCAGGCACGAGGTTTGCATTTTGATTTGGCTGACCAGATCCCGTCCTTCTGATCCCACAGTCAGCTTCAAGAGCTGCTTACCCTTTGATAGAGACACTCACTTATTCAGACACTTCCACAAAAGCTCTGGGTCGTCCAAAGCCCAAGAGTTCTGATTTTGGTTTAGAGGAATATTTCTACTTGCCAAAGCAGAATACGCGGGGAAAACACAGTATTTTAGCAGACAGAGCTAGGACAAGTGCATATCCACATACAAAGGATGAAGCTGGACCTCTCTCTACCTCATACCATCCACAAAACTGCCAATAGCTCAAAAATGGATCTAAGACCCAAACATAAGAGCTAAAACTGTAAGGATCTTAGAAGTTTTGTAACTTGCAAGTTAAAATGGAGTGTCTCAGTGGATAAGGCGCCGGCCTGCGAACCCAAAGGTTGCTGGTTCGATTCCCAGCCAGGGCACATAACCAGGTTACAAGTCAGGTCTCCAGCCAGGTCTGCAGCTGGAGGCAGGTGAAAGGCAACCGTATATTGATGTCTCTCCCCCTCTCTCCCTTCGCCTCTCTCTGAAAATAATAAAATATTTTTTAAAATAAATAAAATAACATGAAGTGTCAAGCTTTGTGGCTTTCAATGGAATCTTAGGAAACCAAAAGTACAACAACAAATAGATAAATTGAAATTCCTTAAAATAAAAGCTTTAGTGCTTCAAAGGATACCAATAAGAAAGAAAAGACACAAAGGAGGAGAAAGTATTTGGAAATTATAAAAATAAAGAACTGTATATGGAATACGTAAAGAACCCCTCTCATTCAACAAGAAAAGTAACCCAATTAAAGAAAAAAAAAAAAGGAAAAGTGTATGAATAGCCATTTTCCCTAAAAAGATAAACAAATGACCAATGAGCACATTGGTCTTTTTTTTTTTTTTACCATCATTAGTCATTAGGGAAACGCAAATTAAGACCATAAAACGACACTTCACATAAACTAGGTAAGTCAAAAACAAAACAGCAAGTGCTGACAAGGACCAACACAGACTGGCTGCTCAGACTCTGCGAACAGGAATGTGACCTGGTACGTGGTCATTGTGGAAAACCACCCGGAAGTTCCTCAAAGCAAGTTAAACGTAGAATTACAAGAAGATTCAGCAACTCCACTCCTAGGGACATGACCAGGAGAAATGAAAACATATATCCACATAAAAACTTGTACATGAATATTCATAGCAGTATTACTCATACTAGCCAAAAGTGGAAAACCCAAATGTTCATCCACCATGAACAGGAATCTGAATGTGGTCCAGCCACACAATGGCAAAGTATTGGGCAACACAGATGAACCTCAAAAACACCATGGTAAGTGAAATAAGTCATTCACAAAAAACACCTACGAACACACATAACCAGGTTGCAAGCCAGGTCCATAGCTGGAGGCAGGTGAAAGGCAACCATACACTGATGTTTCTCTCCCTCCCTCTCTCTCTAAAAATAATAAAAAAAAATCTTTAACACAACAACACAAAACAAGTACGTACGATTCAAATGTTCAGAATAGGCAAATCTATACAGATAGAAAGTCCACTAGTGGTTGGCTGCCCAGGGCCGGGCAGGGAAGAGACGTGACTACTAATGGGTACAAAGGTTTTTAGGGGTCGCAAAAATGCCCTAAACCTGGATCATGGTGATGGTTGCACGACCTTCTATACACTGGAAAATAGTCAATTAACTACACAATTTAAATGGATGGATTGTACGGCATGTAAATTACACCTCAATAAAATTTGTTTTGTTTTTTTTTTGACTTTATTTATTATTTTAGAAAGAGGGGTAGGGAGAGAGGCTGAGAGGGAGAGAAACATCCATGTATGGTTGCCCTTCACCTGCCTCCAGCTATAGACCTGGCTGGAGACCTGGTTTGCAACCTGGTTATGTGCCCTGGCTGGGGATCGAACCAGCAACCTTTGGGTTCCTAGGCTGGTGCCTTATCCACTGTACTAACAGCCAGAGTTAAAGTTGTTTTTTTAAAAAGAGTATATACAGGAAAATGTAAGTGAACCTAGCAATGATGCACCCTGCCCCCCCAAAAAAGAAAAGAAACATAAAGACATTTTGTAACCCAGTCATTTCAGGATGCAAGGATAAACCTCTACATTTCACAAAAACAAGGTTTAAAAAATAAAACCGAAGCAAACTTTGTGCTTAAGGGTTTGCGGCCCTGCCCTCAGGCATCTACACGCTGAAATAAAATGGAACTTTACACCATCTGGGCCCGCACCATTCCCGGTCAAGTGGAACACACCCTGGGTCACTTCCCCATACACTGTGTGGGGCCACACGGACTCTGGGCGCCTATCAGCCTATCAGCCCATCGCGTGGCGGTGGCGGGCGGAGGGCTGCTCAGAGGCCAAGTCAGCAGAAGCAGCCGGGCCAGCATCCGAGGAGCAGAGTCCGGAGGGCAAAGAGCATTGGTAGGTGACTCTTCCTGCTATGCTGCCTGGCATCCACTTTCGCCTTGAAAATATTCTTTCTTTTTCTCTTTGGCGTCAGACTCAATACTCTGTGATGAATAAGGGGGCGGCGCATGACTAGTTCCAGCAGGGAGCGCCCGGCACTGCACTCTCCTCTGAACCCGCGGCTCAGGAGCTGGACGGCTTCCCCGCGTGCGCCGCCAGACGCAGGCTGAGGCAGCGAGGTCGCGAGGGCCGCCTCTTGAGCTCCGGAAGCACTTTGCCATCACTGGACTCAAGCTGCGAGTCCCGTGTCTAGTGACACAACAGGCAGACACTCACTCGCTGCGTGAACCTTAAACGCCTCCCTTGATCTGTGTTCAGTTTCCTTCATGTTCCTGCCCCTCAGTGTTTTCCTGTAATTACAGCGCAAACGTGAAAACACATCGAGCAACTGTACTCTTCCATGATTAAAGATTTACAACTTTCCTAGAAAAAAGATCAACCAACACAAAGTTCCCAAGGTAAACCTAAATGCAAGTTAACTTGGGGTGGCCGCTAGCCAGGTCTCTGGGAGACTCTGCCGTCCATGGCCAGAAGCACGATGGAGCCTCGTCCAGGGGTCTGTGGGCTGACGTACCCCAGCCCAGACGGCAGTGGCAGAGGGGCCCTGACAGTGGAGATGCCCAGATTTTGCAAAGGTGCTGAGTTAGAATGCAAGTCATCCAACCTTTATGAGGCAAGGCCATTTCTCAATATTTAAAGCATAAACAGGACTTCCATTTCCTGCTAACTGCAGCTCAAGACATGAGATGCTGCATTTCAAACAGAAGACCCTGAGAGACAGAGAGGAGGCAGACTGGGAAGGGCCTCTGGAGCCCAAAGGAAGACACGGCATCAAGTCCTTGGTTTTCTTTTTGCTTCATATATTCCAGTCTAGGTGCTGGAGAAGCTGGCAATCCAGCAATGCCAACTAATGTACACAAAAACGTGCAACAAAAGTAGCTTCCTCTGTCCAAAAGACCAGAAACAGGATGGCCAAACAGGACAGACATCTTGAGACAGTAACTGCCCTGCTCCGTTGGCCTTCCAGCAAACACTATGGCCACCCCCACCCCACCTGACAAGGCCGGAGATCCGGGACTTCTGCCCCCACTAGGTGACAATGAGCTCAGGAAGGAAGGCTGGATTCCACCCCCGCCCAACAGAAACAGGGTGAAACACAAACACCAAACAGGGAACTTACACCCACACAACAGGTACCAAGGAAGCTGAGTGGGGAGCCTGGGCTGCCCCATGCCCAGCAGGGGCCAGGCAGCACCTTGTCCTCCATCTGGGTCAGAGGAAGACTGCTCTGCTCTGAGATTTAAATAAAATCCAGTCTCATAGCGTAACACCCAAAAGTCCAGGAAGCAATCAAAGATCACTTACTACATCAAGAACAAAGAGAATCTCAACTGAAAGTATAAAAATACACTATGGATACTAATGCCAAGGGCAGACTTAAGCTATAATACATCAATAACTACATTAAATACAAACGATCTAAATACACCAATTAGACTAAAGATAATGGCAGAGTGAATAAAACACGACCCAAAGGTAAGCCTGTCTATAAGAAACTCACTTCAAATATAACACGACAGACCTGGCCAGGCAGCTCAGTTGGTCAGAGCATCATCCTGAGTCATCAGCGTTGTGGGTTTGATCTCCAGTCAGGGCACATACAAGTAGCAGCCAATGAATGCATAAATAAGTGGAACAAATCAATCTCTATCTCTCTCAAATCAATAAACATTTTAAAAATGTGTGTAATGTAGAAATGTTTAAAGAATAAAAGTTATGTGCCATGCAAACACAAATCGAAGGAAATTGGGGCTATATTATTATCAGGTAAAGGAAAGGAATCAGCGCAAAGGAAATTACCAGAGACGGAAGGAGCCACTACCTGGTGATGAAAGGTCAATTCACCATGAAGACATAGCGACCCTAAATGTACATGTCCCAAACATCATATTGTGAAGTATGTGAACGAAACCAATAAAAGAAGAAAAAGATAAGCCCACAATTACATTTGGAGACTTTAACCCCCTCTCTCAATTAGACAAAGATCAGCAGGGATATAGAACTAAGTGAAAGTACAAAGTACCACAACTCGCCCCATTTCAAACAGATAAGCTTATTAAGACTAGAGATACCAAAGAACTTTCATTTGTAATTCAAAAGCTCCTGAGACCTGGCTAGTGCATCTCAGTGGACTGAGTACCAGCAGGTGGACCAAAGGGTCACTAGTGCCGTTCCTGGTAAGGGAATATGCCTGGGCTGTGGCCCAAGTCCCTGGTTAGGGGCATGAGGGCAAGAGGCAACTGACTGATGTTTCTCTCTCTTGTTTCCTCTCCCTTCCCCTCTCTCTAAAAATAATTAAAAATATGTATTAAAAAAAAAAAAAACCTCTTGAAAAAGTAATATACAGGCCCAGGTGGTTTCACTAGGGAATCCTACCAACTGTCTAAAGGTGAATCAACCCCAGTTCTGCACATCTCTTTCAGAAAATACGAGAGGAGGGAATACTCATCAACTCATTTCATGAAGCTTTATTTCCCTGAAACCAAACCCAAAGACAGTACAAAACAAAACAAAAAACCAGCTTTAAACTAACATCCCTCATGAATACACATAAAAGTGTTTAATAAAATACAGCAAAGAGAATTGAGCAACGTATAAGTACAATTATATACAATGACCTAGTAGGGTTTATTTCACATATGCAAGGCTGGTTCAATATTCAAACCCTCCTTCCACCAAACAAGACAACGTAACTTACCATCTTGATAGGCTACAGAATAAAAGTCACATGATCATACCAATAGAAGATAAAGCACCTGACAAAATTCAAAGCCCATTCATGATAAAAACTCTCAGACAACTAGAGAACTTCAACTTAATATAAAGCATTCACAGAGCCTACAATTAACATTACACTTAATGGTGAGAGACAGATTGCTTCTTTCTAAAACTAGGAGCAACGCAAAGATGTCCATCTTGTCCCTATTAGTTAACATGGTACTCGCTGCAAGTTGTCTCCAGGGCAATAAGGCAAGAAAAGGAACTAAAGGCATACAGATTAAAGAGTAAGAAATAAACTACTTCTATTTGCAGATGGCATGGCTGTCTACATATGAAACCAAGAATTTTACAAACACACTCGTAGAACTAGTAAGTGAATTCAGCAAGGTCACAGGATACAAGAAAAGCATACAAAAATCAACTGTGTTTCCATACACTATCAATGAACACATGAAAACCAAAATAGCCCTGGCTGGTAGCACAGTGGATAAGGTGCCGGCCTGCAAACCCAAAGGTCACTGGTTCGATTCCTCAGCCAGGGCACATAACCAGGTTGCAAGCCAGGTTTCCAGCCAGGTTTGTGGCTGGAGGCAGGTGAAGGGCAACCATACATTGATTCTTCTCTCCCTCTCTGCCTCTCCCCCTCTCCCTCTCTCTGGAAATAATAAATAAAATCTTTTTTTAAAAAACCAAAATAGTAAAAAGGAAATACTAACAAAATATGTGCAGAACTTGTATGTCAACTACAAAACATCAATGAAAGAAATGGAAAAAAATTAAACGGAGAGACTCCTGAGTTCATAAGATTGAACACAGATGCTAATTATCTCCAACCTAATGCAGAATGAAAATATAATACCTATTAAAATCCTAGTAAGATTTTTTTGTATAGGTAAGATTATCCTAAAATTTATATGAGATGGTAAAGGAATGAGATTAGCAAAAAATAAAGTGTGGTGAACCAATCTACCTGACGTCGGGATGTACTATGTAGCTGCATAATCAAGTATGGTATCAATGATGTGGTTGACTAAAAGATCAATGGAATCAAACAGAGAACTAGAAAACAGACCCAACACAAGCACAACCTATTTTTGACAAAAGTACAAAAGCAATTCAATAGAAGAATAGTCTGTTCAATAAAGGATGTTGGTTGGATATCCACAGGCAAAAAAAGGGAAAAAAAAAAAAGGAAAAGAGAAAACATTCAATCTAGATTTTATATCTTACACAGAAATTAACTCGAAGTGGAAATTAACTCACAGACTTAGTGTACAACACAAAGCTATGAGCCTTTAGTAAAGTACATAATAGGAAATCTTCAGGAACTAAAGAGAGGCAAAAAATTCTTAGACTTGACACTAAAGAACAATCTGTAATTGACAAAACTAACTTCATCAAAATTATTATTTTTGCTCTGCAACAGACCCTGTTAAGGAAATGAAGAAACAAGCTACATACTAGGAGAAAATATCAGCAAATCACAAATCCAAGAAAAAAACTCTCAAAATGCAACATTAAGAAAAAAAGCACAGGATCCAATTTCAAATGGACAAAAGATACTAACAAGCATTTCACTGGAAACAATATACAGGTGGCAAATAAGCATATGAAAAATATTTACTATCACTAGCCATCAGGGAAATGCAAATTAAGACCATAATGAGGCATCACTACATATGTATGAGAATGGCTAAAATTAAAAAATATGTATCACCAAATCCTGGTAAGGATGTGGAGAAGTTGGATCACAAATACATTGTTGGTGGGAATGTGAAATGGTACGGCCACTCTGGAAAAACGTAGGTATTTCCTTAAAAAGAAAACATGCAAGTATCACATGACATATTGATTACAGTCCTGGGCATTTATCCCAGGGAATGAAAACTGATATTCCTATAAACACCTGTATACGAATGCCGGCAGCAACCTTGCTCATAGTAGCTGAAGAATGAAAACCACCCAGGTGTCTTTCAAAGGGTGACCAGTGAAACCAGCTATGGCATAGCTACAGCCAAAAGGCTACCTACTGTTTGATTCTCTTTACGTACGTTGTTGACATAACAAAATGATAGAAATGGAGGACAGATGAGCAGTTGCCACGAACTGACAGCTGGAGCCAGGAGAGTAGAGGATGTGGCTGTAAGAAGGAGGGACCCTTGTGGTGATGGACTGTTCTGCACCTGGACTGTCATCAGCGTCAGTACTTGGCTGTATCATTGTATTAGTTTTTGCAAAATGCTACCACGGAGGAAACTGGGTAAAGGGACACTGGGACCTTTCCGTACTCCTTGTTACAACCGCCTATGGTAGATTTGTATGCACATTCTCAAAGCTGTAGGTCTCAAAATAAATATCTCAGTAATTGTACAATCATTCCAAAATAAAATCTAAATATTTAAAGGATAGACAATGCAGTATTTTTTCTACATGGAACAAGTGAGGAGTGACACTGATTGAAAGAGCTCTGACGTGCAGATACGTATAATGTACCTGTGATATACATGTAACCAACAAGGTAAACAGTAATTAGTACCTGAGCAAATGTCAACGAGCCCAACAGAAACTCATCCTCAAATTAAAGCTAGTCCTTGACATGAACTGGATTGTGGTCATGGTTGTACGTGTATCGTGAATGCACTGCAAACCGTTGACTTGTGAGCGCGCTTTAAATGAGCGAGCCCTGCGGTGTGTGAACAGTATCTCGGTAAAGCTGTCCAGGTGAAAAAAGGAAATGAGTGTGAACGGTCTCGAAAAGCTGATCGGGACACCCCGAGCTTTCTGGAACTTCCAGGGCGAGTCCTCAGCGACGGTGCAAAGCCAGGGCCACCCGGACTTTTTCCCGGGGGAAGGTGCCCACGAAACCCGGCAGCGTCCCGCGCGGCCGCCCCCACGGGCCTCCCGCTAACGCTGCGCCAAGCGCCGCGCAGGAACGCGGCCTCGGGCCCCTGCGCCAAGGGCGGGGCCCCGGTCAGGCCCCGGCGCCCGGGGCCTCCTCTGCTCCGCGCGGGGCTCACCCACGAGCCCCAGCTTCCGACTAGACGGGGACACACGCCTCCCGCCGCGGTCAGGCAGCTGTGCGGCAGAAAGGGGGCAGCGCAGGGTCTTCCCGCAGGCACCGCGCCCCGAGTCGTCAGCGGGCGCCAGCGAAGCTCCCGAGGGGAGACGCGGCCGTGGGGCGCTGCGGGGAGCAAATCTGCTCCAGTCGCCGCCGCGGCAGCTCCGCGGAGCAAGGGCGACCCCGGAACTACCGCGGCGGGGAGCGGCGGGGCGCCGGGGGCGCCGGGCGCGCCCAGGCGCGAGGGGGAGGGCGGGTGGGCCCCACGCACGCTGAGCACGGGCGGCGGGAGTTCGGGGCGAGACGGGGCGCCGCGCACGTGGGGGGCTGCAGGGCAACAGCTCAAGGGCGTCGCCGCGGGAGCGCGGGCACCGCCGGGCAGCAGCCGACCCGCACCCGCCCCAGGAGGCGGAGCCCGGGGGCCGCGGCCCGCAGCCCGGAGCTGCGTCCAGGGCGCGCGTCGCTCAGGTCCCCCGGGCGCGCAGAGGACACTGCCGGGCGGTCTCACGCGACGCCGCCTCGACCTTGGGGGTCACCCCGGCCGCTGAGTCCTGTACCCTCACATCCGCCGCGCGCCCCGCCCCCCGCCCGCCTCAGCCAATGGCGCGCCGCTCCGCGCCCCGCGCGACCTCTGCGCGCGCCCGCACCCGCCAATCTCCGCCCGCCAGGCGGCACCCGCGGCGCCACTGGCTGCTGCGCCCGTCCGTCAGACGCCTGTCCCGCCTACCCTCCCGTCAGCCCCGCTCCATCCAGCTTCACTCCCTGTCACCGCGGCGCCCGCAACACGGGTGCGGCGGCCTCGCCCCTCACTGCGACTCCCGTGCCCCACCTGACGGGCACGGCGCCTCCACAGCGAGCCGGGCCCGGCGGCAGCCCGCGCTCACCTGTCTGCGGCTCAGCTCCACCCGAATGGAGCGCCGACACCCCACTCCCGGGAACCAAACTCTCGGCCCCGCCCAGGCGTGTGGCGTCAGCACGTAGCCCCGCCCCGGGGAGCCCGCCGCGTGGGCGGGGCGGTGACGTCACAGAGCCGCGGCGCCGCGGTGGGCGGGGCGTGTGTGCGACGGCGGGGGTCTCGCTGAGGCGGCAGAGACGCGGGTGACCTTGGGGGGACCCGTCTGGCCGGGTCTGGGCGGGGGAGCCGCGCGAGGTCAGCGCAGGGTGACGGGGCGTGAGGGTCGCGGCGGGCGCCGGGCGCCGGGCTCCGGACGGAGCTGGACCTACGGCTGAGGGGCGGCCCCGTCTCAGGGGCGGGCGGGGTTCGCTCCCGAGCGGAGGTGCTGGGCGCCCGCCCAGCGCGAGGAGGACGCAGCCCCGCGGCAGCCCCGCGCCTTCCCCGCGCCCTCGGGTTTCTTCGGGGCGGCAGGGCCCGGGCGCCGCGACGGGAAGCGGGAAGGGCGGGCCTAGGGCTGGAGCGGGGGTCGTGGGCCGGCGCGAGAGACGGAACTGGGAGGCGGGCCGGGGCCCCGAGAGCTCGGGCGCCCGCGCACCTGCGGCGCCGGGCGGTGCGACGTGGGCTCCGCACAGCGCGGGCGTCGGGAAGGAGGACTTGGGCCGCCCCGCGTCCTCGTCTCCCAGCCGGACGGGAGGTCCTGGGTCCCCGCCCAGCCGTCGGCGGTTCCCTGGGTGGAGCCGCAGCCGCGCGCCTCGGGGCGGCTGTAGGGACCGAGCGTCCCGGCCGGGCGGCGCGTCTGCCCGGTGCTGAAGGCCCCGCGCGGCGACTGTAAACGCGGTGTCGCTGCGGGACGCGGCGCGGGCGGCTGGCGGAAGGGAGACGCTGTTACGCGGGTGCCGCGGGTGACCGGGCGGCGACCTGGCGTGACAGTCGCGCGGAGGACGCGGCCGAATCGGGCCGGCTGCTGGGAAACAGCCACACCCGGGCCGGGCCGGGTGGAGGGCAGGTCCTGCGGGCCTGGACGTGGGGGGCGGCGTCGGGCGCTCGACCCTGCGACGTGGGGACGGGACGGGAACGGCCTCGGTGTGCTCGCCACCCGCGGCGTCTCGGTCACGGAAGACGCCCCCACTGAAGTGCAGTTCGGCACTAGTTACGTTCGCGGTGTTGTGCCGCCAACGCCGCCGCCACCGAAGCTTCCCCACCAGCCCGAGTGGAAACTAACCGCTGGGCAGTGACTCCCTCCGTCCCCGCACTTGTGTCTGAATGGCCGCTCTGGGTCCCCAGGCGAGCGAGCTCACGGGGTTTGCCCGTTTATGTGTCATTGAATTTAGCAGGTTGCAAGGTTCAAGTGTCACAAAGTTTTACGGCCGAATATATTCCGTGATAGGGACACACTACACCTTGTTTATCCATCGGCTACCGTGGACGGTGCCACACTGACCCTTGGCTCCAAGTCTGTTGAGACCATAACGACGCGCTTCCTCGTACCCGGGAGCGGACTCCTCGCGGTGGCTCTACGTCCTGCGCTTTGAGGAAGCTCCGAACCGCCTCCCACGGCAGCGACACCCGGTTGCGTCCCCACCAGCTGTGCGGGAAGGTCCCAGGCTCTCCACACTCTCATCAATACTTTTATTTTCTTTTTAAAAGTTTATTTTTGCCACCCTAGTAGGTGCGAGGTAATCTCGTGTTGCTTTTGGTTTGCATTTCCTTATGCCTAATGTCAAGAATCTTTATTTGCTTATTGGCCTTTTCCACTTCTTTGAAGGAATTTGTTCAATCTTTTTTTTTCCTTTTCCTCATATTTTAAAATTCCAGTCTTTTGAATTGGGTTGTTTGTCTTGTATAGAGTTCTTTACATATTCTGGATATTAATTCCTTACAAGATGTATGAATTATAGTTTCTCTATTCTTTTTACTCTATTTGTAGTATTCTTAAAAAATATTTTATTATTTTTAGAGAGAGGGGAAGGGAGAGAGGCAGAAAGGAAGAGAGACACCAATGTGTGGTTGCCTTTCACCTGCCTCCAGCTACGGACCTGGCTGGAGACCTGGCTTGCAACCTGGTCATGTGCCCTGGCTGGGAATCAAACCAGTGACCTTTGGGTGCACAGGCCAGTGCCTTATCCACTGTGCCATTAGCCAGGGTGTGTAGCATTATTTTAAAAATAATTTTATTTAGTTAGTTATAGAGAGGGGGAAGGGAGGGAGAAAGGGGGGCAGAGAAACATTTGTGTGTATGTGAGTGGTTGTCCCAAATGGGGAGGGACCTGGCTCATAAACCAGGCACCTGCCCTGACTGCGAATCAAACTGGTGGCCTTTTGCTTTGTAGGTCAGCACTCACGCCACTGGGCCACACCAGCCAGGGCTATTTGTAATTTTGTAATATTCTTTGATGAACAAAAAAATTTAAATTTTGATGAAGTCCATTCTATCCATATTTGTTATAATTGCTCATACCATATCTAACAATACATTGCCAAATCAGAGCTCATGAAGATATACCTCTATGTTTCTAAGAGGTTTTTTTGTTTGTTTGTTTGTTTTTTAAGATTTTTTTTATTTTTAGAGATGGGGGAAGGGAGAGAGGCAGAGAGGAGAGAAACATAAATGTATGGTTGCCTTTCACCTGCTTCCAGCTAGGGATCTGGCTGGAGACCTGGCTTGCAGCCTGGTCATGTGCCCTGGCTGGGAATCAAACCAGTGACCTTTAGGTTCACAGGCTGACACTTTATCCACTGTGCCACCAGCCCGGGCTGACTCTTCTAAGAATTTTATGTTTTAGCTTTTATACTTAGGTTGTTTATCCATTTGAGGGTTTTTTTGTTTGTTTTGTTTTAGTTTATTTTTTAGTATGATGTGCATTAGGGGCTGAACTTCATCTTTTGGCATGGGAAATCTAGCTGTCCCATTATCATCTGTTGAAAGATGATTCCTTTCCTCATTGAATGGACTTGGCACCCTTTAAAAAATCATTGGACTATATATATTGGGTTTTTTCTGGATTCTCAATTCTCTTTCATTGGTCTTTATGCCAATGCCATAGTGTTTTGATTATTGTAGCTTGGTAGTAAGTTTTGAAATACAGAAGTAAGTTTTCCAACTTTGTTCTTTTTCAAAATTGTTTTGGCTATATGGATCCCCTCACAAACTCATTTAAGGTTTGACTTTGCCCCTTGGCAAAAAGGCTGTAGGAGGTTTGATAGGGATTGTGTTGAATCTAGATTTGTTTTTAGAATCCAAACATTCAGTTTTTTAAGGCTAGAAAGCCATAGCATGAAAAAAAGCCGCAGTCATTTGGGACAAACATGTTTTTATAAAACTAAAATCAAAAGACTTAAAACATGGAACATTTGTTAAGTATAAGGAAGTAATAGAACACAAAAGTGAACACAAGAATTACAAATTTATTTAAATATGAGGTCTGGGAAGTAGACTACACAGCCTGCAAGGGGAAAAGAGAAACGCCTTGTATGTTCTGACAGCACTGCACTTTTGGCTCATTTTCAGTGGTTGGTGGGACATGAATAGGAACCACGTTTTTGCTTGAAGAGGTCATCTTCATGTCTGACATTTGCTTCTGGGAAACAATGTGGCATATCTGTCAGAATTGTCTGAAAAGCAGCTTCTACATTTGTAGAATCTAGAGCTGACGTCTCAATGAGTGACAAACGACTCTTTTCTGCAAAGGCTCTTGCTTCATCTGTAGAAACTGCCCTGAGATGGCAAATCCCTCTTGCTGCCCATAAGCATGGTAACAGTGATACTGTCAGCATGGTTTCTCAGTTCCTTCAGCCATCCCTCTACATTTTCGTATGTGAGATGTTTAGCAATGTCGTAAACCAATAAGGCACCCACTGCTCCACAATAACATGCCGATGTTACAGCTCAACGTTGCTCTTGTCCAGCCATGTCCCATATCTGCCTTATTGTCCTCCCACCAACCTGGATGATGCTTGTTGGAAACTCTACTCCAGTGGTGCTCTTGCTTTCCAGATTAAACTCATTTCAAGTAAATCAAGATAGGAGATGACTCCAACACCAGAACCTCCAACAAGGACAACTCCGAAGAGGTAGTCGTACTCGTCATCAGGGTGCCCATTGTGTGGCGGATGAGTGAAGGGGCGGGAGCAGCCCTGGTGTCAGTGGAACCAGGAGGCGCTGCTGCAGGGGTGACCCAAGAGCCTGGCCTGCAAGAGTCAAGTTTCAGCCGCCCCTCCTTGCCCTATGTCCTGAATCTAGATTTCTTTGGGTAGCATTTACATCTTAACAATGTTTAAGTCTCCAGACCACGAACCTGGGGTGTTTTTCCATTTATTTGTGTCTTCTATAAGCAGTATTTTGCCACTTTTGGTGTACAAATGTTCCACTTTGGTTAAATGATTCCTAGGTATTTTATAAGTGGAGTTGCTCTCAATTTCCTTTTTAAAATTGTTTATTACTAGTATATTGATTGTTGTGTACTGATCTTGTGTCCTGCAACTTAACTGAATTTATTAGCTCTAGTAACTTTCTTATGGATTCTTTGGGATTTTCCATATATAGGGTCACATAATGTGAATAAAAGTAATTGGTCTTTCCTCCCAGCTTGGATGTCTTTTTTTTCTTGCCGAATTTCTCTGGCTAGAACTTCCAGTCCTGTGTTGAATAGAAGTGGTGAGAGTGGGCACTTTTGTCGTGTTCCTTATCTTAGAAATGTTTCAGGCCATTATTGAGTATGTTTGCTGTGGGATTTTCATAGATACTGTTTATCATGCTGAGAAAATTCTATTTCTTGATTTTGAGTTTCTGAGATGAAAGGGTGTAGGATTTTAAGTGCCTGTTATCCATCAGTTGAAGTAATCATGTTTCTTCCCTTTGGTTCTATTATTGTGGTGGATTGCATTGATTGATTTTCTTATGTTGAACTATCCTTGCATTCATGGGACAAATCCCACTTGGTCATGACGTTTAATCATCTAAATATGCTGTTGGATATTGTTTACTAGTATTTTGTAGAGAAACTTTGTATCTGTTTATTTTAAGATTTGTTTTATTTATTTTATTTATTATTTTCAGAGATAGGCAGAGACAGAGAGAGAGACAGCAATGTATGGTTGCCTTTCACCTGCCTCCAGCTGCAGACCTGACTGGAGACCTGGCTTGCAACCTGGTTATGTGCCCTGGCTGGGAATCGAACCAGTGACCTTTGGGTGCGCAGGCCAGTGCCTTATCCACTGTGCCAGGGCTTTGTATCTATGTTGATAAGGGATGTTGGTTTAATTTTCTTGTGCGTCTTTGGTTTTAGTATCAGTGCAGTGCTGGCCTCCCAGGATGGGTTAGGAGATATTCCCTCCTCTTCAATTTATTGGTGGAGGTTAAGTAGAAATGGTGTTAATTCTTATGTAATGTTTGGTAGAATTCACCAGGGGAATTCCATAGCAATTTTGGTTCTTAGTATTTTAGGTGATTGTGTGTTTCTAGGAATTGATTCATTTTATCTGTTATCTTATTTGTTGGTGTACAGTTGTTCATAGTATTCTCTTAGGTTTTTTATCACTCTTAAGTTCAGAAGTAATGTCTCTACTTTAATTTCTGACTTTAGTGATTTATGTCTATTTCTCTCTCCCTCTCTGCCTCTCTCCCTTCCCCTCTTTCTAAAAATAATTAAATAAAATCTTTAAAAAAAAAAAACAACAGTAACACGGCTTTAATTTTTAAATTGTATTAAATTTATACATGTGGCTCAGAAATAAGAGAGATTAAAAGGTCTAGTTTGCCAAGTCTCCCTTGCTCCTCTGTGACCTGTCACCTCTATCTGCTGGCCTGTCAGACCCCTTTCCTGCCAGGAGTTAACTTTCTATTTGAGGCAACCTGCTGTCAACAGTGAGAGTAGAGGTGCGGGAATTCGAGGCTCGGAGAGTGGCTATTTACAGGCTACAACAGAGGCACTTCAGGTTCCAAGCAGTACAATCGTACTGGTGTGTATTTACCGAATATTCACGTTACCTGTAAGTAACCACTTCTATTAGGCCTCGTCTTCCAGGGGTTTTTCATCCAATACAAACACCAAAGGTAACTGTACGAAATCTTACTGCACCTTTTTCTTTTAGAAAGGAAGAGGGGGGGAGAGAAAGGTGTACCTTGCTTTATTTAACTTAACAATTTACCCTGGAACTCTTTCGAGGTCAGTTTTTTCCAGCTGCATAATTACAGAACGGTTTGGGGGTGACAGCTGATCCCTGGGCCATGTATTGGCTGCGGCAGCTTTCCTGATGGAAGCGTCCCAAAGGGCTTCGCTCCAACGACTGGCTGCCTCGGGAGGGTGTCGTGTGAGCTGGGTTCCGAGAGCGTGAGAATGGACACCCCAAGACCCGGACCCCAGAGCCATACCGGGCCAGGCTGGAAGCCCGCAGGGGAAGAGCAGGTGGGTGGGGGAGGGAGGCCGGTCAAGGTCACATGTCTGTCTTGGGGTTATGTACATTTAATCTTTTAAATTAGTAATTTCCCCCATTTCCTCATCTTCACCTCAGCTTTTGAAAGGTTGAATCCAGTTGTCCTCTATTCTTGTTTCCTCATGTCCTCCGATTTAATTTCCTATAAACTGCAAGGTGGAACAAAATACCTGATTCAAATGAAATAGTACAAAAGTATACTGTACCCGTTAATGATCCTCATCTTTTACACTAGTCATTTTTTGCCAGGATAAGATAATTTTTAAATGAAGGGCAAGGCCTGGCTGGTGGCTCAGTGGATAAGGCGCCAGCCTGCAAACCCAACAGCGCTGGTTCGGTCCCCAGCCAGGTCGGTAGCTGGAGGCAGGTGAAAGGCAACCACGCATGGATGTTTCTCTTTCTTCTTCCCTCCCTGACCTCTAAAAATAATGAATATATTTTCTTTTAAAATACTTTTAGAGACAGAGTAAGGGAGAGAGGCAGAGAGACCTCCATGTCTGGTTGCCGTTCACCTGCCTCCAGCTACAGACCTGGCTGGAGACCTGGGCTCGCACCCTGGTCACGTGCCCTGGCTGGGGACCGAACCAGCGCTGTTGGGTTCACAGGCCCGCGCCTGTCCACTGAGCCACCAGCCAGGTGACTGCCTTTAAAATACAAAATAAAAATGAAGGTCAAGTCATTCCTCAAAATCCCTTAAGGGCCTCCCATTTGCCAATGGCCTCAAGCGCTGTAAGGAGCCTGCCTGACGCTCCTTCCGGGTCAATCCCAGGTCTCGCCGGAAGCGGACGCCGCCCCCTGCGTGGGGCCGGTCTCGGGGGAGGGGCAGGAAGCTGCCCCCTTGGCGCAGGCGCTCTGCGGGGCTGGTGCCCTGTTGGGAGCAGAGCGCAGGCGCGCGCAAGTGCACTGGGCAGAAGGCTTGCGTCACAGGACGTCGGAAGACGTCGACGTCAGCAAAGCTCCTTCCCCGACCCCTGGGGTTCAGCGCTGGAGGTCTCCGCTCGCCTCCGAGGCCTGCCGGGGCGGGGCGGGCGCTGCTGCGCATGCGTGCTCCGCCCTCGCGGCTGTCCTGCGCATGCGTGCTCCGTCCTCGCGGCTGTCCTGCGCATGCGTGCTCGGCCCTAGCCGCTCTCCCGCGGCGCAGGCGCGCTGGGCCGGGCGGGCGCTGGCAGGTGTCGGGAGCCCAGGGCCGCTCGCCATGGCGCGGCTGGTGTCGCTGTTGGTCGTGCTGTGGGCGGTGGGCGTCCGGGGGCTCTACTTCCACATCGGCGAGACGGAGAAGCGCTGCTTTATCGAGGAAATCCCGGACGAGACCATGGTCATCGGTCAGGCGGGGCGGGCTGGGCTGGGCCCCGTTGCGCCCCGGACGCGGCGGGGCGCCCCGCGCAGGGAGGGGGCCCGGCGCCGCGGCGCCTGCTAACGGCTGCTGGTCCGCAGGGAACTACCGCACCCAGATGTGGGACAAGCAGAAAGAGGTGTTCCTGCCCTCCACGCCCGGGCTCGGCATGCACGTGGAGGTGAAGGACCCGGAGGGCAAGGTAGGGCCGCGCGGCCGGGAGGCGGCAGGGGCGCCCCGCGGCGGGGGGAGGTCAGTGCCCGGCGCCCACTCACCCCGCGTTGCAGGTGGTGCTGTCGCGGCAGTACGGCGCCGAGGGCCGCTTCGCCTTCACGTCGCACACGCCGGGCGACCACCAGATCTGCCTGCACTCCAACTCCACCCGGATGGCGCTCTTCTCCGGCGGCCGGCTGGTGAGGCCCTGGGGCTGCGGCGCGTCTCCCCGCCCGGGTTCTGACGTTTCGCCCTCCTTTGGGACACCTGGGGGCGCGGCACCGCGACAGGGAGCCCCTCCCTCAGCTGGGAGCAGCGGTGGGCGGCCCCGCGGCTCTCCACCCCGGCGACCGCGGCATCTCTGACCCTGCTGCGTTGGGGCGCTCGCCCGTGTCCTTGTAGCGGGTGCACCTCGACATCCAGGTCGGGGAGCACGCCAACAACTACCCCGAGATCGCGGCCAAGGACAAGCTGACGGAGCTGCAGCTGCGCGCGCGGCAGCTGCTGGACCAGGTGGAGCAGATCCAGAAGGAGCAGGACTACCAGAGGGTGAGGGCGCCGGCCCAGACCGGCGGGGCCTCCCCAGGGAGCCGGTCAGAAAAGGGCTCGAGCGGCAGCTTCCTCTCTTAGGTTTTCTTAGTCTTTAGAGAAACATCGGTCATTTCTCCGCGTGCCCCCAGCCTGGTCCCCACTGGAGTCAGACCCTCGCAGGCCCGTGTTCAACTCGACCGACACACACAGGCTAGAGCAGCGGTTTTCGCCTTTCTGGGCTCATGGCGTACGCAAATTACTAAAGCCCTGATGCACCCAAAATACACAACACAGGACGTTTTTTGCCAACCTGACAAAAAGCGATAGGTACACTTTTGATTCGTTCGCAACAGACTTATTGTTGCGTTGGCTATCCTCGTTTGTTTGAAAATCTAAGGGAAAAAAAGGTCAGTGCTCCTGACTGAAGAGTCAGGTATTGCGTAATTTTTTTATTTTTTTTAAGATTTCATTTCATTATTTTTTAGAGAGAGGGAGAGGGAAAGAGGGAGAGAGACATCCATGTATGGTTGCCTTTCCCCTGCCTCCAGCCACAGACCTGACTGGAGACCTGCCTGGCAACCTGATCATGTGCCCTGGCTGGGAATCGAACCAGCGACCTTGGGTTCGCAGGTCGGCGCCTTCAGCCAGGGCGGTATTGCCTACATTGAAAGTCCGGTAGGAAAAGATAAATTCTGGCAGCATCCTGGTTGAAAATGGCTGGTCCGGAGGGCTCTTTTTTCACACCTGGAATAAAGTGAAAGTCTCGGCATTGCCCGTTTACCCTGGGATCCTCCTTGAGATGGGAGGAGCGTGAGGTCCCTCCCCGCAGAGGTGCTGTGGGAGGGGCTGCGGCCCGTCACTTCCGGGTGGAGTCGGGTGTGCAGGAGGCGTTTGGATCCCGGGTGGCGCATCCCCTGGGAGGGAACCCAGGACTGGGTTTCCCTGCACGTTTAATCCTGGGTTGTTGTCCCTGCAGTACCGCGAGGAGCGCTTCCGTCTGACCAGTGAGAGCACCAACCAGAGGGTCCTGTGGTGGTCCATCGCGCAGACCGTCATCCTCATCCTCACAGGCATCTGGCAGATGCGTCACCTCAAGAGCTTCTTTGAAGCCAAGAAGCTGGTGTAGTGTCCTCTCCGCAGGGCCCTTCACTCTCACCTCGGTTATTTGGCACTTACCTACCTGGCTTGTGAGGGGAAGGAATGAAAAGGAACGTAAACCATGTTGGTTCCCTGGCAGCAAAGCCACCCTTTCAGCCACTTGTTGACTCTGGTTCTCAAGGACACAGGACGTGGTCCAAGGTTTCAGGAATGGCTGGGGGTTTGCGCACAGTTAGAACTGATCTAGTACTAAGTCTTGTGCTCTTTTGCCTCCAGTGATTCCCTCTGTCTTGTCACAAAAGAAGCAAATGACAAGTCTGCCCTGTCACTTCGTCTGCCCTGCAGTCAGCAATGGAAATGCCCTGCTGGGGAGGCCCCGCCTCCCTGCTCCCACCAGTCCTGGATTCTCTCAGGGGCTTTGTGAATGTAAATCGGGCAGAAGCTCTAGAGGATTGAAATGATTTTCTATACGTTAGAACTATTTTTTGATAAATTATATATTTTCCTTTTTAGCTGAAGCGTTATTGCCTGTGTGTGTGACTAGCTGAAAACACCAATGCAGCCCCTTCTGCATTCTGTTTACCCTCGTTTGGGTAACTACTGCGGCAGCTCTGTGATTTCAGTGGCGTGTGGGCCGGAGAGCAGATGGCCCAGCTGCCGTCGAGGTCTTACCCCTGAGGCGTCCCACTGGGCAGGGCCTCAAGGCCTCAGGAAGACCGTGTAGCTCACACAGGTGGGGCACTGTTAGCCTCCCAGTTCCCTTGACCTTTATTTAAGCTATGGTACCTGTTCTCATGCAACCAGGTTTGGTTCTTTATACTGATTTTTCCAGTGAAATAAAGCATGTTGCACTAGCTGCATTTGAAGTGAAATGAGAGATGGTGGGCAGAGGGGAGAGGGGCGTGGAGATGGAGGCAGGGCTGCTGGCCTGGAGGGGACTGCAGCATATGCGCTCATGGTGGGCTTGTCCTGACCGCACGTGGGCATGCGGGTGGACGAGTGGTGACTGGGCCATTCAGAGGGATCCTGGGAGGGCTTAAGTCCCAGGATTAGAAATTTAAGCAGATCTTATCACCCATCTCTGGTGCTGTCTACTCTGGGAAATAATGGTATTAATTACCCGTTCTTAACATTTTCTTTCATTTTATCTGACCTGCAGAATTAAATTCTTCCACGTTTTATGCCTTACATCCTATACTATTTCACGTATTTACACCTATTTTTACTTGTAATTTAGACTTACACGCATTGTCACTCAATATTTTTCGAATTCTGTGTTCCGCATCATAATTCTGGGTGGCTGAGTTAGTCCAGGGAAGGGAAGTGACATGGCCAAAGTTTTTGGATATTTATTTTTAAAATAGTCTTAAGATTTTATGTACATATTTTCAGAGAGACGGAAAGGAAGAAGGAGATAGAAACATTGGTCAGTTGCCTCTTGTTGCCCTGCTGGGACTGAACACAAAACCCAGGCCTGTGCCCTGGAGGGGAACTAAACAGGCAATATTTCACTTGGTAGGATGATGCCCAACCCACTGACCCGTATCAGTCAGGGCAGGATATTAAAAAGTGTCCAGTTTTCATGTTACCGTAAATGGTAAATTGGGAGTAGCTGACCCTTTGGGCCACTGGCCTGAGGCTCTGGGGGAGTGCTGGACACGTCAGGAAGGGGACACACATCTGCTCTGTGGCCTTGCTAGGCATGCAGTGAAGCAGACTCAAGTGGGTCGTGGGTGGATAGCACACGGCAGGCAGGGCTGAGGCCGGTTTCAACAGCGCAGTGGTAGACACGACGGCATCTTACGTCCACAGGCCAGTGTGTCGTGTTTGGTAGGAAGGGGCGTGGAGTGGGACAGATGTGGGTCTGCATCACGCTGCCTTGATGTGGCAGGCGGAAGGGTGTCCATACTGCTGTGTGCTATTCACAGACACATTATGGCCTAAAACTTTGTGGAGGAACTTGGCTACACCCATAGAATTCTAGTGACCCCACCGCACCACACACTACCTTGATTTTCTTTCTTTAGTTCTTACACCATAGGACATTCTTCCCAGCAGCCTTTCACCTTCTTACCACACAAAGAAAAGCAATGAAAAAGGGTGGGGGAACCATTCTGATGCTGTCCACCCTGGCTGGGTCCCAGGCTCTCCCTGGACTGGCAGGACCCATGCACCTTTTGTCCCAGTGCCACTTGACCCATAGTGCACAAACTGCTCCGTCCCCACCCTCACCTCTGGCAGTCATGCTGGGCCCACGACAGAGTTGACGCAAAGGGCCACCTGGAAAACTCAACAGATCCCTAAGCAACACCAGTCTGATGAAGCCGGTTCATGTAGCAACAGGATGAAGGCCCTCCAGTGATGTCCATGTCCTAATCCCTGGAACCTGTGGCTGTCACCTAACATGGCAAAGGGAACTTCAGGCTGCTAACAGCTGATTTCAAAGGGACTCTCATCCTGGATTATCTGGGTGTCTCCAATGTCACAAGCTTCCTGACAAGTTGGAGGAAGGAGGCAAAGGTCACAGTGAAGCAATGTGAGGACTCAACCACTTGCTGGCCTTCAGGGTGGAGGGAGGAAGGGGCCACCAGCTAAGGTGGGAAAGGCAAGACAGGAATTGTCCCTCTAGGGTCTCCAGAAGGGCATGTAGCCCAGCCAACAGCTGATTCCAACCCCGTGACACCTGGTCAGGCTTCTGGTCTATGGAACTATAAACAAACAATAAACGGGCTGTTTCAACCCACTAAGCTTACGGTCATTCTCACAGCAGCGACGGCAAGCTGACAAGGTGGGAACTGAGAATCCTCATTTCCTTTTACTTTTTATTTTTAAAGAGTTTACTTATATTTTCAGAGAGAGGGGAAGGGAGAGAGGGAGAGAAGCACCCATGTGTGGCTGCCTTTCACCTGCCTCCAGCTGGGGACCTGGCTGGAGACCTGGTTATGTGCCCTGGCTGGGGATCGAACCAGCGACCTTTGGGTGCGCAGGCCGGCATTTATCCGCTGTGCCACTAGCCAGGGCTTGCATTTCCTTTCCATCCTCACCGGAGGATGTGTGTACTCATTTTCAGAGAGGAAGGAGGAGAAACATCGATCGGTTGCCCCCTGCACGTGCCCCAACCCCGCAACCCTTTGGTGTGGAGGCGGCTCCAACCGACCCTCCCGACCAGGGCAAGAATCATCCCTTTAACCAAGCTGTGGTTACCGATGGGCAGCCAGGTTAGGGAGCCCCCGAAAGCCCTACCTGCCTGCCTCCTGCTACCCATTCTCCCGACCCTCGTGCTGACCGACCCTTTGCTGTGGCCCGTCCTTGGGACTGTCCGTGGCTTTGAGTCTCCGCCAGCCTCTCGGTGGCCTCTACCTCATACTGCTACACCCGCCGTCACTCGCGTGCGCTCAGGACGCTGCTGTCCCCGCTCTAGTCCCGGCGCCCCCGCCCCCGGCCCCGGGCTCCTCCGCCGGAGCTTTTCCCAAGCGCAGCAGGGGCCGCGGCCGCGCTCCCCCAGACCCCACAGCGCCCCCGGCTCAGGGCAGCCCAGGGTGCCCCCAAGGAGCCACCACGGGCCGCACTTTGGTTCCCAGGGGGTCACGCACGATGGGATCCGAACGCGAGGCGAGGGCCCAAGACGCGCTCGCGAAGGGCCAGCCGGCAGCTGGGTCCCGGCGAGCCCGGGGCGGCGGAGGCGAGCAGGAGGGACCACGCTCGCGTCCACGCAGCGCGGCCCCGCCGCAGGGGCCCCAACCCAGCGGGCGTTGGGGGCCCGCGTCAGAGGGCGAAGGGGCTGCCGAGGGGCTCCAGGCGACCCCCGGCCTCCCCCCATCATCCCCCCACCTCCTCCCGGCACCCCGGGCCTCGCGCGCCGCCGCAGCCGCTGGGCTCCGCCGGGACACCGGAAGCCGAGGCTCCCGCACTTCCGGGACGACGGCCGCTCCGACGCTCATTGGTCGTTGCTTTCACCCGCCCACGCGTCGCACGCTTCTCCTGCGGCGCGTGCGCACTGCCGTTGCGGAGCGCGAGCATGGCGGACCCCGAGGAGGTGGGGTTCGAACACATGGGCCTGGACCCCCGGCTGCTGCAGGTACCCCGGGGGCCAAGGGGCCGGCCGGCGCGGCGGGGGCGGGGGCGGCGCGCTGAGGGGCCGGCGGGGCGGGGGACCCGGGGACCTGGGGGCGCGGGGACCCGGTGCGCTGAGGGGCCGGCGGGGCGGGGACCCGGTGCGCTGAGGAGCCGGCGGGGAGGGGGACGCGGGGACCCGGGGGCGCGGGGACCCGGTGCGCTGAGGGGCCGGCGGGGCGGGGGACCCCGGTGCGCGCCGCCTGAGCCGCCCCCGCCTCCCCCAGGCCGTCGCGGACCTGCGCTGGTCGCGGCCCACGCTGATCCAGGAAAAGGCCATCCCGCTGGCCCTGGAGGGGAAGGACCTCCTGGCCCGGGCCCGCACCGGCTCCGGCAAGACGGCCGCCTACGCCATTCCGATGCTGCAGCTGCTGCTCCGCAGGAAGGCGGTGGGTCGCGGGAGGGGCGCGAGGCGGGGAGGGAGGTGCAGGCGGCCGGGCGCCCGTCGTGCTCTCGGGAGGCCGTGCGTGTCACCAGTCTCCCCCAGGCCCGGGCTTTCTCGGTGCCCCTTACCTGCGAGCACTGGGCCGGCGAGCCTGGCGCGGTCGTGGCGAACGTCCTGGGCTGGACTTCAGGTCACGGGGGTCCTAGGCGGGCCCTGTTCCTGCCGCTCCATGTGCCCTTGAGTCAGTCTTATTTCTGCCGTGGAAACGGGCGCCCCCCTACTTGGAGGCTGTGGTGAAACTCCAGCGGCACAACGCGGATTGTAAGGAACTGATAACCGCGAGGGAAGGTAGCCTGGGAGGGTCAGCTCCGGGGAAAAGCCCGGCTTGTTCCACGTCCTGACGTGCGGAGAAACAAGCCGCGAGTTGCGTCTAAGTTGCAGCGGCGGGTCTGGTTTCCCGGGTGACTTAGGGAGAACACGGGTGGGCGCAGCGACCTGAACTGACGACTCGAGCCTGAGTTCCTGCTCTTGCACCTCGCAGACCGGCCCCGCGGTGGAGCAGGCTGTGCGCGGCCTGGTCCTCGTGCCCACCAAGGAACTGGCCCGGCAGGCCCAGGCCATGATTCAGCAGCTGGCTGCGTACTGTGCCCGGGACATCCGCGTGGCCAACGTCTCAGCCGCGGAAGACTCGGCCTCCCAGAGGTGGGTGAAAGCGCCAGGGCTGCGGGGGACGAGGCTGAGCCGAGATGTGGGGTTGGGTTTGTGTGGAGCCAGAGAGGAGGCTGGTCCCGGGTGAGGCCCCAACCGTACCTTGTCCCCAACACCGTGTTGCCCACCTGCAGAGCTGTGCTGATGGAGAAGCCCGACATAGTGGTGGGGACCCCTTCTCGCATATTAATCCACGTGCAACAGGACAGCTTGAAGCTACAGGACTCCCTGGAGCTGCTGGTGATGGACGAGGCTGATCTTCTCTTCTCCTTCGGCTTTGAGGAAGACCTCAAGAGCCTCCTCTGGTGAGGGAGAGGCACGTGGGGACCGTGAGGTGACGTCAGGGCTTGGGGCAGGTGGCCAGAAGCTGCCACAGTTAGAGGCCCTTGGAGCTGGAGTCTGATGGGCTCTGTTTTGTTTTAGTCACTTGCCCCGGATTTATCAGGCTTTCCTGATGTCGGCTACTTTTAACGAAGACGTGCAGGCACTCAAGGAGCTGGTGCTGCATAACCCGGTGAGTGTCTGTGCCGGTGTCTGGAGTCGCTGACGCAGGATACTCAGGACTGGGCCCTCCCTGCTCAGAGGAACCTTTTGATGTTTTGTGGGGGACAGTTATTGCTGGGTTAGCCCCCTGGTTTTTTGTTTTGTTTTGTTTTAAGATTTTTTATTTAATTATTTTTAATAAGAGGGGAAGAGAGAGAGGCAGAGAGGGAGAGAGACATCCATGTATGGTTGCTTTTCACCTGCCTCCAGCTACGGACCTGACTGGACGCCTGGTTTGCAACCTGGTTATGTGTCCTGGCTGGGGATCGAACCAGCGACCTTTGGGTTCACAGGCTGGTGCCTTATCCACTGAGCCACCAGCCAGGGCTCAAAATATTATTATTATTTTTTTCTTTTCTTTTTTTTTTAAAGATTTTATTTCATTATTTTTGGAAAGAGGGGAAGGGAGAGAGGCAGAGAGGGAGAGAGACATTCATGTGTGGTTGCTTTTTACCTGCCTCCAACCACAGACCTGACTGGAGACCTGGTTTGCAACCCGGTTATGTGCCCTGGCTGGGGAATCGAACCTGCGACCCTTGGGTTCGCAGGCCAGCGCCTTGTCCACTGTGCCACCAGCCAGGGCCTAGCCCCCTGGTTTTAAAGCACTAGAAACCAGTAGTCATCAACATCCCCCACTTTTTAAATCTAAAGTCACTGTTTGATTCCAGAGATTCCCAAAGGATTTAGTCATACTTTGCCTAAAGGCCTGAGCAGGAACCCCCCCAAGGGGCAGGAAGGATGCCTTTAGCAGCAGGGTGAAAGTTCTCTACTTTTTAATCTCTGCTTTTTAAAGAGGGTGCTGTTCTAGGACATCCCTCCTCACTCCAGTCATTTATCTGTGCTTCTCTATGTTCTGTTTCCCAAATGCTTTGCGTGTAACTTTATGTCCTTCGTACCTTACAATCCTTAGGGCCCTTTGGCTCCTTAAAACACCTGGATGGGACCCGTGATGCCCTGAACGAGCACATTTGCACTGGTTGGCAAGCCAGTGGCTTGTGGTAGCCTTGCTGTCTTCTTTCCTGACCCCAGGCCTGTGCCCCTAGGTTACTCTCAAGTTACAAGAGTCCCAGCTGCCAGGGCCGGAGCAGCTGCAGCAGTTCCAGGTTGTCTGCGACACCGAGGAAGACAAGTTTCTGTTGCTGTACACCTTGCTCAAGCTGTCGCTGGTTCGGGGCAAGTCCCTGCTCTTCGTCAACACGCTGGAGCGGAGCTACCGGCTGCGCCTGTTCCTGGAGCAGTTCAGCATCCCCACCTGCGTGCTCAACGGGGAGCTGCCCCTGCGCTCCAGGTGCGCTGCTGCCTCGGCTGAGATGCGATGAAGATGGGGTTACAGCGAACGGGGAGAGCAGTTGGTGTTCTTGTTTCTTAAGCACTTAGAGGCCAGGCTTGACTTTGTCGTAAACTCCGAGAGACCCGCTGTTTCTCTGTTTTCACCTGAGGGGTTGAGGGGTGAGTTGCTAAGGTAGAGCAGGGGCAGAGTTTAAGAGGAAGGAGGAGCCCGAGGATGATGGTCACGGTGTTCATGGCGGTGCTGGTGTGGATGAGCTGCCTCCAGCTTGTTCTGGGGGTTCATCCTCCCCTCTTGGCCCATAGGTGCCACATCATCTCACAGTTCAATCAAGGCTTCTACGACTGTGTCATAGCCACTGATGCTGAAGTCCTGGGGGCCCCAGTCAAAGGCAAGCGTCGGGGCAAAGGGCCCAAGGGGGACAGGTGAGTCCATGTTTCTGTCTTCCCAGCCTTCCCCAGAGGGACAAACCAGGTACTAGAGTCGGGGCCAGGCCCTGCTGCTTGCAAAGACCCCGGAGCCCGTGCTAGGCTGCTGGGCCAGGAGAGCGGGGAGAGAGGGGTGCGCGTAGCCCCTGGTGGCGTGGTGCGCCCGGCTGCCTGGGTTGCTGGTGCACTGTCTGGCTCGGGGAGGCACCCCAGCCTGGTTTGGGTGCAGCTGTGACTTAGAGGAGCAGAGGGAGCCCGCAGCCTGTGATAGGCTCTTGGGTCATCCTGCGGGGCATTGAGTTCCATTGTTGTCCCTGAGCTCAGGTCAGGGCAAGGGTGTGGCCGCCCGTGGCCCTGCTCCGGGAACAGTCTTGAAGGGGAGTCTTACCCTCGCAGGGCCCTATGCTCCACACAGACCTTGTCTGGAGGCTGTGGGTTAACTGAACTTGAGAGCAGCAGCCCAGCGAGCTCGGGGGTGAGGCTGTTTTGGGTGTTTCCTGCAGGGCCTCGGACCCAGAGGCTGGAGTGGCCCGCGGCATAGACTTCCACCACGTGTCCGCTGTGCTCAACTTTGACCTCCCCCCGAGCCCAGAGGCCTACGTCCACCGAGCGGGCAGGTAGGGGAGCCGGGGTGCGGCCGGGCCCGGGACTCAGGCCAGACACACACTCGGGTGGTCTCTCCTTGCAGGACAGCTCGGGCCAACAACCCAGGCGTGGTCTTGACCTTCGTGCTGCCGACGGAGCAGCCCCACCTGGGCAGGATTGAGGAGCTTCTTGGTGGAGGTAGGTAGCAGGGCCAGGCTGCGCCCAGGATGCCTTAGACCCAGTGATGGTGATGGAGCTGGGACACTGGTGTGGCCAGCTGCCCCCCGCCTGTTCAGCCCTGCCCGCCTCACGTCCCTTGATCCACCCTCGGCCTGTGCCCCGTAGCAGACACTCCCCCTTCACAGATGAGTGAGCCCAGGTCCCAGCCATGTTGACCGCCCGCCCTGGGAACAGAGGGCCGAGGACAGGCCGGGCTGGGAGACAGTGTCTGGGGGGCAGCCTGGGCGAGGGTGCTGCCTTGGGACAGCCAGGCAGTGAGAGGAAGACAGTGGAGGACAGGTGGGCCAGCCGGCCACCACCAGGATGTTAATAAGGGTGCAGGGTCCCGAGTGGCCTTGAGGGAGGACGGCAGGTGGCTGGATGGGTCCTGAGGGTGAGGGATGGGAGGGACACCCAGGAGGTGGGGGTGCTGGGCAGCCTCCTGGAGGATGGTTGTGCCCTTCAGCGAGACCCAGGGTTGTCGCAGGGAATGGACGGCGGGTGCCAGCTGCCTCCCCCCAGGGGGCGGTGCGGGAGGCTGGGCGTCTGTAGCTGGGGGGCTGCTCACTGTTGCTTCTCCGCAGAGAATGGGGCCCCCGCCCTGCTCCCCTACCAGTTCCGCATGGAGGAGGTTGAGGGCTTCCGCTACCGCTGCAGGGTGAGTGGGCTGGAATGGGGGGTGGCTTCCTGCCGGGCCGGGCCGCCCCGGTGTCCTGACCCTCAGTGTCCACCCAGGATGCCATGCGCTCTGTGACGAAACAGGCCATCCGAGAGGCGAGGCTGAAGGAGATCAAGGAGGAGCTTCTGCACTCGGAGAGGCTGAAGGTGAGGAGGGGCCTCAGCAGGTGGGGTGGGGAGTGCTCCCTTTGACGGGTGTGACTCCGTGAAGAAGAGTTGCCCGTGTGACACACGTGCGTGGCTGTGCGTGTAACACCGGAGCACTCCTGCAGGGTGCGCTGGGCAGAGTGGGGACCCGCGCGGGCGGAGGGGTGAGGGGCCGTTTGTGTCCGTGGGGACAGCCCGGGATGGTGTCAGGCGGGAAGGGTGGGCTGTGTGACCACGTGCCGCTGAGTGTCACACGGGCGTGAGTGTGACAGGGACCCAGATCCCATCCGCTGCTGCCTCGGGGGTGGGGCAGGGGGCAGGGACAGGCGGTGGGACACCTCAGCTTTCTCAGTTCTGAACACCCACTCGGCAACCCTGTGAAATCACACGGGGAGGCGCCTGCATTGCTCCGTCTCTCCCCGGACAGACGTACTTTGAAGACAACCCCAGGGACCTCCAGCTGCTTCGGCACGACCTGCCCTTGCACCCTGCTGTGGTGAAGCCTCACCTGGGCCACGTCCCCGACTACTTGGGTGAGCGGGGCCTGGGCAGGCTCGGGGCGCAGTGGGGCCTCGACATGTGCGCTGAGACCGACCGCACTGTATACAGACGCGGGCAGATGCGCTCATCACCACCCCGTGTCGTGGGGACCGGTGGTGGCACAGGAGACACGGAGGGAGCCCCATCGCTGCCGTGTAGGGCGAGTCGTTTGCCAGCAGGGAGTGGTTGGCAGGCCAGTGCATCGGTGTTGCCCAGAGGTCCTCTGACTGTGGCCTGGCTGGATGGGGCTGTGTCCCTCCAAGTCCAAGGGCAGGTGGAGGTGAGGGCAGAGGCTGTGGACCCTGGAGCAGGTCAGGGGAAGTGACAGGATGGCAGGTAAAAGAAGGACGTGTGGGGAAAGGCTCCCAGATTGGGGTGAATCTGTAGTAAGGTGCCACATGGGAAAAGATCACAGGTTTTCTTCCAGGTTTAGCAGCATTTTCTTTTAAAAACACATATGTTCACTTTTATTTTTTTGTTGCATAATTATTGCAACAGACTCTGCGACGACAGGTAGCCTGGTTGCACTTGAATGGGGGTCTGGAGTGTAGCCCTGGGCCGCCACGGGCAGGAGCCCAGTCCAGGGCCCTGGGGCGTGTGGGTGGGTGGGGATCAGCCGAGGCCCAGCAGCAGCTGCTGAGGCCTCTTGTCTCTCCCAGTTCCTCCTGCTCTTCGTGGCCTGGTTCACCCTCACAAGAGGCGGAAGAAGGTGGCTTCTAAGAAGGTCAAGGTATGTTCTCTCCATCTGGTTTATGGTCACCATGGTGCGTCTGCCTTGGAAGAGAGCAGCCCTAACAGCTGGTCCTCAGCTCCTGGCCACTTGGTCAAAGTCATGAGGGATGGATCCCCTCAGCCACCCAGTTGTGCCTCCAGGAGCAAAGGAGGACCAGCTTTCTGTCCCTGCTGCCCTCCCCCTCCCCCAGGCTGCACAAGGGAGGTGGGGCTGAGAGGCCACCAGACATGGCGACCACAGCGGCTTCTGTCCCCATCCCCTGGGCTGTGGGGTCCAGAAGCGGTGGCACCACCCACTTCTCAGGGTCCGTGTCAGTTCGGGCATGTGGACATCCAGTTCCTCCAGCTGACCTGTGACCTTTGCCCCCACAGAAGGCAAAGGCCCAGAACCCTCTGTGCAGCTTCAAGCACCGAAGAGAGAAGCACGGACCCACGAAGGGACCCTCCTGAGTCCATCCGGGCAGCCCCCAGGGCTGAGCACGAGGGAAGCGGGCTTCCCCTTGGACAGGCTGGGGTCCTGCCCTGGATGTTGGGCCCGGGCTCCGGGCAGGCAGACCGGCCTGCGTGTCTGAGGTGCTGCCAGGCTGGTGTGTGTGCCTCAGAGACAATAAAGATTCCAGCTGCCTTGGTTTGGGGCTCCCGCAGGTAGGAAGGGGCCACTCCTGGAACCTGGTGCCCGGCGCTCACCTGGCCCCCTCGGCCAGCAGGGACCACCCTCAGCCCTGCAGCCCAGACCTGGAGGCCCAGCTCTCCTGCCCTGTTCGGAGCGCGTTCCAGCCCACGCCCGCTCCTGTGGCCTTTCTGTTTGGGTTACACTGACCACCTCTGTCCCCTGAAGCTCGGAAATGACGTGTCACCCACAAGGAGGACGGGCCTGCCTGTCGTGAGCCTGCTGCCCCCCACCCCACCCCACCCCACACCCGGCAGCAGGTGGATTCAGCCTTCGGCCCCGGGGTTGGTGGGGGTTGGTGGGAGGGCCGTGTCGGGCTCCCAGCGTCCTCTGCGGTCGCACTCGTGCAGGGGCTGGTGGGGGTGGGCTCGTCCGTGGGCTCCTCTGCGCCGCACGTGGCCATGGGGCTCCGGAGGGAGCAGCTTTCACCCCCCGACTCCCGGTTCCTGGTGTCCGGAGAAGGGGTTCTGCTGACCACCCTCGTGTCGCTTGTCCCAGAACTGCCACCACCTCCTTGCCAGCCTCGCAGGCCAGGCTGCAGAGCAGAGGGCGTGGGCTGAGGGCTCCGGCGGCATCGGGAGGGAAGTCTGGCTGTCGGCATCAGCCGCTGGGCGCGGGGGCGCGGGGGGGGGCTCTGCTTTTGCAGGTGGATCGGAGGGACCTTGAGTTGGGGTTCCAGCCCTTCCTGCCCTGTTTAGGGACCAGGCTGTGGGTGTAGGAAGCGGCCTCTGCGCAGGTGGGGTGAGACAGCAGCCAGTGCAGTGCACCGGGGCTACCGCGTCCCCTGCGGCTCCGGGCGCTCGGGGGAGCAGGTGACGTGAGCCAGAACAGCAGCTCTCAGGCGGGGTCCCCTCAGGGTGACCCAGCAGCATGGAAAGGGCTGACCTTCGCGCTTGCTTTGCGAGGCGGGTGAGCAGCGGAGGCCCGGCCCTGGGACGCACCTGCTCCCAGACGATGCGCCCGCCTCGCCTGCCTCCCGCTGCTCGGACCCCGGCACCACCCGTGCGGACGGGGACGGGGTCACATGGGCCCCTGCAGTGACCCTTCTCGAGGGGACCTGCTGTGTCTCCGCCAGGGCTGGGTGCAGGCCTGGTGGCCGCGCCCCGTGCTGTGCTGCAGACTGATGCCTGGGCCGCTTGGCGCATCTTCCCTGCGGGAGCTGACGCTCAGGACCTCTCAGCAGATGAGGGCTGGGCAGGGTCTAGATGCCGGGGGGACCCTTGCTCTGGGCCTACCATCCACCCCCGAAGCAAAGTTGTCTCCTCCCACTCTGCCCACCCTGTGCGTTCTCCCCACCGCGGGGCAGGGGCCATCGAGGCCCTTCGGGAGCCTGGCCTCCCTCCCTGAGCTGGATGGGGCCCTGGCACGTGGGGGGTCTTGTCTGGCTGGGGCGCCTGGGACCCAGGCATCTCATTCGGGCCCTGCACCGCTGTTTACACGTGGGAAACAGGCTGCTGAAGCCCCTGCCCTTCACAAGTCCTTGAAGGGTCCCCAGGCCTGGGAGGCCAGGGGCAGGGCCAGCCTGCTGCAACCTGGCTGAGCAGCAGGTGAGCAGTGGCTCCCGGACCGAGGAGGCCAGGTGGCATTCCCATCCCTGGGGGCACAGTCGTACCCACGGCTGAGTGGGCGCCATGTTGGCAGCACAGCCTTGCATGGAGGAGCTTTGGGGGTTCAAGAATGAGCCCTTCGGGGTGTCCAGCTGCCGGGAGGGCCCGCAGGGTCTCACCTGGCTGGAGGAGCCGCGGAAGTGGCTGCGGGGCCGGAAGGGTGGGCGGGAACGGCGGGTGGTGCCCTGTGTGGAGCTGTCAGCCCAGCAGCCTGAGGGTGAAAACAGCAAAGGGTCCCCCCTGGGAAAAGCTGAGAAACTGAGTTACCAGCTGGTTTCTGAGCAGGGCAGGTGGCGTCCAGCCCGGGGGACCCAGGGCACAGTCCAGGGGAACCTCTGACCCAGAGTGCGGGGGTTCAGGTGTGTTTCCTTTTCCGGGTAATTCCCCACCTGCTCAGGATCAGTGACTCAGCGTTCGGGGAATTGGCTGCTCTGGGGACTTTGGTCCCAAATGTGCCGGGAGGAAATGGCGAAAGCTTGAGCAGGCCGGCGCCTGGGCGCACACCCACCTCTCCCCAGGGAGCCGCAGGGGGGCCGACCTGGCGGGGAAGCACCTCGAGGACGGGCTCCGCCGTGTTGCATGGGAGGGGGAGTCCTTCCCCGGGAGGGGCCCCAGGCCCAGCTCATCCCCACCTGCAGGGCCGTGCTGGGCGGGCGTCCCCCTCCCAGGGTCCCCACCCGCGAGTCTGCCACAGCCTCCTGGGAAGAGGCGAGAGCCTGAGGCCGTGACTGAGCTGAACGAGCCTGCGGGGTGGGGGCGTCCTCAGTGCTCCCCGGCAGCCTTTGTGGCACCCGGGGTGCTGCCGGCCTCCAGGGAGGGGCCTCCGTAAGTGGAGGAAGCCCCTCGAGTGTTTTCTGTGGGGTGCGCCCCACGCTGGCTGCACGCAGGGCTCCCGGTGGTAACGCACCACCAGGTCGCAGCAGCTTCTCGGGTGGGGTGCCCCGCCCTGGGGGGACAGGGCCCAAGCCCGTATTCCTGACGGCCTCCCCCCCAGGAAGGCGACACTCCGGGGCCCCTGCCAGAGGCCTCACGTCTTGCAGGTGGGAAGGAAGCCCGGCGGCAGGGTGCCAGCCCCGCACCCTCTGGCCTGGGGCAGTGGGAGGGTCTGCGGCCCGACCTGGAACCCAGGGTGAGGCTGCGTTCAGCCCTGTCCTGTTCCTTCAACCTCAGTGTCACCCCTGAGGTGCTGCGATGAAACTTGAGTGGAAATTTGTCCCAATCAGTATTTGTGACAATACAGAAAAGTTGTGTGTCTGTCTGAAGCCCAAATCAAGCTGGTGTCCTGGTTCTTTTGTGTTTTTTATTTTTAGAGAGAGGGGCAGGTAGAAAGAGAAGGAGTGAAACATCCTTGTGTGGTGGCCTCTCATGCGCCCCCAACTGGGGACCTGGCCCGCACCCCAGGCCTGTGCCCTGGCTGGGAGTCGGAGTGGCAACCCTTTGGTTCACAGGCCGGTGCTCAGTCCGCTGAGCCACACCAGCCAGGGCATGTTCATTTATTTTCAGGGAAAGGGGGAGAGAAACCAACATGAGGTGGTTTCCCCTTGAACGCCCTAAACCAGGGACCTGGCCTGCAGCGCAGCCGTGTGCCCAGGCAGGGATCAAACTGGTGACCTTTTGGTTCACAGGCTGGTGCTCAGTCCGCTGAGCCACATTAGCGAGGGCTTTCCTGGTTCTCACCGAATTTGACAAACCCTGGAGTGCAGGGCCTTTCTTGCCAGGCACCAGTGCCTGCAGGAAGCCTTCCTGGGCACAGCCTGGGCTAAGGTGCCCTTTTCTCTGGGGGTGAATCGGGGTTGGTGTTGGTTAATTCCAGCTCCTGGCACAGGATCACCTGCCTCTCCCTCTCGGCTAAGGGAGTGAGTCTGTGCGCGGGTCCGGCAGCTCGCACACAGCGTGCGGGAGCTGGGGTGGGGCAGCAAGGACCCCATCCTGCAGTCGAGGAGCTGTGCTCTGGTGGCCGATGGCTCTGGTCACGGAAGCAGAGAGGAGGCAGCCATGGTCCCACCTCCTCCCTTGTGGGAAGACCCTCTCCTTTTGGCTCAAGAGTCAGGAGAATTAAAAGGACCAGTGAGCTTTTATTCCCTCTTTCATTTTTCACTTTCCCCCCTTTTCAGAAGCCAGAAATTAAAAACGAGAGGGTTCAGGGGATGAGGAGGGTGGGGCAGGGGAGAGCAATGGGGGGCAATGGGATAAATGTAATACAACAATAGCAAATTAAGTTTTTAAAAAAGGAAATGGAGAAGCCAAAGAGTTTCTATGCATGACTAATGGACATGACAAAGGTGTGGGGGTTGCCTGAGGGAGTCGGGGTGCGGAGTGGAGGGGGGTAAAATTGGGACAACTGATGGCATAGTCAGAATATTTAAAACACACACATGCTAGAGGATTCAGAAGCAGCCGCACACACGGACGGTTAGAAAGAGCCCGCACGTGCCCAGGAAGTGGCTTAGAAAAGACCAGGGAAGACCTTCAGTGCGCCCGTGGCCTGGAGACGTCCTGCAGCAATTTTACAAATAAGTAAAGCCAGTAAGAAGCCCCCGGGAAGGTGAAGAGTCTGACTCCCAGATTTATGTAATTAGATTCAAATGTTCAGTATTGAACAACAAAACCCCAAGGGCAACAAAAACAAAAAAACAGGACAATATGGCCTTGAAAATCAACCTCTGAAAAAGACATAATGGGGAAAAAAAAACAGTGTAGTTACTAGGCAAAAACCTTAAAATGACCATCTTAAAAGTGTTTAAATGAAGATGTAAAAGAAGGTCAAGCCCTGGCTGATGACTCAGTGGATAAGGTGCTGGCCTGTGAACCCAAAGGTCGCAGGTTTGATTCCCAGCCAGGGCACAGAACCAGGTTGCAAGCCAACTAAAAGACTATTAAAAATAATAGTCTTTTTAAAAAATTCCATATATAAAAAAAAAAAAAATTCAAGCACTTGAAATGTACCAGCCCATGTATTCTGCTGAAATATTTCCTGATCTCTTTGAGGATCACTTGCATGTGACTTGCTTCTCTATTGCTGCCATCGGGATTCTCTCTTTGGCTTTGCTAAATTTGATTATAATGAATCTTGGTTGGGGCCCCTTAGTCCATCTTATTTGGAATTCATTGTGTTTCTTAAACATTTTACTTATTATTTTCAGGAAGAGGAGAAGGGAGGGAGGCAGAGAGGGAGAGAAACATCCACGTATGGTTACCTTTCACCTGCCTCCAGCTACAGACGTGGCTGGAGACCTGGTTATGTGCCCTGGCTGGGAATCGAACCAGCGACTATTAGGTTCATAGGCTGATGCCTTATCTTCTGTGCCACCAGCCAGGGCCTTGAATTTTTTAAAAAGCTATCAAAAAGAATCCTATATCTGGCAAAAATTTTCTTCACAAGTGAGGAAGAAGTTAAGACATTCCCAGATAAAAACCAAAGTAGTTTGTAGCCAGTGGATCTGCCCTGCCTGAAATGCCTAAAGGTTTCCCGTAGGGTCCGGATGGGGCCACTGGACACTAACTCAAAGCCAACAGGAGAAATAAAGATTCCAGGAAATGTAAGCACAGGGGCAATTACAAACGTTTAATTGTTTTAACAGGGGTTTGTAGCTGCCTTTGTTTGTTTGTTTGTTTTCTACATGATAAGCAAATTTAAAGAGGAAACTATTAGTGTAAAAGCCTGTATTAATGTGTCTTAGGTTTTTTTTTTTTTTTTAAATTTTTTATTTCATTATTTTTAGAAAGAGGGGAAGGGAAAGAGGCAGAGAGGGAGAGAAACATCAATGTATAGTTGCGTTTCACCTGCTTCCAGCCACAGACCTGACTGGAGACCTGGTTTGCAACCTGGTTATGTGCCATGGCTGGGAATCGAACCTGCCACCTTTGGGTTCGCAATCTGGCAGCTTATCCACTGTGCTACCAGCCAGGGGTGTATCTTAGTTTATAACTCCACATCTTGTCTAAATAATTCAGGAGACTAATGCATTTGAGGTAATTATTAGTCTGCGTTTTGGGGCACACGGTATATAAAGATGTAAATTTGAGGCATTGAAAGAGATGGAGACAGCGCTGTGAAGGAGCAGAGTTTTTATATGTTTCTGAGCTTAAGCTGCTGTACAGTCGAATTAGAGTGTTAGGACTTTAGGAAGCCCTGGCTGGTGGCTCAATGGCTAAAGTGCTGGCCTGTGAACCCAAAGGTCGCTGGTTCGATTCCCAGCCAGGGCACAGAACCAGGTTGTAAGCCAGGTCCATAGCTGGAGGCAGGTGAAAGGCAACCATACATGGATGTCTCCCTCTCTTCCTCTCTCCCTTCCCCTTTCTCTACAAATAATAAATATAATCTTTAAAATGAAAAAAAAAAAAAACTTTAGGATGGGAAGTGTAATGCCCTTGATAACCACAAAGGAAATAGCCTAGAAAACACACAAAAGGAAATGAGGGGCATTTCAAGGTTTTCCTAATAAAAATCAACACAAAAGGCTAATGCAGGAGATGAGAGACAATGAAGCTCTGAGGCATTTAGGAAACGAATAGTGACCCTTACCAAGAATTAATTAAACGTAACTAGGTTAAAGCCTCCAGGCAAAAGGCAGAGACTGGCAGAATGGGTTAAAAAGCATGGCCCACCCCTGGCTGGTGGCTCAGTGGACTAAATGCCCACCTGTGAACCAAAGAGTTGCTGGTTCAGTTCCCAGTCAGGGCACATGCCTGGGTTGCAGGCCAGGCCCCTGGTTGGGGGCATGCAAAAGGCAGCCATACATTGATGTTTCTCTCCTCTTCCCTCTCCCCCCACCTCTCTAAAAATAAATAGAATATATTTTTTTTAAGCACAACCCAATTAGACACTCACTTGCGACCCAAAGAGCCACAGGCTGAAAGTGAAAGGACAGGAAAGGTTTTCTATGCAAATGGAACCCAGAGTGGAGGGGTGGCTCCATGAATATCAGACAAGATAGACTGTAAGTCAAAATGCTTGCGAGGGGCAAAGGAGGACATGTTAATAAAAATTTCAATGCAGGAAAAATAAGGATGTAAAGATATTTATACACCTATGGACAGACGTCAAAAATTGATGAGGCAAAACTGGACAGGGTTGAAGGAAGAAATAGGAAGCTCCGCACTAACAGTGGGAGAGTTTAACTCTCAGGATTGGGTAGGACGACCAGACGCGAATCAGTAGGGAAGCAGAGGGCTTGTACAACCCAATAAGCCACTTGGATCTCACAGACGAACATAGAACACGCCACCAACAATGACAAAATACACATTATTCTCAAATCTCAAATACATAGGGGACATTCTGTATGAGAAGCCAGGTGTTAGGCCACATATTAAGTTTGAAGATTTTTTAAAATTTATTACTTCCAGAGAGAGAGGAAGGGAGGGAAGCAGAGAGGGAGAGAAGCATCAGTGTGTGGTTGCCTTTCACCTGCCTCCAGCTACAGACCTGGCAGGAGACCTGGCTTGCAACCTGGTTATGTGTCCTGCCTGGGAATCGAACCAGTGACCTTTGAGTTCAGCAACCTTTGGGTTCACAGGCTGGAGCCTTATCCACTGTGCCACCAGTCAGGGCTCACACATTAAACATTTAAAGACATAGATATCACATGATGTGTATCCTCTGACCACAACTGGATGAAATTAGAAATCACTAAGAGAAGAAAAATTGAAAAATTCACAAACTTGTAGAAATCACACACCATACTCACAGACGACCAATGGTTCAAAGAACAAATCACAGCAAAAGTAGAAAGTACTTCGAGGTGAATGAAGATGAAAGTGTAGCATACCCACGCATGGATGTGGTCCAAACAGTGCTCAGGAGAAAATGTATGGCTATAACTTTACACAGGAAAGATAAAGATTTAAAATCAACAATTAAGTTTACAACATAAGGAACTAGGAACTAAATAAACTAAACTAAAGTGAGCAGGAGGAAGGACGTAATAAAGATCAGAGCAGAGATAAAGGACCTGGAGAATAGGAAAACACTATGGAAAGTTAATGAAACCAAAAGTAGATTCTTGGAAAACAATGAACAAAATTGACAAACTTTTAGCTGGATAGATTGTGGAAAAAGATAGGACTCTAATACTCGCATTACTAAATCAGAAGTGAGAGCGGGAAAGTATTATCCATTCTACAGAAATAAAGTAGTATAAGAGTAGTAGGAACAATCATTATAGGAACAACTTGAATAACCTAGATGAGATGGAATAATTTCTCGGACCACAAAATTTACCAGGACTAACACATGAACAAACAGACTAGCTGAATGGACCCATCGCTAGTCAGGGGATTGAAACAGTAATTTTAAAAAATCTCCCAACAAAGACAGGTTCTGGACCTGACGCTGCACTGGTGAATTCTGTCAATCATTTAAAGGAGAAATAACGCCAGTACTCTTGGAAAAAAGTGAGTCGGAGGGAATCGTTACTCATTCATTCTATGAGACCAGCATTACCCTGATCCCAAAGCCAGACAAAGACAAGATAACACCATAGATCAATATCCCATCGGATCATTGTTGCCAAAGTCCCCAACGAAGTACCAGGAAAGTGACGACGTGGGATGCATTCCTAGAACACACACCCGTATTGGGGGCAGCGCGGGGCACCGCAGCTGCAACTGGAGCCCGTAGTGGCCAAAATCACGGAGGCGGAGAGAGCAACGGGGGTGCCAGGGGCAGGGGGAGCGGGAACCGGGGTTTCATGGGGCAGAACCTCTCCTTTGCAGGATCGGTGAAGTGACAGGACGGCAGTGCCGACAGGCGCCGGCCAACGTAGAAAGGGTTAGATGGTGAAGTTGATGTTTCGCGTATTTTCCTGCCCGCACACGAAATGTGAGCCCCGAGAGCAGGGTGGTCGGGGGTCTGGGGAGCGGGAGGGGTGCGGAGGAAGACCAGGGGGGACCTGGGGCGGAGGCTCGGTTCCCCGCGATACTGTAACGGAGAGTGTGTGTCCCCCTAGTCGCCAAACCCCGCACAGCGCAGGGAGTGGGCTCTGACGTCAATCATTAACTCCCGTGAGTGATGTGTTGATACTGGCCCATCGATTGCAACAAATACGCCAGGAGTTTCAACAGGGCACTGGTGGAGGATGAAGGGAGGTGGGAACTCTTCTCCTTTCCGCTCAGTTTTTCTGCAAACAGAAGACTAAAAAGTCTATTAAGGGCCCTGGCTGGTGGCACAGTGGATGGGGCGCCGGCCTGTGAACCCAGGGGTCGCAGGTTCGATTCCCAGTCAGGGCACCATGAATAGGTTGTAAGCCAGGTCTCCAGTCAGGTCTGTGGCTGGAGGCAGGTGAGAGGCAACCATACATGGATGTCTCTCTCCCTCTCTGCCTCTCTCTCTTCCCCTCTTTCTAAAAGTAATAAAATTAAAAAATTCTTAAAAAAAAAGTCTATTAAAATTAGGTCTATTAAGAAAAAAAGAAATAAAGACCATGCGTTGATGTTTCCCTCTCTGCTTCTCTCCCTTCCCCTCCCCTCTCTCTAAAAATAAGAACATCTTTTTTTAAAAGAAGAAGGAAAACAAAGGATTCACATTGGCTAGACCAGATCTCAGGCCCTTCATCACAGAGCTGTGACAGAGGCTGGGAAGCAGGACCTCTTGTCTCACTGTGGACACAGGCCTCCTCCAACCTGCCTGGGCTCTGACGGCCGGGCCGGGCCGGGACTGCGCGGGGACCGGACCCCAGAGGCGGCTCACCCCCGTGAGCCGAGGCCACAAGACACTTCTCCCGCGTGCTGGGCAGAGCAGCGCCCACCCAGCCGTGGGCTGTGGCCCTGGGGCGCGTAGCTGGCGGAGCAACGAAGCCAGCGGACCTCTGCCTGGAGTGCAGGCTGTCGCCCCAGGGGCCACACGGCCTCAAGCCCCTGCGTCTGCCGCCCCCTCCCAGGGCCTCCCTGGGCCTCCAGCCGACCTGACCACCAGGGGCTGCCAGCTGCCCCTCCTCCACCACTTCCTGCCGGTTCAGGGCCGGTTCCCTCTCCGGGCCCTTCTCCAGCTAAGACTCATGTCAAGTCTGGCAGCAGCCGTGACCCGCAGCGTCGGGAGGCTGGTGACTGGGCACCTTTGGGCTTGGCCGTGGGCTGCGGAAAGGTCACCCTGCAGTGTCAGCGTGCAGGAATCTGGCAGGTCACCCTCCAGGCATCCGAGACAGCAGCGCGGAGCTGTGCCCCCGGGGCCATAAACACTCCGACCTGCTAATCTCACCTCTGGGACCTCTATTTAAGGAAATAAATGCTAAAAGGAAGATAAGGTTGTGCACAAAGACGTCAACCAAAAACTTAGTCACTGCGAGATACGGGAAGATTCGTCCGCATGAGCAGGAAGGCCAGGCGGCCGGTGGGGCAGCCCCGCGTGGAGGAGGCGAAGGTTTGCGGAAAACCCAGGGGAAAGAAGTGCCACGGGAGTTCCTGTGCTGGGCCCTCCCCACGAGCCTGGGTCCTCCGCAGCCCTGCAGGTGCCATGCACACCGGGAGCCCCCATGGCGGATTGTGGGTGTCCCAGAGTGGACCCCGCAAGCCTGCGTGGGGACCCCGGGTTGATGGTGTGGTCAGGGTCCTGCAGCTCCAGCCCCACACGGGAGTAGGAGCGGGTCCGAAGCTGCCCAAGTGTCCTCAGACAAAGCCCACAACTTGTCCCCTGGAGGAGACCCAACGTGCCCCTCTGTCTCCCAAGGTCCAGGGGAGCCCACTCCCCAGTGCACCGGGTCGGCTTCCAGCCATTGCCTGGAATCCCCGCTGCTGGGGGAGGCACCCCGAAGGAGGGAAGAGACCCGGGGTGGATGGGGGTAACTGCGCACAGCTGGGCTGTCGAAGCTCCTCTCTGAAAGCAGAGCCGAGGGGTCGGCCTGAGCCTGCCCTGCCACCCCCACACCCCACCTCCGTCTTCCCAGACGTGCCTGGTGACTCCCAGGGTCGGTGAAACGCAGACCGAGGAGGCAGGAGGTCCCTCCCGCATCTGCCCCCAGCATGGGGGATGTTCCCTGCAGCTGCCCTTATGGCCCCAGCTCCAGCCTCCGGGCCAAGGTCGGGTCCACCCTGGTGACAGGGAGAGTCCTATCAGGAGGGAGCAGAAGGCAAGTGCTAGACACCTGGGCCAGGTGAGGTGGGGCCGCCACCTGGGGTTTCCAGACACGGTCCGGCTCCCCAGGGTTGGGCGGACGCAGGGGTGGGGGCTGCTCTCTCACTGGGGCCTTGGTGCCCTCAACCCCCAGCAAGCTGACCCTCCCCTCCACCCAGAGGAGGAAACTTGTCACGTACCCCCTAAATGTCCTCTCTGTTATCAGGCTGTTAATATTAATTATCTACAGTTGCTAAGGATGACAGTGCAAGGGTGTGTCCCAGCCAAACTGGCCTGGTCCCAAGAAGGGGTTGGGGACAGCTGGGGTCTGACCAGGCCTGGCGGCTGCGGGGAGGGTACGGGGGCCGCTGGCGGGTGCCTGGTGGTTTGCAGGACCAGGCGGAGCCCACCCGTTCCCCGTCCTCCCAGCGCACGGTCTGCAGCTGCCTCAGCCCTCGGACAGGCTGCTTTGGGAAGTGGGCTCCGGGGAGGCCCCGAACCTCCACGCCATCTGAGCTCAGCGGAGTGCGGGGCCAAGGCTGGGAGGGGCGCGCAGGTGGATGATTAACCAGCCTGAGCCCTGCGGTGTGCCGGATTGGTCCCCAACCCAGTCAGGCCAGGCCGTTGTCCCTGGCAGGGAGTCCGCCTTGACGTGTGGCCCCTGGACCCGGCCCTTGGCTGCGCCTGGCTCTCTGCGCGGCCTGGCCCCACTCGCCTCTGGTCTTCCTGGAGCCGGGATGGCCGAGGCCAGCCTGAGGGGCTGGCTGCTCTGGGCCCTGCTCCTGCAGTCGGTGAGTGCGCGGCCCCCCGTCAGGGCCCCAGGAAGGGGCTTCTCAGCGAGGGCGAGGGGCTCTTTGGAGAGACAAAGCTGTCCCGGGCACCCTGGAGGAAGGATGCGGGTGGGCGGGGGTCCTGGGCTGCCTGAGTCTCCAGGTCATGGGGTTAGAGGGACACGGGGTTGAGGAGGACATTGGACTGGACGTGACCGGGTCTTCCATCCCCGGTTCACTGTGGACGCCTGGCCTGGGTGGCTGTGGAAGGGCTTCTGAGACCTGCCCAGAGCGCCTGGGTTTGGGAGGAGGTTATGCCTCCGTCCCCGGCAGGGCTGGGTGGGTGGGTGGAGGCTCGGCCCCAGGTGGGGTGGGGGAGGGGCAGAGAAGCGCCAGGGGGTCCCCGGCCCCTGGGTGAGGCCTGCAGCTGGGCACCGTGGAGTGGGGGTCGGTGCTGAGGACGCCCCTGTGCTCAGCACCTGGTGTCGACGGGGCTCCCGGGAGTGGACTCCAAGGGTCTCCCACCCATCCCCTTAGCCTCCAGGGTGACCTCATTCAACGCAGATCTGCCGGGTCACCTCCTCTCCAGGGACCTGGTCACTCAGGATGAGCCCGGGCCACGCCTGTGCACCCTCCCCAGCCCACACCCAGGCCAAGGGCTGCGGCGGGGCCCCTCCCTCGGGCTCCCGGCCCTGCCCTGTCCACCGGCTCCCCACGCCTCCCTGGCGGCCGGGAGGACGGCGCCGGCCCATGCTGGGGCTGCTCTGCTCCGCAGGCCCAGGCGGAGCTCCACACGCCCGTCCACCAGCCCGGCTACTGCGCCTTCTACGACGAGTGCGGGAAGAACCCCGAGCTGTCCGGGAGCCTGGCCGCCCTGTCCAACGTGTCCTGCCTGTCCAACACGCCCGCCCGCCTCGTCACGGGCGGCCACCTGGCCCTGCTGCAGCGCGTCTGCCCGACCCTCTACACCGGGCCCCGCAGCACCTACGCCTGCTGCTCCCAGAAGCAGCTGGTGGCCCTGGAGGCCAGCATGGCGGTCACCAAGGCCCTGCTGACCCGCTGCCCGGCCTGCTCGGACAACTTCGTGAACCTGCACTGTCAGAACACGTGCAGCCCCAACCAGAGCGCCTTCCTCAACGTGACCCGGGTGTTCGCCCGCGGGGGCAGCCAGCCCCCGGCCGTGGTGGCCTACGAGGCCTTCTACCAGCGCCGCTTCGCGGAGCGGACCTACGACTCCTGCAGCCACGTGCGCATCCCGGCCGCCGCCACGCTGGCCGTGGGCGCCATGTGCGGGGTCTACGGCTCCGCCCTCTGCAACGCCCAGCGCTGGCTCAACTACCAGGGGGACACGGGGAACGGCCTGGCGCCGCTGGACATCACCTTCCACCTGTGGGAGCCCAGCCAGGCGGCAGGGAGTGTGATGCAGCCCCTGGACGGGGAGGTCACCCCCTGCAACCAGTCCCAGGGCAACAGCACCGCAGCCTGTTCCTGCCAGGACTGCGCTGAGTCCTGCCCGGCCGTCGCCCGGCCCGAAGCCCTGGACGCCACCTTCCGCCTGGGCCGCATGGCCGGCGGGCCGGCCCTGACCCTCATCTTGTGCTCGGTCCTCGCCGCGCTCACCGTCTTCCTCGCCGCACCCCGCCTGCGCCCCTGCAGGAAAGCGTGCGGGACGCGGGAGCCCAAGGCCGGCCTCAGCCTCTCCAACAGGCTCAGCCTGGCCACCCACACCTTCCTCGGCCGGTGCTTCCAGGCCTGGGGCACGTGGGTGGCCTCGTGGCCGTGGACGGTCCTGCTGGTGTCCCTCGCCGTGGTGGCGGTCCTGGCCGGGGGGCTGGCCTTCCTGAAGCTGACCACCGACCCGGTGGAGTTGTGGTCAGCCCCCAACAGCCAGGCCCGGAGGGAGAAGGAGTTCCACGACCGGCACTTCGGGCCCTTCTTCCGAACCAACCAGGTGATCCTGACCGCGCCCGACCGGCCCGGCTACAGGTACGACTCGCTGCTGCTGGGGCCCAAGAACTTCAGCGGGGTGCTGGACGTCGACCTGCTGCAGGAGCTGCTGGCGCTGCAGGAGCGGCTCCGGCACCTGCAGGTGTGGTCGCCCCAGGAGCAGCGCAACGTCTCCCTGCGGGACGTCTGCTACGCGCCCCTCAACCCCCGCAACGCCAGCCTGTCCGACTGCTGCATCAACAGCCTCCTGCAGTATTTCCAGAGCAACCGCACGCGCCTGCTGCTGGCCGCCAACCAGACGCTCACGGGGCAGACCGCCCGGGTGGACTGGCGGGACCACTTCCTCTACTGCGCCAAGTGAGTGCGGCGGGCCAGGCCCAGCGTGGGGACCCCCGGGCTCCGCGCCCCGGGTGGGTGCGCTGGGGCAGACCGGCAGGAGGCCCCCAGCCTTTGGGAGAAGCTGCCGACGCACGGGGACAGCCCTTGGGTGCGTGTGGGCTGTGGGGTGAGGGCGTTGGCCTCACGCCGTGGAGGGAGGGGCGGCCTTTCGGGGGCTTCAGCTCCTGGTCTTTCCCGAGGGGTCGGGGCCGCTAGTTGCCGTGAGGTGCGGAAGCCACACAGGAGAGCGAAAGGGGGGAATTGTGGAAACAGTTCAGGCTCTCAGACCCTCCGCAGCCCCTGCTTAGAGGGGGGGCCTTGTCTGGGCTGTTTCTTGGGGTCTGTGTGCCCCCGGGCACCCTCAGAGCTGCAGGTGGGGGGAGGCCTGAGCTGGGCCCCCAGCCCTCCTGCTGGCTTCATGCGGGTTCTGGACGCTGTCATCCTCATTTCAGAGACAGGGAGAGGGGGGCCCCGGGGGGTGTGGGGCTCTGCTCAAGGGCCCCCCGCAAGCAGCACCGCCAGGGTGGGTGGTGACCATCGTTCCAGGGCCTGTGGGTGAGACCGGCCCGCGCTCCCCGAGGTGGGAAACTGTCCCCAGGAAAGAAAGAGACACACTTGGGCCTCTAGGACCCCGGGCGGTGGGACGAGGAGGCTCAGGGTGGCGGGAGGTCTTGGCAGCTCTGTTGGTGGTCGGGACGGGCCTGCCTGGGCCCCACCCCAGGGCACCACGTGGGAGGCTCACCCACGGGCCTCGCCCATCAGGTGCCGTGGTGACAGGGCCTGGGCGGCCCAGCTGGCGGGTGAGCTCGGGCAGCCCCCGTCCAAGTAGCCGCTTGGGGCTGTGTGAGACCCTGTTGGGAGGAGTGGCTCTGGCCGGGTCTGGTGGTGCTGCTGGGCCAGGGGCTGGGCAGGGTGACGGAGCGAGGCCTGGAGTGGTTCTTCCTCTCCCTGTAGCAGCCCCCTCACCTTCAAAGACGGCACGTCCCTGGCCCTGAGCTGCATGGCCGACTACGGAGCCCCGGTGTTCCCTTTCCTAGCTGTGGGGGGTTACAAGGGTAAGCTGGTGGCCCTGCCCCGGGGAGGCCACGGGGTGAACATGGGGCAGGAGAGGGGAGCAGTGACGGGGCAGCCACGCTGGTGGGCGCTGGGTGGGCGCCGGGTGGGCCTGGCAGACCTGCCGCCCTCCACCCCCCTCGCTTCTCCCAGGGCTGCTCGGGTTCCCTGGCTTCGTGCCTTTGGCTGAGCCGGATGTGCGTCGGGTTAGACCGGGACTCGGCTAAAGACGGGCGCTGGGCTCTTCTCCCCGCAGGCAAAGACTACTCTGAGGCGGAGGCCCTGGTCATGACCTTCTCCCTCAACAACTACCTTCCCGGGGACCCCCGCCTGGCTCAGGCCAGGCTCTGGGAAGGGGGGTTCATAGAGGAGGTTCGCGCCTTCCAGCGGCGGATGGCCGGCACCTTCCGAGTCACGTTCATGGCTGAGGTACAGGCTTCGGGGCCCACGGCTCTGGGACACCCCAAGGGGCTCGGAGGGGTTTCCCTGGCCCCGTCCTGGGCCGCGGTCGCTCGCGGGGAGGACAGGGGGTGGGACGCTGCCTTGCGGAGCCCACGGAGGCCCAGGGGCAGCAGCTGGTGGGATGTGCCCTCAGCGCTCCCTGGAGGACGAGCTCAGCAGGACCACGGCCGAGGACCTGCCCATCTTCGCCATCAGCTACTTGGTCATCTTCCTGTACATCTCCCTGGCCCTGGGCAGCTACAGCGGCTGGCGCAGAGTGCTGGTGAGGCTGGGGGGGGGGCGCGGGGGGGCGGGGGGGCGGGGCTGCCACCACGGTCCCCCGGCCAACACCTCGCCCTGCTCCCCACAGACCCCGTCTCAGTGCACCTAACACGTAGAGTATCTTGCACGGTGTGGCCTCTGGAGGCTGACCCTGTCCCGTTGCAGGTGGACACCAAAGTCATGCTGGGCCTGGGCGGGGTGGCCGTGGTGCTGGGCGCTGTCCTGGCCTCCATAGGCCTCTTCTCCTACGTGGGCGTCCCCACTTCCATGGTGGTCCTTCAAGTGGTGCCTTTCCTGGTGCTGGCGGTGGGTGCGGACAACATCTTCATCTTCGTCCTGCAGCACCAGGTGAGTGTGCCCGTCCGGGTGCCCTGCGCTGGTGTTTGTCTTTCCCGTAAACGCTTCGACCCCTGGTGCCACCTGCACAGTCCCCGCCCTCCGGTGACCGGTCGCGCTGCATGGTGCGGCCACGTCACCTCTTCTTGCTGCCACGCAGCGTCCGGTGAGGGACGGCTCAGTTGATGCAGCCTCTGCTGTGGGTGCACGTGGAGGGCCAGCGGTTGTTGGGGACGGGTGCCCTGGACACCCCGAAACGCACCCGGCGTGTGTCTGTGCAGACTCCGGGGGCGGCAGCCGCGGCTGAGGGGTCTGCTCCCACGGGGAGGGTCGGGCCTGTCCTCAGGCTCTGCTGGGTGTCCAGGCGATGGCCGTGAGGGCCCGTGACTCGGTTCTCGCCGTCCCTTCTCTCCCCAGCGGCTGCCCCGGAGGCCGGGGGAGGAGCCCGAGGCGCACATTGGCCGGGTGTTGGGCAGCGTGGGGCCCAGCATGCTGCTCTGCAGTGCCTCCGAGGCCGTCTGCTTCTTCCTGGGTGAGCCTCGGGAAGGACGCGTGGAGCCTCGGAGTGGGCGGCCCCTTCCCCCAGCGCCTGTGCGAGCAGGCTCCCTGCCCTGAGAGTCGCCTCTGTCCCCCAGGGGCCCTGACCCCCATGCCCGCCGTGCGGACCTTTGCGCTGACCTCCGGCCTGGCGCTGATCCTGGACTTCCTGCTGCAGATGACGGCGTTTGTGGCCCTGCTGGCCCTCGACAGCAGGAGGCAGGAGGTAGGGGACCCGCTGGTGGGAGGCGTGGCTTCACTTTGCAGAGGAGGCTCAGAGTGGGCTTGGGGCAGGGACACTGTGCAGGAAGGTGTGGGTCACGTAGTCCCCGGTGTCCTCCATAAAGTAGTTTTGTTCTGGTCATTTTGGGGAATATGATCAAACTTCTTAAAGTACATGAGGTCTTGACCCAAACTAACTCAGAGGTTGACAGCACAGGATTCAAAGGCTGATCTCAAGGTAGAAACGGTACAGTGGCATGTGCCCAGCACCCAGCAGGGAGGGCAGGGGTCCCCAGGGTCCGCTTCAGCACCACCTGAAGGCTCTGCCTCCCCCAGGCCTCCCGGCTGGATTGCTGCTGCTGCTTCCGTGCCCAGAAGGGGCCCCCGCCCAGCCAGAGTGAGGGGCTTCTGCTCCGATTTTTCCGCAAGGTCTACGCCCCGTTCCTGCTGCACCAGGCCACCCGCGTGGTTGTGGTGAGTGGGGCGGGAGGGCGGCAGGGGCCCTGGGACCCCAGGGGCAGGCAAGGGCTGCTCAGCCCTCCCCTCCCCTCCCAGCCTTCGGCCCTGCGAGAGCTGACCAGATCCCAGCGCTGAAGCTCATGGCGGGGTGGCAGCGGGGAGCCAAGTCCAGCCACAGAGGACAGCCCTTGACCCGGGTCGGGAGCAGCCCTGCCGCTCGGCGGGCAGGCTCTCACGGGCGGTTCCTCCGCAGCTGCTGCTGTTCCTGGCCCTGTTCGGAACGGGTCTCTACTTCATGTGCCACATCCAAGTGGGGCTGGACCAGGAGCTGGCCCTGCCCAAGGTGAGCCAGGCTACGGCCTCCGGCCTCTGGGGGCTGGAAAGTCTGCAGCACTGGGGTGGGCAGCCTGGCAGGGGCACGTGGGGCGCAGGATCTCTCTCCCCAGGATGGGGCGGGGCTCACCCAGCAGAACCCATGGGCGGTCATTCACCCCCTCTCCCCTCCCCCAACCCACGGCGCCAGCAGCCCGCTTTCTGCGCCTGATTTCCAGGGACCTCAAATGAGTGGAGTTACATAGTGTTTGTCCTTCTGTTGCTGGCTTGTGTCAACTATGCTCACGGCATAGTGTCCTCAAGGTTCATCCATGTTGTAGCAGGTGTCAGAATTTCCTTCCTTTTTCAGGCTGAATAATATTCATATATATATATATATATATATATATATATATATATATATACACACACATATATATACTTGTATACGTGTATCTATGGTTTATTAATTCATCTATTGATGGACACCTGGGTTGTCTCCACGTTTTAGCTGTTGTGAATAACACTGCGGTGAACATGGGACACAATCATCCCTTTCAGACCCATGCCTTCAATTCTTTTGGATAAATATCCAGAAGTGGGATTTCTACATCATATGGGACCACAGTTCCATGTTTGGAGGATTCCTCCGTGCTGCTTCCACAGGGGCTGCAGCAATTTGCACTCCTACCACAAGGATCTTAATTGACCTCCATCCTGGCCACCACTTACTGCTTTCTGGTTTTTGCTTTTTTTCTTGTATTTAAAAAAATCTTCACCCAAGGGTATGTTTTATTGATTATAGGGAGAGGAAGGGGAAGAGAGGGAGAGAGAGAGAAACATCATTTGGTTGCTTCCCAGACATGCCCTGACCAGGGATTAAAATTGTAACCCAGAGCCCTGGCTGGTAGCACAGTGGACAAGGCACCGGCCTGCGAACCCAAAGGTCGTAGGTTCGATTCCCCACCCAGGGCACATAACCAGGTTGCAAACCAGGTCTCCAATCAGGTCTGTTGCTGGAGGCATGTGAAAAGCAACCATACATTGATGTCTCTCTCCCTCTCTGCCTCTCTCCCTTCCCCTTTTTCTAAAAATAATGAAAATAAAATCTTAAAAAGAAAGAAAGAAATTGTAACCCAGGCCTGTGCCCTGACTGGGAATTGAACTGGTGACCCTTGAATTCCCAGGCTGGTGCTCAGGCCACTGAGCCACATCAACCAGGGCGTATGTATCTGTTTTGGAGAAATGCCTATTCAAGTTTTTTGCCCATTTTTGGATCAGGTTGGGTTCCCCTTTTCTGTTTTGGAGAAATGCCTATTCAAGTCTTTTGCCCATTTTTGGATCAGATTGGGTTCCCTGATCCAAAATTTCAAATTATTCACTGTTCACGTGTAGGAATGCAGCTAATTTTCTTTGCTATAGCCGTTGAGTTTATTTGTCTCACAGTTCTTTAGTGAAATTTCATTTCATTCTTTTAGAATTAAAAAAATATGCATTTGATTACATAATCTACGAATAGATTATTTCACTTGTTCCTTTCCAATGAGGATGCCTTTTGCGTCTTCCTCTTGTCTATTTGCTCTGCCACCTGTCTGCTGAATGAGGTGACGGTAGCCTGCTCTTCCTCCTGACCTTAGAGGAGCTGCTTTCAGTGTTTCGCCTTGAGTATGATCCTAGTGCTGGGAGTTCCAGATATGGCCTTGTTGTGTTAAAAACATTTCTGCATTTCTACATTTTTATTTTGTTTTGTTTTGTTTTGTTTTGATTCATGAAAGGATGTGGGATTTTGGGATTTTTGTAAAATGCTTTTTCTGTGACAATAGAGACGATTATCTGATTTTATTTCCATTCTATTATTGTGGTGTAGTGCATAGATTGCTTTTCATATGTTGAACCATCCTTGCATTCTGGGAATAGACCCCACTGGTCATGGTATCATCCTTTTATTATCTGGCCCCTGGCTTCACCTTCTGATTTTTCAGCTTTACAATGGTGTGAAAGTGACATGCATCTGTAGAAATTGTACTGTAAGTTTTGAATTTTGATCTTTTCCTGGGCTAGTGATATACTCCCAGGTAGGCAAGTGACCACAAGGATAAATGACCAACACTCTGCTGTGCCCTGTGTTTCCAGCTTTGTCTTGTATCTTGTGTATGAGCCACATGTTCAGCAGGTGTATTAACTACATTTCTGATTTGTGATATTTTCAATCTACAATGGGTTTATTGGCATGTAACCCCATTGTAAGTTGGGGAGCATCTATATTGTTGAATTCAATATACTAGTGATTTGTTGAGGATTTTTGCATCAATTTTTGTAAGGGATAGTGATCTGTAGTTTTTCTCATAGTTAGTGTCTTTGTCTGACTTTGGTATTAGGGCAATGCTAGCCTTAAAGGATGAGTTAAAAGTGTTGTCTTCAATTTTTTAGAAGAGTTTCAGGAGTATTGGTATTAATTGTTCTTTAAATGTTTGGTACAATTCACCAGTAAAGCCACTTAGTTGTGACCAGAGAATATACATCATATTCTATTGATATCTTTATTTTTATTTATTATTTTAAGAGAGCAGGGCAGGGAGAGGGGAAGAAAGGGAGACAGACATCCATGCATGGTTGTCTTTCACCTGCCTCCAGCTACGGACCTGGCTGGAGACCTGGCTTGCAACCTGGTTCTGTGCCCTGGCTGGGAATCGAACCAGCGACCTTTAGGTTCTCAGGCTGGTGCCTTATCCACTGAGCCACACCAGCTAGGGATGATATCAATATCTTAATTTGTACCCTAACACCTGGTTTCTCATAGAGAATGTCCCCTATGTATTTGAGATTTGAGAATATTATGTGTTTTGCCGTTGTTGGTGGAGTGTTCTGTATTCATCTGTGAGATCCAAGTGGCTTATTGGGTTGTACAAGCCCTCTGCTTCCCTACTTATTCATGTCTGGTTGTCCTACCCAATATTGAGAGCATTTTGACTTACAGTCTATCTTGTCTGATGTTCATAGAGCCACCCCTCCACTCTCTAGGTTACATTTGCATAGAAAACCTTTTCTGTCCTTTCATTTTCAGCCTGTGGCTGTCTTTGGATCTCAAGTGAGTGTTTAGTCGACCGTAGGCAGCTGGGCCATGCTTTCTAGTCCATCCTGCCAGTCTCCGATTAACCTATTTATGTCTAAGTAAGTCCTGGTAAGGGGTCACTATTTGTTTCCTCTATGCCTTAGAGCTTTTTTGTCTCTTATTTCCTGTATTCTTCTTTTGTGTTTAGTTGATTTTTATTAGGAAAACTTTGAAACTCGCTTTTCATTTTCTTGTGTGTGTTTTCTAAGCTGTTTCCTTTGTGGTTACCAAGGGCGTTACACTTCCCACCCAAAGTTCTAACTGTAATTTGAATTTACAGCAGATTAAGCTCAAAAACATACAAAAACTGCTCCTTCACAGTGCCGTCTCCACCGCTTTCAGTGCCTCAAATTTACGTCTTTATATATTGTGTGCCCCAGACTATTAATTTTATGTGATGGTGGAGTTTTCACATCCGAGTTCAATAACACTAGGATGTCTAAGTGCCATGTACCCTTGACCTTGGAACCACCTGAGTTTGAGCTACACTGGTCCCCTCATAGGCAACTTTTTGTATATTCAGAAAAGATGTTTTGACATTTGTGACAATTTGAAAAAAACTTGCAGAACTGTGTAGCTTAAAAATATTGGAAAAAAATAAGAAACAAAATGAGGCATGTGATGAATTTACAAAACACATGTAAATACTAGACTACTCCATCGTTTACTACCATCAAATACGTACAAGTTTGTCATGAAAAAGCGAGCATTCGTCAAGTCTTACCACAAACAGGCTGTACGTGGTGCGGTTAGCGAGGAGAACAAATGTCAACATGCCTGTGGAAGCAGCTGGGCGCTCGGTGCCTCTGTCATAAGAATGGTCCCCTGTCAAGTGCCGAGCTCTCCCGGTGACGCGGGCGGAGCCGACGCCTTCAGGAGCAGCAGCGCGTGACTTCCGTTATGTTTAGTGCGATACCTCAGACTCTGCGTGACAACACCAGCAATCATGTACGTGCCAGCGGTGATGCTGGAAGGGCTCCCAGGAGCAGAGTCTTGGCATCAGAAGTAAAAGCCAGGCTGGGCAGGAGCCAGGGACCTGGGCCTGCGGTAGAGCTCACCCACCATTTCTACATGGACGCGTCCGGGGAGGGACCCCTGGGAACAAAGGAAATGAGAGGTCGAAGCCCTGGCTGCAGCCACGCCAGCATGCACGCTTTTTGTGAAACACCTGTTCATCGTGCCCTGGGAAGCTTCTCTGCGGGTGCAGGGCTGCGGCGGGAAAGGCCTCCTTCAGACTCCGGTGGGATCGGAGAGAGAGCTGCGTTGTCATGGGAAGACCAAGCAGAAGGTCAAGGATGGTTTGATCACGTCACAAACACATCTGGCCTTAAAAATGACAAGCTAGCAGGGGAAGCAGTTTCTGCCAACCCAGAGGCCTCAGGCAGTTAGTTAGTTTCCAGACGCCACTGGAAAGTCACTGGGCTCAGCCTGCACGGTCCGCAGCGCAGATGAAAGCCACCGTTGTAGGACAAATGAAATGAGGACACTGTCAGTAAGGGAGAGGGGCAAGCACGGATGTGAGGAGGAGGGGACGGGCTGCCCCCGTTGTCCTGTGCAAACAAACGCAGCTGCTCCACAGCCTGGAAGGGAAGACAGACACCAGCTGCTCCTCAAGAGGTCTGGTCACCAACAACCCCCCTGGGCTGGTTTCATCCACACGCTGTCCTGGAAGTCAGGAAGGACCTGGCCAAGAAGGGGCTGCCTTTTAAAAAATTTTTAGTCATTTAAAAAATATTTTATTCATTATTTTTAGAGAGGGGGAAGGGAGAGAGGCAGAGAGGGAGAGAGACATCCATGTGTGGTTGCCTTTCACCTGCCTCCAGCTACGGACCTGGCTGGGGACCTGGCTTGCAACCTGGTTATGTGCCCTGGCTGGGAATCGAACCAGGGACCTTTGGGTTCACAGGCCGGTGCCTCATCCACTGTGCCATCAGCCAGGGCAGGGGCTGCCTTTTGAAGTTATGTTGATCTTGGACAATGTTCTGGGCCCCAGAGCCCTGTGAGTTCAACAGGTGTCAATTGGTCGACTTGTCCCAAACCCAACATCTCTAACTAAGCCTTTGGATCTGCGCTCTGAGGACCCTGAGCGCTCTGCCCACAAGGTCTCTGCAGGAAAGATTGTCAGTGCTGTGGAAGAGACCCTGACGGAGAACCCCAGGAAGTCTGGAAGGACCGCCCCACTGGGGATGCGTCGTGGTAGAAAGAGCCAAGAAATCCACCGCGGCAGCACCGTCCTGGTGTCGCCCCTGACCTCCCGCGCATGACGGCAGAACCCAAGGCAGAGGCTGCGAACGTGGTGAACAGGCTTCAGGATAAAGATCTTGCAGAAATCAAGGGCTGACAGGCACCACTGCAGGGACCTGACAGAAGGTGAAGTGAGAGTTTCTGGACCAGGGCCTGCGGGGCAGCCCGGAGACTGACGCCTGCCCCAGGGGTCCCCTGCTCTCTCAGAGCAGCTGGCTCCTTTCACACCACGGACCCGTCTAGAACGCAGGCACCAAACGGACGCAGATGGTGGAGGGGGCAGTGGAACTGCATGGAGGCAACTTCAAAGAAATCAAAAGGTGAAAAGGTCTGATGGAAATGACGATGTGTTTCCGCACAGCCTCCTACGCTGGACAAATGGTAAGTGAGCACCATGCTGCGCAGTTCATGGGGCATGTACACACGTCTGTGTGGAAACTCTAAAACCGTGGACACGCTACGTGAGACTGCATTGCCGCCATCATTGTTGCCCTGGGATTCAGCAAGGACACCCTGTGTCCGACATGTTGGGGAGTGGGCAGCGCATCCATATGTGGGCATAAGGTGGGTGATATTAGGACCAATGAATAATGTGTTCGTTTTTCTTGCCATGTTATAACTTGACTTTCCAAGAATTACATGATTGTACAGAATGCCTCTCTCATAATTGGAGAAACTGGCTATCAGCCTATTACCACAGGTCAGTGTTTTTTTGTTTGTTTGTTTGTTTGTTTTTTAATGTAATAATGCAGCCCTGGCTGGTGGCTCAATGGCTAAGACCTGCGAACCCAAAGGTCGCTGGTTCGGTTCCCAGCCAGGGCACATGACCAGGTTGCAAGCCAGGTCTCCAGCCAGGTCTGTAGCTGGAGGTAGATGAAAGGCAACCACACATGGATGTCTCTCTCCCTCTCCGCCTCTCTCCATTCTCTATCTAAAAATAATAAGTAAAATAATTTTTAAAATAGAACTTTAAAAAAAATGTAACAATGGTGAGAATGGGGGTGGGTAGGATGGAGGAGAGCAAAGGGGGAAATTGGAACAACTGTAATAGAATAAACGAGGCTTTTTTAGACATTTAATTTTATTGTTGTTGTTAAACAAGGCTTTTAAAAAAGGTAAAAAGTGTAACAATGCTTCCAATATTATCAGTATGACTGTAATACTGTAAGCCATACACATTTTATCCCAATTCAAGGATGAGTGTACAGACTAGGCTTCCATGAAGCAACCTTATTGATTACATGAAGCAATCACACTGCTGATTATGTGTTATCAATGCTCAAGTCATTATAGCTGTAAATAAACACGAACTTCTTTTTCACACAATCTTTCATTTTTTATGTCTAGTCTTAGTCACACTGTAGCATCTACAATGTTCTGTGTCATCCGACAGTATTGATGCAGGTTCTGATGATTTGCCTATGACGACACATTGTCAACTTACGGTGCCAATACGTATAGTACAGACCTGTGAATGTGTTTTCTCTTCCTTACAATCGTTCTTCGCAACACTTTCTTTTCTCTAGCTTACTTTATTGTAAAAGCACAGTTTATAATAAATAGGACATGTATGTGTTAATTCACTCATCAATAAGGCTCTGGTGACACTAGGCTATTAGCAAATATATTTAGGGGGAATCAAAAATGATAATGTGATTTTCAACTGTGTGTGGTGTTGGCACCCCGACCTCCGCATGTTCAAGGGTCACTGGTTTACCTTTACCAGGGATTTTTATATCTTTACGTGGTTTTGAGTGTTACTCAGCATCCTTTCATTCAACCTGAAGGACTCCCTTCAACCATTCTTGCAGGGCAGGTCTTGTGGTAATGAATTCCTTCAGCTTCTGTTTATCTGGGAATTAAGTTTGTCCCTTAATTTTGAAGAAGTTTTGCCAGAAAAGGGATTCTTGATTGATGTTTTTTCCTCCATCAGCACTTGGAATACACGAACCTACTGCCTTCTGGCCTCCAAGGTTCCTGATGAGAAATATGTTTATAGTCTTACTGGGGATCCTTTCACGTGATGAGCCTCTTCTATTTTGTTGATTTCAAAATTCTACCTTTCTCTTTCAGCGGTTGGATGGTCATGTGCTGTGGTGTGGGTCTCTTGGAGTTTAAGGTTCTTGGATGTTTATATCCATATCTTTCATCAAATTTGGGAAATTTTAGCCATTATTTCCGCACACAATCTCTCTGTTCCTTTCTTCTCGCTCTTGCCCTTCTGGGAGTCCCACGACGCATATGTTGGTCAGCTTGATGATGTCCCCCAGGTCCTTTAGAATCTGTGTCCGGTTCTTTAATCTTTTTCTTTCTGTTCCTTACCTGATAATTTCAGTTGTCCTATCTTCATGTTTGTTCGTTTTTCTTCTGACTGCTCACATATGCTTTTGAATCCCTATAGTAAATTTTTCATTAGCAATGGTACATTTTTAAATTTCTTTTTGTGTCTGTTTCAGGATTTCTCTTCATGGACATTTTCATTTTATTTAGCATTTTCCCCCCTGTTGGCCATGTAGCTGTCTGAGCTTCTCTAAGACAGTTGTTTTAGCTTTTGTCTAATTCATCCATCATCTCTTCTTCCTCAGGGTCAGTCTCCATGGGCCATGCTTTTCTGATTGTTTGTATGTCCTGCGGTTTTTTGTTGTTGTTGAAAACTCTAATGAAAACATTTGAGTCTTACCATGTGGAAACTCTAGAGATCAGATTCTTCCCTTCCTTTGTGTTTGCTTTATTTTTCTTTTAATTGAATTGTTGCTGCTGTCTTTGTCCTGGAAATTAGCTTCAGGTGTGAAGTTAAAGTCTTATAAAGAAAGCTTTTTCTTTTAAAAAATGTATTTTTAGAGAGAGAGGAAGGGGGAGAGAGAGAGGGAGGGAGGGAGAAAGAGAGCGACATCAGTGTGAGAGAGAAACATCAATTAATTGCGTTCTGTACCCGCCCAGCTGGGGATCACAGCACAGCCGAGGCTGCGTCCTGGCTGGGAGTCAAAGCAAACCTTCTGGGGCCCAGGATGACGCTCTAATCCGGTGAACCTTCCGGCCAGGGCTTATCAGATAGTTTCTGAGCCTCAACTTTTCTTGGCCTTTGTGGTGACTGTCTAACTTTTAATTATTTGTAGTTGCTTTTGGTTCCTACTTCTTTAATGTTTGTTCCCCAAAAGGAGAAAAAGGGGGAAATTTGCCCTTTTAATATCTTGGAAGTCGGCCCTGGCTGGCGGCTCAGTGGATAAGGCGCCGGCCTGTGAACCCAAAGGCTGCTGGTTCGATTCCCAGCCAGGGCACATGACCAGGTTGCAAGCCAGGTCCGTAGCTGGAGGCAGGTGAAAGGCAACCATTCATGGATGTCTCTCTCCCTCTTTGCCTCTCTCCCTTTCCTTCTCTTTGAACATGATGAATCAAATCTTTTTAAAAATTTAAAAAATATATCTTGGAAATCACTTTAGCCCAAGGCAGTGGAGGTGACGGTGACTGGCGCCACTGAGGTCGGAAGCAGCAAGGAATGATCAGAACACAGGGTCCTGGTATTTGGGGGACAGGCCCTTACAGCCCAGCCTGGGTCCTACAGGCTCTGTGCAGCCTGCCCCTGGGCGCATGTGTGGCCACCCCCACGGGGCTGGGAGGACAGGGTGTGGTGGCTGCAACCGTGTAACAGCTGAAATGGATCAAAGCCAACTGCCATCCGGCCCTCGCCAGCACCCAGAGCCCCCAAATAATTCCACGAGGCAGGGTCTTCATGCTGTGGTTGTCCAGGTGGGCAGGTGGGCTCCTGGTGCTTCCTGCTCTGCCACCTTCCTGGCTGGCGTCCTGAGGTTTTACTTCTTACGCCCCTGAGCAAGCCTGGTGCAGGGACTCCCGGGTGTGCACCTGGGCTGTGGTCACAGCGCAGCGGTTAGGCTGTGCCTGCTCCAAACGGGTGAGAACAAGGGGTAAACCGAATGTGTGCACGTTTGTGTGTGTGTCCGTGTGCGCAACGTAGGCTAGAATCTGCACGCTGTGCTGGTACCACCGTGTGTTCCGTGCACACACCTGGGGTTATACCTGAGCAGGCGCAACTCTGGGTTCACTGTGTAGCTTTGTAACAGAGTCTCTGGGAGCGTCAGCCTTGGTGGGCTTGCGTCTCTCTGTGGCTGAACCCCTGGGGCTACCCCTGAGGCTGCACCCCCGAGGCTGCACCCCTGAGGCTGAGAGCTAGAGTGAGCCCCTTGGGATGCATGTGGCCTGGTCTCACTGACTGTCTCCCATTCCAGGACTCGTATCTCCTCGACTATTTCCTCTCTTTGAACCGCTACTTTGAGGTGGGGGCCCCGGTCTACTTTGTTACCACCGGGGGCTACAACTTCTCCAGTAAGGTGGGCATGAACGCCATCTGCTCCAGTGCTGGCTGTGACAGCTTCTCCCTGACCCAGAAGATCCAGTACGCCACCTTGTTCCCTGAGCAGTGAGTGTCCCGCCGCGCCCTGTCCAGGCCCCACTCCCTCTCGTCCCCTTCCTGCCCTTCTATCCCCACCCGCCCACAGGAAGGCCCCCCTCCCGCTGGTCTGGTCCTGCCCCCTGACCGCCTGTCCTTGCCTCTCAGGTCCTACTTGGCCATCCCGGCCTCATCCTGGGTGGATGACTTCATTGACTGGCTGACACCATCCTCTTGCTGCCGCATCTATGCCTTTGGCCCCCACAAGGATGAGTTCTGCCCCTCAACAGTCAGTGAGTGCCAGGCCTTGGAGGTTGGGGCTCCCGCAGCTTGGGGAAACTGAGGCGAGAGAAGGGAGCGGACAGGCGAGGCTCCCTGAGCTCCTCACACCCTCCTGCGGGGTCTGTGGTGGTGGGGCACAGGCTCAGAGCGCACGTGTGGGTGACCGTGCCCCATGACCAATGTCCAGCAGAGCCACCGGGTACTGATACATGCTGCCTGAGTCGTGCCCTCGCTCCCGAGCACATTGGTTCTCGCACGTGGACAGTGGGGAGTGGGACGGGGCACCCGTGGGCCCTACACTTCCCTATCCCATCTGCCCTGGCCGTGGGCCATTTTCGGGATGGAGAGAATCCCCACAGTTAAAGAGAAACACAAAGCACTCGTGGGGGCACGGGGGTGGGGTGTCCGGGCATGAGTGGCAGGAGGGGTGGGACAGGGCGTGGGGCTGGGGGTCCGCTGCCTCAGCCCCTCACCTTGCAGACTCGCTGGCCTGCTTTAAGAACTGCATCAGCTTCACCCTGGGCCCCGTTCGGCCATCAGTGGAGCAGTTCCACAAGTACCTTCCCTGGTTCCTCAATGACCCGCCCAACATCAAATGTCCCAAAGGGTAGGCCTGGGAAGGGCGCCCAGGGGAGGATGGGCGTGGGAAGTGGTGAGGGGTCTGGGGTGCCTGGCCCCCAGCTAAGCCTCGACTCTGCCCTCCCCAGGGGCCTGGCCGCGTACAACACCTCCGTGGATTTGGGCCCCAATGGGCAGATTTTAGGTACGTGTGGTCTCCCTTGTCGGGGGGGACCCAGGTCAGCGGCCTCAGGGCCCATGAGCCCCGGAAACGACCGCCATCTCCCACCTTCGCCTTTTCCTCCTCCACGGGGGGGCTTCTACCCCCCACCCCGTTGGAGGTCAGAGGTCAGAGGTCAGAGGTTGTTGCTCAGCTCCTGGTCCTCAGACTTCACCTCCACCAGCTCTGCCTCCGCCTCCTCACCCCCAACACGGAGCAGCGTGGGCTCCCCAGGAGACCCCTCCTCCGCTCCTTTGCCCCAGGCAAGACCACTGAGGTCTCTCCAAGCAGAGTCGCAGAGCTGGGGCCAGACCCACCCACGGGCCCCTGGCCCAGAGTTCATTACGAATCCCCACCAGATGGCGACAGAGCCCTGAACGCAGGCCCCACGACCCGCAGGCCACCCACGACCCGTGGGCCCCCAAGCCGGCTCTGACCGCTGCCTTTTGTTCCCTGCTGGCGCCAGCCTCGCGCTTCATGGCCTACCACAAGCCGCTGAAGAACTCCCGGGACTACACGGAGGCTCTGCGCGCAGCCCGGGCGCTGGCCGCCAACATCACCGCCGACCTCCGGAAGGTGCCGGGCACTGACCCCGCGTTTGAGGTCTTCCCCTACACGTGAGGCCGGGCGGCGGCCGCAGGGCGGGCGGGGGTGGTGGTGGTGCCCGCGCTGAGCTTCCCCAGCCTCTGGACGGGGTGAGCTGCTCCGAGTGACGGCGCCGCCCCGCAGGATCACCAACGTGTTCTACGAGCAGTACCTGGCGGTGGTCCCCGAGGGGCTGTTCATGCTCAGCCTGTGCCTGGTGCCCACCTTCGCTGTCTGCTGCCTCCTGCTGGGCATGGACCTGCGCTCCGGCCTCCTCAACCTCTTCTCCATCATCATGATCCTGGTGGACACCGTGGGCTTCATGGCCCTGTGGGACATCAGCTACAACGCAGTGTCCCTCATCAACCTGGTCACGGTAACCGCCCAGCGCGGCCTGGTGCGGGCGCCCCACACTCTGGCTCCAAATGCCGCCTGCTGGCCTGGCGCAGACCCCAGCCCTGGCCCTGTGAGACGGACACCCCCTCTCTGCCCACAGGCGGTGGGCATCTCGGTGGAGTTCGTGTCCCACATCACCCGCTCCTTTGCGGTCAGCACCAAGCTCACACGGCTGGAGAGGGCCAGGGAGGCCACCATCTCCATGGGTAGCGCGGTGAGTGTCCGGCGGCCATGAGAAGCCCTCGGCTGGTTGCCTGTGCCCAGCCTGACGCCCGCCTGCGACCCCTAGGTGTTCGCCGGAGTGGCCATGACCAACCTGCCCGGCATCCTCGTCCTGGGCTTGGCGAAGGCCCAGCTGATCCAGCTCTTCTTCTTCCGGCTCAACCTGCTCATCACCCTGCTGGGCCTGTTGCATGGCCTGGTCTTCCTGCCCGTCATCCTCAGCTACCTGGGTGAGGGCCGCCCCCACCCCAGCCTCTTCCCACGCCCAGGGAGGGGAGCACGCTGTCCGCGAGGGCTATGGCAGCGACCGTGCTCCGGGTCTGTCCCTCTGCAGGGCCTGATGTCAACCCAGCTCTGGTCCTGGAGCAGAAGCGAGCGGAGGAGGCGGCCTTGGCCCAGATGGCCTCCTGCTCACAGCACCCGTCCCCGACCTGCCCGGCCAACGGCGTCCGTGTCAACTACGGCTTCGAACATCGCCCTGAGAGTGTGGGTGGCAGTGACCCTGTGCCCCAGTGAGGAGGCCCCACCCAGGGCCATGAGGGCCCCCGACCCATCTTCCCCTCAGGGCCTAGGAGAGGCTCTCCCTGCGGGAGTTGCCCATATTGGGACTCCTTCTGGCCACCAGGTGCCCCACCCGAGGGCCCTCCACCCTGGTGGCAGGTCCCTGGTTTCCAAGTCATTCAAGCCTCGGTCAGCCCAGGCTTGGCTCCTCCTTCTGGGGACCTGGGTCTCAGGGTCCAGAAAGAGACACAGACATTGGATCCAGGCTCAGGACCCCAGCCGCCCAGCTCCTGTCGACCTCCCACCTGCACTGCAAAGAAGACCCACTTTGGTGTCGTCGGTCAGTCTTACCTGCCTCTTCAGCGTCCACAGGAACACAGCAGGGCCCCACCCCACAGGAGGCCGGGGTGGGGGGCTTCCTGCTGGAGGGGGTTGCAGAACGTTCTGGAAAACACTCTGGCCACGGATGGACTCCCCCCTAGGAAAGGCCTTTCCGTTTGGTCTTCAGGGGCAACGATTGCTGAGGCCGCTCAGGAGTTTGCGAGGCTGTGAGCTCTTGGGCCTGGACCAGGTCACCCGCCAACCCCGCGTTGCACACCAGGAACGAGGCCTCGGCCTCAAACCAGCGCAGGCGGAGCCTGCGGGGGAAGCAGGGACGGACGCTTGTTCACACCGACTCCTGTTAAATAAATGTCTGTGGAGCGGAAGTGGGGTTTTATGTCACGTGCCTGGTTCTGGCTGCCTCTGCGTTTAAGATCCTTTTTGTACATTATACAAATAACGTGCGTGGGAGGGTGATTTAGGGAGATACTAGTTGGTGATTTTCCCTCCCCCTTACAAGAAAGTAGCCAGGGAATCGTGTGTCCTTCCTTGGAATCGACTTACAGGAGTGGGGAACAACTACCCGCAAACCGGGAGGCCCAGAGGCCCAGAGCTGGGTGTTGGCCAGCGGGGGGACCTGCCGCTGCTCACTCTCTGGGAACTGCTGTGAGGGCGGCAACGCCCAGAGAACCTGCTGCGGGAGCGAGGTGCCCTTGGGGAGGGACCCACGGTGCCCAGGAGCAGCACCCGAGAAGGTCCTGTGCATGGGCAGGGGGTCAGTGCCAAGCAACATGGCGTTCTAGAACTTTCTGCTGCACTTAGGCCCCAGCCCCGGTCCATTCTTCTGTCGATCGGATTTAGCTGAGGAGCTGCTGTGACCTAGTGTGTCGGGAGGACATGCAAATAGATGTGTCCATGTGGGCCCACGTGCCAGTGTCCCCTTGTTCAAACAAACCCACTTTTATCAGTTTCCCTGCTAGTGGGCAATCAGAGTGTTTCCCAATTATTTTCTTACTACAGGCCCACAGCACTTATTTGGAATTCCAAAATCCCCAAAGCTCTGAAAACCTGGATTAGTATTTTTCCTTTGTAAGTTTGGGACAGGCTCATTGAGTGGCGAAACCTGTACGCTCTTTACAAAAAGGCTTTTCATAGTCTTCTCCCCCGTGGTGTGAACAGCACGCAGCTCAGCGCGTTAGGAAGTTTGTCATGGGCCACTGCCCCTAGTAGGGCTGCCTGGGGACCAGGAGATCAGGCCTCATCGCTAACTCGGTGTAAGAATCAAGTCACATTCCAAAAAACGTCTACACCCTGAAACTCAACTCCCCCGAGATCTCAGGTGCGGGACCGTGGACCGTGCGAGGTACACGTGCTTGCGCCCCTCGAGTTCGCGTGTGAGAGCCACCGGGAGGGGCGCGCGTCCAGCTGTGGGCAGGCTCTCCGGCCCCGTCAACACGACACCTCCTCTTGCTCTTCTGAGGGAGGGACTGCACTACGGATGATGACCACTTTTGAAATACATTAAAAACACTTTCCATAATGGTCTTAGAGTTACAAATAATTCCAAAGATAGGACAGAGTTCCCACATGCCCCACACCCAGCCTCCCCCCATTAACACATTGCATGAATGGGGTACATTCATCCGTGTTTAGTCAACGAACCAATCATAATAACTAACAAAAGTCCTTAATTCGTTTAGATTCGCCGTTTTCCCTTGTGTCCTTTTCCTGTTTCAGGATCCGGCTCAGGACACCACGGGAGGCTCCTGGGGGGGGGGGGGGTGACAGTTTGTCCGACTTCGTTTTGACCCCCTGACAACCTGGAGGACCGCCCAGGTGTTCTGTAGAATGTCCCTCAGATGGGGTTTCTCTCCTGACCGGGCCGGTGTGAGGAAGACCTCACAGGGGAGTGATCTCGGCACACGGTGTCAGCGGCGCACACTGTCCCCACGCTGATCGCTGGGCTGCTGATGTGGGTCAGCGGCTGAGGCCGTGTCCCCGCAGGTGCTCTTCCTCCATCTCCCAGCCGGCTGTTTGGGGGGAACAGCGCACACTCAGGACTGCGGGGCCACGTTCCTGCTCGCGAAGGCACAAAGCAGGTCCGGGCCCTGCGCTTTGCCCGCTCAACCTGCGGCGCGGGAAGCTCGGGTCCACTGCCGGCGAGTCTGTCGGCGCCCAGGCGGCGTTTCTCGGGGGCGCCCGTTCTCACGGGAGGGCGGCCCCGAGGCGGGCGGCGCAAGGCACCGGCTCAGGGCTGCCAACGCGGGGCCGCAAAGGCAAGGGCGGCCCGAGGCGCCAGGTCCACTGCCGGGAGGACCAACAAGTCGGCGGCCGGGAGGAGTCGCGGGTTGACCGGCGGGTCAGGGGGCCCCGCTCCCCCGGGGCACGTGAGCACCCACAGGCCGGCGCCCGGGGAGTCGGAGCCCCAGCCACGCACGGGCTCCCGCAGGCGCCCCGGCCGCGCTGGTTCGAGGCCACCGAGTGGCGCCGGCTTCTCTCGGGACCGGGACCCCGTTCTCCGCCTTCCAGGCCTCGGGCTTCTCCCGGGAGCCGGGCCGACGCCTGCCGAGCTCCGAGCGCGCCCTGCCCGCGGCGGCCCCGGGGACACGGGCGCCAGTCCCGCGACGCGGCGGCCCGAACGCTCCCGCCCGGCCGGGCAAGGCGGGGGAGGCCGCGCGGAGTCGGCTCCCCGGCGAGGGCGGCGGAACCAGCGCGGGGCGGACCCGAGTTCCGGGGTCGCGCCCGCGGCGGAACCGTTTTGGCGACGCGCCGGAAGGGGCGGGGCGGGCGTCCGGGCCGCGCCCGCAGAGCGAGCTGCGAGCGGCCGGCGACGCCATGGAGCCCGGGGCCGCCGAGCTGTACGACCAGGCCCTGCTGGGCATCCTGCAGCACGTGGGCAACGTGCAGGACTTCCTGCGCGTGCTCTTCGGCTTCCTCTACCGCAAGACCGACTTCTACCGCCTGCTGCGCCGCCCGTCCGACCGCATGGGCTTCCCGCCGGGCGCGGCGCAGGCGCTGGTGCTGCAGGTGACGCGCGCCCGCCCGCCCCTCGGCCCAGACCCGCGCCCGCGCCCCGCCTCAGTTTCCCCTCCCGAGCCCGGTGCCGGTCGGCGGGGTCGCTGTGCTCCGGCCGGGCGGCTCCCCGGGGCAGCGCTGCCGCCGGCGGCACTCGGGCGTCGCTGGTGGCGCAGGGCCCGTGGCGGCCCGGCTGCCCGCCGCCCCCTCGCTCGCGGCGGCTCGCTGGGCCCGAGGCGGCCCGTCCGAGCGTCCGTCTGCCCGGTTAGCGAGGAGCGTGCTGGGCGGGCCGCCGCGGGCCGGACCGGAGCCTGGCAGCCGGGCAGGGGCGCGCTCGCTGCCGCCGCTCTGCGCCCCCCGCCCGTGGCCGGTCGGCTGGGCCTCCGTGGGGCGCTGGTCCCCGCCCGAGGGGACGCGAGCCGGGCGAGGCGGGAAGCGATTGGGTTGGGAACCGGCCGCGCGGTAGGAGGCGGGGCCGCAGGCAGGTGCTTCGCCGGCAGCGGGAGTGTCCGCGGGGCCGGGCGGGGCTGGACGTGCGGTGGGCGCCCCCGCGGTCCCCCGGCGCCGAGACGGGGCTGCCGGTCCGGCGGGGCAGGTCCCCCTGCGGGCGAGGGAGGCGGTTCCGGGGCCTCCAGGTGCATTGCGCGCCCTGCGGCCGTTGAACGTTGGGGTGGCCAAAAGTGTGTGTGGTTTTCCCGTAAAAATAAAAGGCACTTTTCCCCATTTTCACCAAGAACTTTACTGATTTGGATATTTTGAGTGTGCCAGCAATCTCCAGGGAGGTTTCAACCGATTGTTCTCAGTTAACGTGTCAGTTTGATCACCGTCCACTTTTAAACTGGTCACCCGGACCTCGGAGCCTGGCGCGAGAAACCCCGGCGCGAACCGCCACCAACCACGCCTGACGCCTGATCAGTCACAGCAGCTTCTCCACACACCACACAAGTCTTTTTTATGTTTCATTTGCATTTTTACCTGCTTTGAAATAGTAAAGCATAATATGCTGAAAATGTCCCTTATTTTTCCCCACCTTCAATGTTGAAGTGGCTGCACAAAAATTCCCAATTTTTTAAAAAAAATACATGCTGATAAAACAGCTGTCACAATCTAACAAAGTTGTTTTGGATGACGTTAAAGGCAACAAAGTGCTACTACAGAAAAAACTTTTTGGCCACCCCAACAGTTGCATGGATGCCGCTGTGAATGGACATGGTTGACACGGGGCAGGTGACAGTGCCAGTTCAGCAAGGTTAGGTGACCCCCCAACTCACCCTTTTTGCCATCCCCACTCTTGGTGCCATGACTGATCTGGTCCCTAGCAGGGTGGGAACCCTGTGGTCCAGGGTGATGGTGGCTTTCAGGAAAGAAGAGCGCAGCTACTGACCACCTGTGACGTACTGGTCATCATGGCAGGAGGTCACCTTACTTAACCCTAACGCCCTGAAGGGTTGGTGGTTGCTGTTGTTCTATAGATGAGCTGACAAGTGATTCACTTGGTGTCAGTTTACGCAGCATCTGCAGTGTTCCAGGTATATCTCCAGGTTAAGACTTGGTGACCCGTTGAGCGAAGTGAACACAGCAGGGCAGCGGGAGGGGTCTGGTGAATCTGGTAACCTGAGGTTTCGTACCTGGGATGGTGGTTACCTGGCCTTGACTGTCCCTGGAATTAAGGGGCAGAGGCCTGGGTTTAGGCAAGTTAGATTTGAGCCTGCAGACCTCCGTCCCTCCCAGTCTTGCATGGGGACAGGTTACCAGAGTGGCAGTGCGATCCCTCTGTGAGGTTCACAGGCTCAGTTGCTGACATGTCCTCTGGGACTTGTCTGACAGCTGCACTTCGATAACAAAAGGTGCTTAGATTGAGTGACCTGGGGCTGCATAGAGTCACCTGTCAGTGGTACCAGGTGGTCACCTCTCAGTGGTACCTGGTGGCCTCTATTGCACCTGCTCTGCCCTTGACTCAGTGGCAGGAGGCCCCTTCCTGTGGTTGCTGCCCTCGAGGTGCACCTTGCGGTGTCTGCAGAACACAGGCGAAGGTGGCTGGGTGGGAGGGCTGGAACTCGCAGCCCGTGTGAAGCTCCTCCTGCTGCCCACCCACCATGCTCCCACTCAGCCCGCGGCCCCCTGGGAGGTCTCTTGTGGGGGATGATTTTAGTGTGTTTTTACCGAAGCCACTTGAGCGTGATATTTCGTTCATTTCTGTTGATCCCTCTGTGTTGGTCATGGAGTCTGACCAGCCTGCGTTGGACCCTCCCAGGAGAGTCAGTGCCCACTCCATCTGCCCCTCCCTGGGCTCCTGGGCCGTCAGTGAGGTTGCGGTGGGAGGTCCCAGTGTGAGAACACCCTGCCGTGGCTGCTTCTGTGGCATCGGGTGCAGATTTGGGCGTCAAGAGGGTGAGCAGCTCTGGGGGCCGAGGGTCTGGCCAGCGGGTGGTGTCAGCACGCGTGAGGCTGCGGCCGGGTGGTCAGAAGTGGAAGTGGCCCTGGTGTTGTCTTGTCTCCAGGTTTCAGGGCTGTGTTGTTCTCTGCCTACATCTTCCAGGGTTCGGTGCTGCTTGAATAATTTTTCACTTTCTTTTTCTCTGGTTGGACCTTGGGCAAGTCCCTCCCCGTCCTCTTTGACACATGGCGCTGCCTGCCGGCCTCAGCGCTTCCCGGGCCCGAGAGGAGGCGGCAGCAAGGCTGGGCACAGTTCAGGATGTTGGTGCCAAGAACACAGTTTGCCATCCATACCTTCTGGCCCCAGGGAGACTGACTCCTACCCACTTATAAACATTTTTCATTTGATTTTAAATTTTTAAGAAAGATTATTTAAAAATTATTATTTTAGAGGGGGGGGGGAGGGAGAGAGGCAGCGAGGAAGAGAAACATCCATGTACGGTTGCCTTTCACCCGCCTCCAGCTACGGACCTGGCTGGGGACCTGGCTTGCAACCTGGTCATGTGCCCTGGCTGGGAATCGAACCAGCAACCTTTGGGTTTGCAGGCCGGTGCCTTATCCACTGTGCCACCAGCCAGGGTACATTTTTCATTTTATTAAGACAATTATTTAGAGCAGTTTTAGGTTCACTGCAAAGTTGAGGGGAAGGTACAGAGAGTTCCCATATCACCCCCTGCCCCCACATGCCCAGCCTCCCCAGTGTCAGCACCCCACGCTACTAGTTAAGGGCCCTGCGTGTCCTTCATGGTGTGGTAGCTCCTTTCTCTTTAGTGTTGCGTAATAATACCCCACTGTCCGTATGGACCAGTTTTCCTCCCTCACCTCCCGGGGACGTTTGTTGGGTCGGATCCCCCGCTGCCTGCTGCTGTCTTGGGGGATGAGGGCCGGCTCAGGTCCACGGCCCTGTGCAGTGGGAGTGGTTGGTGCCCTTGTGTTGCCCAGTGCTGGGATGGTGTGTTGTCTGCCCGCAGATGGGGCAGAAGGACGGAGGCAGGCAAGCCGTTGGTTGTGCTTCCTGAGCCTGCGCGCTGGGCCTGGTTAGCTGGATGGTCAGGCCGCACTTCTGCGCCCGTGGTGGCTGCCGTGTGGCCGGGGGCTGTGCGTCACTGTCTCCCCGGCAGCGCAGCCTTTGGTGCTGCCTCTGCCGCTCCTGCCGGGAGCTGCTCCATTCTGTGGCTCACTGCCGCGTCGCTGCCTGGTTTCAGGTGTTCCAGACCTTTGACCGCATGGCCCGTCAGGATGACGAGAAGAGGAGCACGGAGCTGGAGGAGAAAACGAGGAGGAAGGAGGCAGCGGCGGCCACAGCAGCCGCGGTAGCGGAGCAGGAGCCTGTCCCTGCCGCAGTGCAGGACGTGGAGGTCAGCTGCACCCCGGACACGGCCACGGAGGGGCCTGCGGAGCTTCCAGACCAGCCGGCCGCTGTGCAGGAGGCAGCGCCTGGCTCCCAGGGGGAGGCAGAGCCACCAGGCTCCACCACGGGTGCTGCCCAGGCCCTGCGGGAGCCCCTCACTCCTCCCAAGTAAGACGACCACTCGCTGGGCACGTGGGAGGGTGGAGTGGGGGTGGCTCTCGCCTGCCCAGCGTTTACTGAGCTCCCGTGTCTGCTGGATGTGCGGCAGGACCTCGCTTGCATCGGGTGGAGGGCCGTGGCTTCCGTCTCCCTCCTTTCTGTCCCTCACGAGGTCGGCAGAGCGCCTGTCACTCAGCTCGAGGGGACCTAGGCTTCTCTGCAGCCCAGCGGAGCTCTTCCCACGGGGCGTGCGATGTGCACCGTCGGGTGGGAGCTGCAGACCAGAGTTCCCTGGGGTCGGCCCCCCTGAAGCGTTCCCTGGGCCAGCAGTGTCCCCTTTCTCTGTCTCAGGGGCGTGGAGATGACAGGGTCGGCCTCATGGGCTGTGTGTGTCCTGGGAGCGTGTTGCCCGCCTCCCGCCGTGGTGGTGAGAGGAGCCGGCCCAGCTGGTGTCGAGCGTGGCCTGGGGCGTGGCCCTGCTCCCGGGCTGCGCTGGGGGCACTGTCCTCTCGACGGCCGTCCCGCTGTCCTGCGGAGGAGGCCCCTGTCGCCCCTTAGCGCCCTGCTGTCCCCCCCACTGCCGGCACCGCCTTTGGTGTCTGAGGGAGGTTCCTTGTTGGAAACTCGGAGACCAGCGTGGGGGCGGCGTGCGGAGCAGGGACCCAGCTGCTGTGGGACGGAGGGCGGTGCTCCGGTCAGGAAGCACCTGACGGCCGCTGTCGGGCGCGCGAGGCCCCGTGACGCGAGAAGGAGCTGGTCGTGAGTGGGGCCTCCGGTAGCGAAAGGGGTGCGGCAGGGCCTGGGGTGTGTCGGGGGCGGGCGCAGGGCAGGGGTCACGGGTCCGTCCGCCTGAAGGAGCGTGAGGGGCCAACACCAGCGTCCAGGGGATGCTGTTCTGCCGCACGAGAGCAGCGTCACTGTTGTGCCAGCCGGTCCTTTTCCCCGTGGGGGAGCAGCAGCCACCCGACAGTGGGGGTTTCAGGCAGAATTTAATCGCAAACGTGAGCAGCCGCATGAAGACACCTAACCGAGCGTCCTGGACCCGGGGCGTCCCCACCTGTCAGTGATGCCACGTCCCCTTCCCAGTCGTTTCTGGCTGAAACCAGGGGTAGCAGTTGGCGTGGATCGGGTCTGTCCTTCCCTTGAGATTTACTTGCTAAAGCGTCGGGTGTGGGCGTGTTCTACCGCCTGGGTCTTGTTGGTGGGACAGGCGCTGTCTGGAGACGGAGGGGGAGGACACCAGCGTGGATCATGGAGGTGAGTCCCCCTGAGGGGCAGCTGTGGCCCATATCTTCTTCTGCAGCACGTTTGTGTTTTATAAAGGTGCTCATGCCTGTCCCTGCTTTTCCTGTCACGTGCTCTGGGCTGTGTGTGGATGCGCTGTGCCTGGGACCTGTCTCCCTGGTGCTGGCATGTGGCAGCAAGGTGGTTGTTGTCCCCTGATGCTGTGCTGCACATGTCCCCAGAGGTCAGGTTTCACTGGCCTGGGCACCGCCCTTCCAGTGCCTGACTGAAGCCAGGACCTCCCGACGACCTTGAGGGCCCCCCAAACCCCTGTGGCTGTCACATCACATCATCCTGTGAGGCCCAGGGGAGTGTCACCAGCATGCTTCGCGTGTTTCCTGGGGCGTGTGTGTGGGTGTCCACAGGACAGGGATTCCTGGGCCTCAGGTCTGCCCGGGCCATGGTGGGCGGCTGAGCCCCTGCCCATTTCTCGGCTGCTGTGACCCTTCGCCTGGCGGCATTACTTCCGGTGCCCTGCGCTGCGCATGCCGGACTGTCAGTGGCTGTGTGGACGGACGTTCCTGTATTTTTTCTTTCCATTCTGTCTGTTCCCGTTGGTCTCTTGCTGCCCGTTCTTTAGCCCGGCCTGCATCTCCCCTCCCGCAGACTTTTCTGTATGAAGTTAGTTTTTCTTTATGAAAGTTCTGTTGAAATTCATGCTTTGAATTAGACCTGACATCTTTACACGGAGCATTTCTAAGAACAGGGTGCGTCTTACTCAGTCGTGCGTGGTGTTCTGTGGAACCTAACGGGTTGGTGGGTACCCGTACACCAGTCTCGGTTTTTCTTGGGGTGTCTCTGTTGACTCCCTTAGATTTCTAAGAATGTGGGGTATTTAGTATTTTTTATTGCCATAGTTTAGTAACAACAGGTACCCTTTCCGACTCTCCTCGGGCCTTTGCGCAAGGCGCTGGCTCCTGTGGGGCAGTGACTGCGGTTGGTGTGGGTTTTCTCTCCGCGTTGGGTTGGTGCTGGGGGGAAGGGCGTCACCCAGTCACACCCGTGTGTCCCGGCAGCGCTGGCCCAGTCTCGACCCTGCCGCCCGAGTTCTGTCCCTCAGGACGTCCCTTTGGGGGCCTGTCCTGTGGCGTGTTGGCCCTTTTCCCAGCCTCGCAGCCATCTGCTCCCAGGCAGCCGGGACCTGAGCTGCTGCTGCTGCTGGTGCCGCAGCTCCCGGGCCTGCGGGAGGCCCTTCCAGACCCACCCTGCTCCTCCCTCTGCTCCCCGATTCCGGCCTTGTCTGCCCTCGTGGGAAGTGCACGGTGTGAACGGCGTGTCGGGATCATGGAGTCGCACCCTGCATTCAGACCCACCCCTGGGGTTGCTCCGCTGCGTGTAAACAGGCTGCCGACCGTCGCTTGGAGGGAGGTTGTGGGGTTAGGGAGGTGGTGACGGGGCTCAGCACAAGGCACGTGCTCTGGGCGGGTTTGTGCAGGAGGCCAGCCCGCCCGGGTGGTGGGGACAGCGCTGCCTGAGGCTCAGCAGTGCGGCCAGGCCGCCCTGTCCTGCCCGGGGTGCTCCCTCCCACTGCTGCAGCCTGTCCTGCCCTGGCAGCTGTCCCGGGAGGGGCTCCCAGCAGCTGCAGCTGGGCTGGCGCAGGGGCGTGTGGAGGGGACCCGCCAATGCCATTAGGCCTGTGTCGCCATGGCCCCGAGCCCTGGTCACTGGGACAGAACCGTTGCCCTGTGTTTTTAGGGAGTGTTTTGTGGCGCTGACCTTGTCCACCCTGTGGTGACGGCTGTCAGGCAGGGCCCCACGGCAGGGCTGCCCGGTCCCCGGTTTTCAGGGTAGGGAGTTGATTTCAGCAGAGCGCGTTCCCGCAGCAGGGAGTGAGCGGCCAGGCCCGCTGAGTAGGCCTGGGGTCTGCAGGGCGGAGGGCTGCGGGCTGCGGGCAGGGTGGAGCTAAGGCTCACCCACTGCCCCTGCCGTCCTATCCTCAGAGCTGCCGTGGGCAGCTGTGTGGTGGCTCTTTCTGTCGGGAAAGATCGCGGTGTTGGGACACCTCCTGGAGACTTGACCGTGGGTTTGGAGTCAGTGCATCTGTCCTGGGTTCTTATACAGCAGACGTGCCGATGGCACAGGAGGCCTGGGGGACGTTCCACAGCGACGCGTGAGCTGTTGCCAGCAAGCAAAGTTGTCCCTGCCCCGGGGCCGCCTTCCGGAGTCCTCAGGGACGCAGTGCACTGCCCTTGGCATCTCCCTCCCTCCGTGTGCACTTGGAAGGTTCCTGCCTCCGAGTGATAGGTGACCCCGGGCTGTCTTCCTAGCAAAGTCCTTGGAGCCACCTGCTCAGGACACATCTGCACAGTTGGCCACCATTGGTTCCCGTGGTCACTGGTCATCACGTGTGTGCGCCTGGGTTTGGGTAACTAGAGCAGGTGGCAGTGCCCTGGGGCAGCCGTGCCGCAGTGGTGTGTCCGAGGCTCCCAGGTCCCCCTCCTCCCCGGGGCCCTCCCATCTCCCTTGTCCAGCGCTGCGGGAGGCAGGGGGACTGTGCAGAAGGCTGACAGGCTTGGGTTCCCTCACCAGTGTCCTCTGTGTCCCTCTGGCTCCCAGTTTCTGTAACCAGTTTGCAGAAATCATTTGTGTGGTCCAGACAGCTTCCTCCCCTCCGGGGCCTGCCCTGAACTTCATCTGCGGGGCCCCCTTGTACGGACGCATCACATTTAATTTAGATTTAACAACTGGTCCTTTCCCTGATGTGAGGTGTCTGGTCAGTACCTCTCTGCCCGGACGCAGAGAGGACAGTTCCCTGCGAGATGTGAGAGGACAGTGTGCTGTCCGTACTCAGGGTCAGTTTCCTGCACGAGCCCCGTGGGTCAGGCAGCTCCTCCCCCCGGGCCTCGCTGAGGACACGGCGCCAGCGCTGCACCCCGTCGGGGGGCTGACCTTCCCCCCTGCTCTGGACAGGCAGCTGCCGTCCAGCCTGCTCGGGGGGCGGGGTCATCCGGGTCAGGGACGGTGGGAGGTTCTGGGGGCTCTTTGGGGAAATGGAGTCAGACCCAGACCGAGTGTGTTCCAAGCACAGAGCGCACACGCTTCCCTGGTTCCCACCCAGGAGTCCCAGGAGGAGAGCCGGGGGGTGGCCGCAGCAGGCGGACCCCAGCTTCTTCGCCGGCTCTTCCCCGGGCGGGAGCTGCCCCGGCTTCTTCCCAGCTGCTGGCCTAGTGGCCCTAGCCCGTTTGGTCGTGGTTAACACTGACCTTAAAAGTTAACTTCACCTAAAAAAACTCCTTATAGCTGTTCCCCAAAATCCCAACTTACCCCCAAATTCTGAAACCACCTAAGTTAATTTGGAGGGGCCCCGGATAAAGACCTCAGGTTTGCAGGCCAGTCGCCCTGGAGCCCAGAGCAGCGGGAGACGCCGGCGGGTGGGCGACCGTGCTGATCAGCGACACTCCCCGAGGTGGCCCTGGCTGCGCTGCCCTGCGCTGGCGTGGGGCTCAGGGTGCCGACAACCACCAGGTCCCACCTTCCTCGGCCTGGGCACGCGTGGGGTCCTGATTGATTTGCCGGTTCTGTGGCCAGGACAGAGGTGGCCCGGCGCGCCCGCCTGCCCTGACACCTGCACCACCACTCTGCCTGGGCCCGGGAGGCCCCCGAGCTGCCTCCCTCCCTGCTTTCCCATGTCAGCTTTCATTAGCGCTGCGGGACTTGATCCGCTGAACCCTGGCCACCTGGAGCAGGACTCGGACGTCGTTTACTGAGGACGTTTCAGAACGTGACGTCAGCAGCAGGAATGTGGGCCAGCGGCTTGGGCGTGCAGCACCCAGAAACGACTCCAGGGCAGTCGGTCTGTCGGTCACCTGGGAGGAGCGGTGCCTCCGCAGAGCTGACGGCCCCTCAGAGGGGCCATGAGGCCGGAACCAGAGACCCGACGTTTGATGTGGACCTGTGTTTAGAGTGACGGTGCAGGTCCTGCTAGGACTGTGGGGCTGTGACCTGGAGGTTTCTCTGGAGGCGTCAGCGGGTGAGTCACTCCGGCCCCTCGAGCGCAGCTGCCGGCTCAGGAGGGCTGGTGACGGGGGCCTGGCCGTGGCTGGGGCTTCCCGTCCGCACCCGGCGTGTGGGGCAGGCGACAGGCCCGAGGCTTCTGCGTCACCTCCCTGGACCTGCCGTGTCAGGCCATGTCGGGGCTCTGCTCTGGGGGCCCCGGGTTGGGTGCCCCGTCCGTCTGTGCTGAGACTGGGGTGAGCTTTTCTCGGGGCTCAGTATCAGTCGGTTCAGGAGTCTTTTGGGAATTGAAATAAGTTTTCTGGTTTTGGACCAGGGATAGAAAGTTTCAACAAAGACAATAAATTCTGCGTTCTTCAATGATGTATTTATAGAGTTGACGACCTACTTTTTGTGTTAAAACGTGTGTCTTATAATTACGTACCTGTGGGTCTCTTTACCTTGTTAGAATGAGCACAATTTAGGAAAGTCTCACTTTAGCCAAGTTCCATTTTTGGTGCATCGGGGGAGCCCGGAGCTCCGGCCGTTTCGTCGGCTGGCACGTGGCTGGGTGGTCCCGCGCCCCACAACCCGGCTGACCCCCGTTCGGAGGCTCCAGGAATCTTGCCCTGTTTGTTTGAGGTGTAAAGCCACCTGGTGCTCCTAACTGCGCGGCAGGATTGGTTTCTAGGGTCAAGAGGGAGGTTTCGCCGTGTACGTGGCTTCAGTTAACGGAGCTTCCCGATGGGACGGGCGCTGGTCCCCCCGCGGGACGTCCCCTGTGTATTTGGACCCACTGCTGGCATGAGCGGTCAGGAGAAGAGGCTGCACAGGACACCCAGGTGACTGTCAGCAGAGGCTGAAGAGTCAGGGGCAGACGCAGCGGCCCCCTCAGACCTCGGCGGGGGAGGGGCCCTGAGGACCCGGGACAGCTGATGGCCGCAGTCGGCTCACACCTGGAAGGAAGCGCAGAGGCGAGTTATGACCAGGAGAGGGCGTGTGAACGCCGTGGGAGGGGACCGCGAGCTGAGCCACCCGTGTCCCTGTGGCAAACTGGGGACAGAACCTGCTGGCTGTGGCTGCGTGTGTGGCCTGGCGTTCTTGGAAACCAGGTGCTCGTCTCTTGGGGTGGGACCCTGGCTGAGCTGCTGGCCCGCACGCCCTACTCCCCGCGGGTCCGGAACAGTGATTCCGAGTCCACGGAGAGCAGCCCCGCTCCCTCGTCTCGGGTCTCCGGGTTCTCCGTCCAGCGCTCTCCCCGCCCCAGACCTCATTCCCAACAGAACAGGGCCTGTTCTTCGCCCGCCCTTCAGCTGGTTGCAGCTTCCGGCACCCCATGGTCCCGCTGGTCCCCCGAGGCCCCTTTGGCACTTTCTGGCGTCTTTCCACAGCTGCCGCCCCCGCCGGCGCCCCAGCAGGTGCAGATGTGGCATCTGGCTGCTGCGCCTCCTCAGGCTCTCAGTTTAGAGAATTTCTCTTCCCCTATCTATTCCGAGCCGTTTGCTTGTAAAGAGACTTGGAACCTCTGGGATCTGGACACTGGACGTGGCTGGTAGCATGTTTGTGGTTTAGGGGAGCATGGGCTCTGCCCACCTGCTCCCTGCGGTCGGTGGGCCCGCCGGGGTGGGCCAGGTTCGAGGTTCCTCCACCCAGCCCCTTGGAGCAGTCGGCTCAGACTCGACTCCACGTGGCTGGTGCCGATCTTCTCAGTGTCTTGTAGCTCCTCCATTTTGAGGGGGAGATCCTGGTGTCCCATCTTTGGCCAGGACCCTTCTCATCCTTTTTGTTTTTTAAGATTTTATTTATTTACTTTTAGAGAGACAAAGACAGGCAGAGAAATAGGGTGTGAGAGACACATTGCTTGGTTGCCTCTCACACGCCCCCACCTGGGGACCTGGACTGCAACTCAGTCCTGTGCCCTGAATGGGAGTCGAACCGGTGACCTTTCAGCCTGAGTCGTGGCAGCCTGGGCCCTTCCCTGTCTTGAACGGTGTCCTCGCTCTGGGGTCAGTACAGCCCTGGCTGCCAGCCTGGTCCTGTTGGTGCGGCAGCTGATGTTAAACCGTGGTGCCAGGTGTGGGTATGGTGACTGATGCTGCAGTCTTTTGTTTTTCAAAAAACAAAAAAAAAAAAGATTTTACTTATTATTTCCAGAGAGAGGTAGGGAGAGAGGCAGAGAGGGAGCCAAACATCCATGTATGGTTGCCTTTCACCTGCCTCCAGCTACAGCCCTGGCTGGAGACCTGGTTGCAACCTGGTCATGTGCCCTGGCTGGGAATCGAACCTGCGACCTTTGGGTTCACAGGCCGGTGCCTTATCCACTGAGCCACCAGCCAGCGCTGTTGCTGGAGTTTGAACAAGCACAGGGGAATCAAGCAGCCCGTGGTGAGGTGAGCGCGGGGCTGTGGCTGGGCTGCCCTCTGACTTCTGGTTCTTCCTCAGGCGGCAGGAGCAGTTCCAGAGAAACCCCGACAGCTACAACGGGGCTGTGCGTGAGAACTACACCTGGTCACAGGACTACACCGACCTGGAGCTCAAGGTCCCTGTGCCCAAGCACGTGACGAAGGGCAGGCAGGTAAGTAGCAGTCGGCCATTCTGCTCGGCTGCTGTCCTGGGGCCCAGGGGTTGGGCTGTGGGCTGGTCTGTCCCCTCAGCCGCACCCCCACCCACCTGCTCAGCCCCACCCAGCCTTCCTGCGCCGTGTGGCTTACAGCTGAGCCTCGTGTGTCCGGAACTGCCTCATTCTCATGGCGTTGATGGTGTTCGGTCTCCAGGGAGGGCCCGAGCGGGGAGGGCATGGTGGCCGTGCAGGTGGGAGAGCAGGTCCAGGGCGGAGCAGCCGCGCTCTGGAGCGACCGGTGGACCGGGTCCTGCGCTCACAGAGCTCACCTGGGCCGGGAGCCGTGCGGCTGGTGCTGTCACACCCTCGTCCCTGCCGCCGGGGCTGCCAGGGAGCCGCCTGCTCGGGCCGTCCAGGGGCCTGTGCTCCCTCCGCCCAGAGCGCGTGCGGAGCCTGCGAGTCTGACACCCACCGACCCAACCGACTGGCGCTGGTTCGTCTCTGCACGGCGGGGTTTTCGTTCCGTCCGTGGTCTGTCCTACGCCATCCTCCTTGTGCTGTGACCTCCTTTAAAAAGTCGCAGTTTCCCCATTTCCCTGGGACCTAAGTTTTGTTCCCTTAAAACTCGGGGGCGAGTTTATTTTCGGCTCCTGTCTTTGCTGACCTAAGAGTTTCCCTGAGCGGCCACGCTCCCCCTGGGCTGCAGGCTCCTTCGCCGCTGTGCCCTGAGGGCCTGTCGCAGCCCTGTCAGCAGTGCTTATTTTTGGTTTTCGTCTCTGGCACCTACCAGGTGCCGTCTTGGTGGCTGAGACGGCAGCTGCTCAGGGTGCAGCCGGGGCCTGGTGTCGGCACCTCACCCCTTGGCCCCACGGAGCACGTGTGGGGGGTCTGCCTCTCACAGGCCATGCGGGCGGGAACGTGGAGTGCAGACACGGGGGGCTCAGGTGTTCTGCGCAAGGGCAGCCTTGCTTCACCCATTTGCTGGCAACTGTAAAGAAACACTTCCCAGAACAAAGCTGTGGTCTTCAGCGACCGCTCCGTCCACTCTGCCTCTTGCCTCCATGTAGCTGGTGCCGTCACAGCACCAGCCGGGCTGCTTCAGACCTGAGTCTCGGGCCCTAGGGGTTAATGCTGGAAAACTAGGCGACGGAGATTCCGTCTTCCCTCTCACTGCAGGGGAGAGAAACCCTGCCGGTGCAGGACCACAGCGGCCAGCCCAGCCCTGTGCCCAGCAGGAAACCCCGAGTGACAGGCAGGTTCATTTCCTCCTCCGCGTCCCTCCTCTGGGATGCGTGGCCGGTCCTTGCTGCCGAGGGGTCCTGTGGCTGCCGGGTCACAGCCCTGCTGCCCGGCCCTGGTGCCCGCAGGCATGTCCCTCACGGTGACACAGCTGCCGGGTCTTCCTTCTCAGAGACGAACGGGAAGCTCGTGATGGAAAAGCCTGCGGGGGGCGTGTCCTGTGCAGGGACAGGTTTTGAACAGGTAGGACACAAAGTCCAGGACGTTTACAAGGCCGGTGCTTTCCTGCCCTGCCCTCTGCCTGCGCCAGCCCCACCTGACCTTGGGTGTCACAGTTTCTGGGGCACAAACAGGTGCTACCGTGTGTCTGCCATCAAGTGTGACTGTCCCATCCCGCCCCTGCCTGTGGCCCCGATGCTGTGTCCTCAGGCCCAGGCCCCGTGGGAAAGGCGTCCGGAGTCTGTTGAAAACAGCCAGCCTTGCAGGGTGGCCGGCCGGCCGGGCTGTCCCTCAGGCCGGGAGCCGGTGTCCAGTGCCCGGAGTGGAGCGTCTGCGCCCTCTGGTGGCTGCTGGGCCGCACGGGGCACCACGGCTGCCAGGCGGCTGGTGGGCGGATGAATGTTTGGGGAAGTTCTTGGGGGCTCCTGGGGCCTCTGTGAGCCTCTGTGAGTTTCCCAAGTTCAGGGAAGGTGGGTGGCTGGCCGCTCCAGTGTCCTGGTTGCTTTTCCAGGGGTCCTGCCTGTGTCACCGGCACTGACGTTTCTCCTGGTCAGGAACGTTGAGTACAGTTTGCTTCCCTGGAACTTCTCTTGTCAAAAGTAACCTCACAATTACCCAGATCCCACCCGCTGCTGTGGTGGTCGCCTTCTTGCTAGGACCCTCTGGACCCTCTGGGACCAGCTCCCCTCGGCCTGGCTGTGCCGTTGGCACGGCTGCAGCCTGTCTCCCTGGAGCCGCCTCTGGGCTCCGGCCTGGTCCCCCCGCAGCCCTCCTGGCCGCCTTGTCTCCAGCCTGGTTGCGATGCCGTCGACGTGGAACGTGGCAGCTTCAGGTGTGGAACGTGGCAGCGCCCCTGTGCTGGCAAAGGGCCGCGGTGTTGAGCTGCCGTGTTTGGGATGAGGTCTGCCGAGGCCCCTCTGTTGTAGCCCTGGTCGCCTGCGTGTCACGTCCAGGGCCCGTCCCCTCGCTCTGGGAGTTGTGCCTGTCCCCCTCCACCGGACCTTCCCGCTTTCTGGTTTTGTCCTCAGAACTCAGAACGGCCCGTGGTGGGCAGGGTGCTGAGTGTATTTACGTGCCGGGATTGTCGCCTCCGCTGGCTGGTGGGGGAGCAGGCAGAGCTGCCCACTTTCGACAGCCGGGCCCCTTGTCTGCTCACCGGGGCCACCGGCTCACACTGACCACGCAGCTTGGCCGGTCAGCTTTTCTGCTTCCTCTTTGGAGTTGTAGGGCCTGTCAGACAGTCAGGGCTCTGACCCTGCGTGAGTTTGTGTGATTGATCTTCGTTCGGCCCGTTCAGCCCTCAGTGGGTCCTTCGGTCTGGCGCACAGCTCCTTCTTTCTCTTTTTAAAGTTTCTTTGGTTTTTGTTTGTTGTTTGTTTTTGTTTTCTAAGAGGGGGGCAGCCCAGGCCTGTGCCCTGACTGGGAATTGAACCAGTGACCCTTCGGTTCGCAGGCCGGTGCTCAACCCCCTGAGCCTCCAGCCCGGGCCCTCTTTTCAGTTAAACTCTGGGAAATGTGCCCGTCTCAGATTTGGCCTTTGTCTCCACCTTCATTTCTCTGATTTTATCTTCCAGCATTTCAGCCCCAGCATTTTAACTCTGTTCTTTTCCGTCTATTTTCGTACTTTACTTTGCCTCTGCAGATGCAACATCTTAACCCTTGCGGAAGACGCAGGAAATGCTTCCGAGAGTCCTTCCTCCCTCGTTAGCTGGTTTGCTCTCCATTCCTGAGCCTGTCTTTGCTGCCTGGCCTCCTCAGGTGGTGCAGCCCCTGGCTCCCTCTTGGGTTTTCTTATTTAAAGGTGTGTTGTCCCCGCTCTTGAGTGAACAGACGGGTCCTGACAGAGCCTGGGGTCTGTCTCTGCACCACTCGGGGCTGTGGGCGGCGCGGCCACGCCTCATGCACGAGGCTCAGAGGCCTCTGACCTCCGGTGGGCGACAGTCACTCATCACCCTCTTCCCGTGTCCCAGCTTCCACCTGCCCAGCTTCCCTTCACCTGCGGCTTTTCCCTGTGCGCTGTTCCTGTTGGCTCCATGGGTCACAGGGTCCGCATACGAGTCCCAGAGGGACTCAGACCTGGAGCTCCTGGGGCTTCGTGTCAGATGACAGTACCAGAAGCGTGTCCAGTGTGGCTGGCGGGGAGACCGTGTGTCAAGGACAGCGCACCTGGACCTGCCGTCACAGTTGGGGGGTGTCAGCTCCGGGGCTGTTGGCTGTGGGGCGGTCAGAGCTAAGGGCTGTGCTGGGGCTTTCAGAGCCAGCTGAGCTCAGTGACTCCTCCCCGAGGTGGGTGCGGTGACACAGTCACTTTGCTGCAGGTCAGCATTTGTCCCCTCCTCCCTCACGTCACGGCTCAGGACGCAGTCTCCCCACTTCTTCCTGTCGCTCACGGACATTTAACACCACTGGTAGCTGACTCAGAAGCAACGGACTGGTTTCAAGTCAGGTTGAAAGTCCTGTGACTGAGGGTCCTTTCCAGGTTTCTGTGAGCCCTTGGTGCACAGTGACGGGACAGGAGAGCTGCCAGGGTGGCTCAGACAGAGGTGGGAGTCGTGCGCGCTTTCCTCTTCCTGTTACTGACTTGGTGACCTGACGCCCCAGCCAGGTCCACGCTGGACGGGCCGCAGAGGGAGGAAGGGGAGCAGGATCTACAGAGCCGGCCTCCCAGGGCACCGGGGTGGAGCCGAGGCCCCGGGCTCGCTGCCCTGGTGGAGTCCAGGCTGAGCCACCGAGGCAGCCACAGCCTGTGGACGGGTGGTTGGGCGTGTGACCACCCAGGGGTGGGGTGCCCCACTGGCAGGGGCTGCAGAGAGAAGAGCCTTCCTCTCGCCCACAGGTCTCACTCTCAGCGGCGCGACCGCACTGCTGGCTGTTTCTGTTACTGGTTGCTCACTGCGATTTTCTCGCACAGGGTTCCGGTGACCCAAGGATGCCTGGCATCTTCTTGTCCCCGCCTGTCTTGGAGGGGCTGGTCCCACCTACACACAAGAAATACTCCTTCTCTCTACATAGGTCTCGGTGACCCTCAGCAGTAGCTCCATCCGGGTGGCCGTGCAGGAGGGCCCGGGAGAGCGGGTCCTCATGGAGGGGAAGTTCACCCACAAGGTCAACACGGAGAGCTCCCTGTGGAGCCTGGAGCCCGGCAAGTGCGTGCTGGTGAGTGTGGTGCTGCGCCCGGCGCCTCACGTGCCCATGGAAGCTGCAGGGTCCGTGTCCCCATTAAATCAGTCACCGGTGACAGTTGGGGCCACACATCTGGGTGACCCGAGGCTCAGCGAGGGCGTTGCTTTGAGGTGCGAAGGCCCCGGTGCTTTCCAGGGTGCGCTGGTCACAAGGAACAGTGCCTCCCCGACCTCTGGCTGCGCGGTGCAGCACCACTGTGGCCCGGCCTGGCGCGGTCCTCGCTGCAGCCTCGCGGGGCCCCCATCGCCCTCAGTTCGTTGATCCCCAGGCGCCAGGCCCCAAGTGACTCGGGTTGAAAAGGGCCCACGTGCCTGTGCCAGACCCTGGGGTGGTGGTGGGACTTGGGGGACAGGCTGTTTGCAGATGGGATGAGGGTCCTGGGATGGAGAGGGCATCCTGGGTCCTCCAGTGACGACTGTTCTCCAGGGGAAGAAGTGCAGGGAAGACGCAGGCGCAGGAGGAGTGTGGTGACGTTGGGCAGGGAGGGGGCCACGCACTTGCCCCTGGGCCCTCCAGAGGCCGCGCAGGACGACCTGGCTGTGGCTGTGCAGCCACCGGCTGAGGGGGAAGCGCCGCTGACCCCTGTGTGGCCCCTGTGGCTCCAGGGCAGCCCGGCAGGCCCATGCGACAGCAGGCGGTGGCTCCCAAGCACCCGATCAAGGCCGCCGGCTTCCTGTCCCCCCCCACCCCACCCCCCGAGCCCAGGCCCCGAGTCAGCCCCCTTTGCAGGGGTGGCAGCTAAAGCGGTGACAGCGCTCGCCTCCCTCCCACACACGGGATGTTAATGAGCTGCTCATGCCAGGCTCCGGCTTGGTCTTGGGGCCTGTGCTGCGCTCCCCCGGGACCCCCAGCTCTGTGGGCTGCCGCCCAGGGCGTGATGGGGGCGGGGCCGCTCCACGCTGGTGGGATCCCTGTGCTCACCACCCGCACCCGGTGCGGCCACTGCATTCGCTGACCTGGGTCGTGTCCCCAGGGTCAGTGCCTGTCTGTCTGTCTGGGACCCGTGAGTGCTGTTGACAGGCTGCACCTTTCACTGGTTAGAGGGTGGCCGCCTCCTCGCAGCTCCCAAGAGTGACAGCTTGGTCCTTGGTCAGGCCGCCCCCACAAGGTCCCTGTTCCCGCCAGCCCTGGGCCTGGTCACTCTCCCTCCTTCGCCGACTTAGCTGCACCCCCACGTCTCCTGGCAGCTTCCTAGTGAGGACGGGTCTTTCCGAGCGATTTACCGCCCTCGCTCCGCACTGGTGGCCTGGCCCTAGGAGGGTGAGAACTCAGTCGCTCGTCCCCGTCCTCACCGCTGGCCGTCAGCGTGCTGGGTGGACGTCAGCCTGGACCGGACGTGGCCCCTGCCTCTCGGTGTTCACTCCTCAGACCCTGTGCTTCTCGGGGTGGCCTCACCTGGGGCCTTGTCCCCACTGTGTCCCGCTGCCACTTCTTCAGTGGTGGCTCCCCCCTGTCCCGTGCATGGGGACGGGTCTCGTCCTAGCAGTGCAGACGGTGTGAGGGAGGGACGCCAGGGCCCTTGGCACCAGCTTTAGGCCAAACCTCAATGTCCTGCCTTTGCTGCCCCAGCCCTGCCTTTGGGTACCCGAGCCGTCCCGCAGGCTGGGCTGGGCTGTGAGGATGGTGAGGCGTACTTTCCCTCACCAGCAGGTACATGGCTTGCAGTGGCCAAAGAGCTGACCTTGATCGCAGGTCAGGGTGCTGGGCATTTGGGCGGGAAGCGCACGAGGACTTGACACTGGGCCTGGGAACAGGAAAGGTCATCACGGGGTGGGGTGGCCCCCGGGCCAGTAGAAACCTACTGGACGAAGCTCACGTTGGGGTGGAGCGCGCACAGCCGCTTGGGGAGGTGCGAAGAGTGGGGAGCAGCCGTGGGTGGCGGGCGGCCCGGGCCAGGGTAGTGTCCCCGGGACCCGGGGCCCAAGGGGTGTGGGTGGTGGCACAGGAGCACTGGGCTCTGCGAGGACCGGGGGGCAAGGACCCCCCATGTCCCCGAAGGTCGGCCGCACAGCCCCCCTGCGCTGCCCCCGCCCTGGCAGGTGAGCCTGAGCAAGGCGGGCGAGTTCTGGTGGAGCGCCGTGCTGGAGGGCGAGGAGCCGATCGACATCGACCAGATCAACAAGGAGCGCTCCATGGCCACGGTGGACGAGGAGGAGCACGCCGTGCTGGACCGGCTCACCTTCGACTACCACCAGAAGCTGCAGGGGAAGCCGCAGAGCCACGAGCTGGTACGCGCAGCGGTGGGCCCTGGTGTGGGGCAGGCGGCGTGGACGGGGCGGGTGTGGGTGCGGATGGGGACCGTGGCTCCGAGGCTCAGCTGGCCACGGCCCGGACAGGGCGCAAGTCTCACCCCGGGACGGCGAGCCCAGGTGGCAAGGCCGAGAAGCGCCGTCCACGCAGACCTGGTCACGTTGCTTGCATCCCAGCTCTGCACCAGCCTGAAGGGCAGAACCAGGGCCGGTCTGACCGCGAGGGCCAGTGGCAGGAAGTCCTTCCAACTCACTCTGAGTCATCGGAGGCCTGAGACGTGCCCGGAGGAGTCGGCACAGGGCCAGGCAGCGGAGGGAGGGGTGGGTCAGATGAGCAGGGGTCCCCTCACCCGCAGGGACACACCTGGGACCCCTGGTGGGAGGGGTGCTCAGGCCCCCTGTGTGTTTCCCCTCTGCACGCTCACCCCCCGCCGCGGGCACACTTGCTGGCCCCAAGTGGGCACGTCCGAGCGCCCATCTCTGCGCCGGCACCTGGGGACCAGGAAGCGCAGCCTGGGTGACGTGGAAGAGCACGGGGTGCTGACGGCTGGGGTGGTCCCTGAGGTGCTGCTGGGCCGTGCACAGGCGGCAGCACCCACTGTGTGGGGACTGGACGGACGTTGAGGGGTGTTCTCACTCCCCAGAAAAGCGCACTGTTTCAGACGCACGGGCCGTTTATTTCTGGAGTTGGCCGCTTGATGTGGCCTGGAATCGGGCGTGTTGACCACAGGTGACAACCCTCGGAGCAGGAGATGGTGGGTCAGGGACAGCACTTCGACGTTCCTCTGCTCCGGGGGCCCCGAGAGTGGGTTCAGGAGAGGAGGGGTTGCATTTAGCTGCCCGTGTCCTGCGTGGGCAGCTTGGGGTGTGGCTGCCGTGACGTGGACATTGTGGGCTGCTGGACGCTGGCTTTGTTCCTCGTGCCAAACTCGGGACCCCCCTCAACACCATTCGTGTTCTCGGGACCTGACTGGTTCTGCGCACTCCCTGGGGCCCACTGCTTGGGCCTGTTGGTCTGTCTGTCACCTGCCCACTGTGTCTTACTGCACGTGGGTGGGGTGGGGTGGGGTGGGGTTGGCCGGGTCAGACTCCGCAGTGCCTGGAAGAAGCATGAGTTCACAGGACATGCTGAGGGCCCCACACAGTTCAGCAGCAGAGGACGGGCTGCACCCCGAGCTGCTCGGGCCTCTGCCCTCCCTCCCAGGTGTCTGGCTCATCCCTGCCTGAGCCGGGGGTGCAGGGCTGGGGCTGAGGTTGACCATCAGGGAGGGTTGTGTCATCTGCCGGCATCGCTGACCTCGCCTCTCATGCTAGGGCAGCAGTTCTCGCCCAGCTACCCTGGGGCCACTGGATAGAGAGCCACTTGGTCATTGGCCTCAAGGGGTGGAACGTGTGCGGCTGCTGGGGGGAGTCCCCACCAGGAAGTGGCAGGCGCTGAATCCTGAGTCCACGGGGGGAGCCTCGGAGTCCGTGATGACAGGCCCAGGGACAGGCGGCCCGTTGGAGATGAGCCGGGGGGGCTGCTGCGGTTGGGGGCAGGGGTCCTAGAGATGTGCCGAACTCGGGGCACGCAGGAGCCTGGGGCTGGCTGTGCACTAGTCAGGACCCAGGGTGACCCCTTGCCTGGCTGACCTGCTCCCAGGTGGCCAGGGTTGCTCGCTGGAGGTGGTCAGGGACAGGCCTTTCCAGGCTTGGGGACTCAGGGGTACCGGAGAGTGGCAGGAGCTGGAGGAATGGGGTGCAGGGGGGCTGATGGCTCTGCCCTGCTGGCCCAGTGACCCTTGCACGCACCGTGTGTCCGTGATGTCCTGCAGCCCCTCGAACCAGAGGGACCACTGCTCAGCTCAGTCCCAGCTTGGGACCAGAGGCCGGCTGGGCCCTGCAGTTCTGATCTCCCTCTCTCGTGGTCACAAGGGCGGGGAGGGGCCCCTGCCAACCATGTTCACAGGGAGACGCCTGCCTTGCAGGCCGTGTCCCATGGTTGCCCTGCCCTGGCCACACTGCCTGGCCTGCTGCTGCCCCTGGGCACCAGACCTCCCAGACGGGCCAAGTCGTAGCCCGGGTCGCCCTGGATGATCTGAGGGTGCAGTGTGATGCCCCCAGCCTCCTTCCTTGAGAAGGGACGCAGGGCCCTCCCGCTGCACCTCGGTCTTCCCCGTGGACCGCAGCCCTGAGGCTCCTGGAGTTGGGATGAGGGCGGCAGCAGCACCAGGAGAACAGCCTGCGCTTTGCAGGTGACTGGGTAGGGTGGGGTCTGCGTGTGGGGAGCCTGTAGTGGTCCCGCAGGCGCTCGGGAGGAGACCGCAGGGTGGTGTCCTGCTGGGGGACGTGCGCTGCCAGCCGCGTTAACCCCTGTCTGTTTTCTGTTGTAGAAAGTCCACGAGATGCTGAAGAAGGGGTGGGACGCTGAAGGCTCGCCCTTCCGAGGCCAGAGATTCGACCCGGCCATGTTCAACATCTCCCCAGGCGCCGTGCAGTTTTAGGGCCACGGAGAGGACGCCCGGCGGTGGGGGGTTGGGGGTGGCCGGTTGTGCCCCTCCTGCAGGGGCCCCACTGCTGTCGCCGCTAACCTCCGCCAGGCCCTGCACCTCAAGACTGTTCCAGCGCAGGGCGGCCTCCGGGAGAGCAGGGGACGCCCACAGGCCACGCCGCCCCTGCAGGCGCCTGTCCTGCCGTCTGCTTGCTGCTGTCGTGCTGGGGGCGGGGGGGCGGGGGGCCACACTCGGCCTCCCTGGTGGCCCTGTCCTCACTCTGCGACCGCCCTGCCTCCGCGCCAGCACCGAGGCCCCGGGTGCTGGTTCTGCTTGTTTGGAGAAAGTTGTGTGTCCTCCCTGCACGGCAGGACCTCTGACCTCTGACTTCTGACTCCTGCCTGGGCTGCCGTGTCCGCCTGACCCCGCACTTTCCTTCACGGGCCCGTCCTTGTCCAGGGGAGCCGAGCCGGCCCCTCAGGACCCGCGTGGCCGCAGCCCCAGTCCCACTGCCCTCTGGACTGAGCCCTTCGCCAGCGAATGGTCTCCACAGACCGGAGCCTGGGGACGGGGACCTGTCGCGAGGTGGTGCTTCAGGAGACGTCCACCCCGTGGCTGCGGGGGGCTCGTTCCTCGCTGGCCGGGCTGTGGTGCCACGTGGGCTGCTGGGCGCAGCGTCAAGGGGGCGAGAGCCCTGACACAGTCGCCCCTGTGGCCGGACCTGGGCTGCCGGGATCCCCCGCAGGCCCCTCCCAGGTCTGTGGCCTGTGTGACGACCACTCTTGACCATCCGTCCTGTCCCTTTGTTTCACCCCAGGGGGCCTCTCCCAGTACCCAGGCGGGTGTGGCACCTGCTCTCACTGGTTCGGGAGGTTGGAGCCCAGACCTCTGGCCAGCCGTCTTCTGGCCTGATTTCATTTTCAGTGTCGTCTCTTTCCACCCCTGCCGGCTGTGACAGCGCCTGGGAGTGGGTGCTGGTCACGTGCAGCTGCTGGTTGCCGGTCGGCCGCCTCTGCCCCTCGTCCCGGAGTTGCCGCTCCCGCCTGTTTTCTCTCTGCAGACGCAGCTGCAGCAGACGGGCCACTGAGCTCCCAGCGAGGCCCGAGGACTGGAAGGCGCCGTCTGCAGCGTGGGTTTGCAATAAACGTGTATTTAAGCGCTTGGCGTCTGCCTGGGTTGCTGCTGAGACCGGGCCCCTGCGGGTGCAGCTCACGGTGCCGCAGGCTCTCCTGCCCTTTCCCGGGGCCACGCTCCACGGGCTCTGCCTGGTGGGCGTTTCTTCACCAGGGTCTTTTTAACGAACAAAGATGCTCTCCGGGCCAGGGGAGCAGGAGGGGCCCCAGCGTGCCGTGGCGGGTCGAGGGGAGCAATCAGGAGGGTCCCGCGTGGACGTGCGTCCAGGACGGCTGCACCCCGGAGGGTGGCCTCTGGGCAGGGGCTGTGGAGCGGAACCCGGCCAGCCCTGCAGCGCAGCCCCGACCGTGGCCTCTGTGGGGACGTGGACGGGGTCCCTGAGCACCAGGCTGGGACCCACGTGGACTGGGTTCGTGCCCATCCCTGTCAGCACCCTGTGTCGGGCTGGGCAGGTCCCCCAGGCGTGGCTTTGTTCTCACGTCCGTGGTTTTATTCTTCGTGGCTGAGGGCTGAGCCCGCTGGGCAGTGTTCGGGGCAGGTGGCCTGGGGCTGCGGCGCCTGCCTGCCGAGGGCGCTGCTGGGGGAGGCCCTGCTCCCCCGCCCGTCTTGCTGGAGGAGGCACCTGCGCTTCACGCCACAGGGTCCCCAGGAAGCCGCCCAGGTCATGACCTTCCCGGGATGGGGAACTGCAGTGGTCCCTGGACTCAGGAAGACCCCGAGTTGCGTGGGCAGTTGGGAGCCAACCCCTGACCCGACAGCATGCCCGGCCCACGGAGGGTGCCCTCCGGTGGGAGTCAGGCTGTGGGCTCAGCGCACTGGGGGGCAGCTGTAGAGCAAGGGGCTGCCTCCGGGGGTGGCGCCAGCAGCCCAGGGTTGGGGGGCTGTCCTTCCGCAGGGGTAGCAGAGGCAGGACCAGGGAGGAGCCGCTCACGGCTGCAGCCCTGAGAGCCCGTGTCCCGGGAGTTGAGGTAAAAGCCCCTTCTGTGTGTTAACATGGCTCCCAGTCTCGTGTGCAGGGTCTGTGGCAACTCCCGTGGCCGTGGCCTTGCAGACACCTCTCCACGGGTCAGGCCTGGGTCATGATCAGCCCAGGCCCCTGACCTTGGCCTCTGCGTGACCGTCCTTGACGCGCACAGCCATGGAGACCCTGACATACACCAGTTGGCCCTTCTGCAGGGACCCACCCCTGTCAGGACTTTGGGCCCCTCCGCTTCCCTTGGCGGGATGGTTCCTTGGCACCAGGGCCCTCAGGAAGCTCACACCCTGTAAAGCGGTTCATGTGGCAAAAGACACAACAGAAGGGGGCATCCTGCCCTGGCTGGTGGCCCTGTGGGTCACAGCATCACCTGCCTGTGCCCACGTTGGGGGTTTGGTCCCCGGTCAGGGCGCATACGAGAATCAGCTGGTGGTGCATCAGTAAGTGGAATAGCAGATCCATCTTTTTCTCACCTCTCCCCCTTTTCTGTCTCTCAAACAACTGTTTCAAAAATTGCCTTAAAGCCCTGGCTGGTGGGTCTGGGTTGACACCGGCCTGCAAACTCAAAGGTCGCTGGTTCGATTCCCAGCCAGGGCGCATAACCAGGTTGCAGCCAGGTCTGCAGCCAGGTCCCCAGCTGGAGGCAGGTGAAAGGCAGCCACACATGGATGTTTCTCTCTTCCTCCCTCCTTGCCCTTCTCTTTGAAAATAATGAGTAAAATCGTTATAAAATAAAAACTGCCCTAAAAAGGAATTCACAGTCTTAACCATTTTAAGTGCAGCTTTCGCCACAGCTGCCCACAGAGCACAAGCAGGTTCCCAAGTGGAACTCCGTACCCATTAAATAACTTAATTCTTTGCTGCGTTGAGAATCGTACGCAGCACGGGGGGTCTGGCAGCTGCGGCCGGAACAGGTGGGCAGAGCTGGTGCCAAGTCCGCCTCGGGCCCCTGGGAGGGGCATCCCGCAACCCCCTGCAGCGCACGGGCTCCCTCCCGCTGGCCACGGCCTCGGCGCTGACCAGGGCCGCAAGCAGCGTGGGAGCCGTGGCTCCTGTCCGCCCGCCGTGGAGAAGGGCTGGCGCCCTGGCTGGAGGGACAGCCCAGGTGGAGCCCACAGGCAGAAGCGTGTGTGGGGTGGGGCGCGGGGCCAGGGGCCGGGCCTGGGCCCTGAGAGGAAGGCTGTGTGGCAGGACCCCGAGGGAGGCTGGGCTGGGGCGGATGGGGCCCCAGGGCTCCTCAGCCCTCGGGTGGGTCTGGCGGTTGCCCTCGTCCACCCAGGACCCTGCGGGGTAAAGGCGAGGGGGCAGGCGGGGTGGACATGTCGCCTCCCCAGGGAAGGGGCCTGCTGGGGATCAAGTGGAGCCTGAGGGGAGATGGTCCCTGGTCCCCGCGTCGGACAGGAGAGCCGGGGGGAGATTGATCTGCGCCCTTGGGAGGTGGAGGGGGGGTCACAGCCGGGGGCCCTCGGCCCTGGAAACAGCAGACGGCGGCTTGTGCCCTGGATTCCGGCTTGTGACATCCAGCCCGAGGGAGGGTGGACGGGCGGTTCTCAGCTGGTCTCAGCTGGTCACCGCAGCCACACGGGCCCTGCGCAGTGGGTGCGGCCTCGGGGGCCTGGCGGCCGGAGGCCGAGGCTGTTCCTGACAGCTGCCACCTCCGCCCCAGGCGCGTCCTGCCCAGCAGCCAGCCCCCTGCCAGCACGCCTGCCACCACGGCCTCTGGGGACTGGCCACCCTGCTCCCCCCTCCCCAGTGGCCCTGCTGAGTCCCTTCCTGCCCGTTTTCACGGAGCTTGGACCTTCACATATTTAAGCTTCTGTCGGGGGTCCTGGCCGGAAAGACGTGCAGCTGTGGTGGGTTCCGAAGAGCCTGGAGGGACCTGCAGTGTTGATGGGAGGGGCAGGTCCTGGGCAGTGTGAGCAGAGCCTGGGGGGTCCTGGGGGGGTCACGTGGGGCCCAGGCAGGGACAGCTCGTGTTGTCCTCCCGGCTCCCTCCCGCTCTGGGCCAGGCAGGAGCCTGATGCCCACCCCCTGGCAGGTCAGCCGGGTGGGCACAGGGGGGGAGGCCCCAGAGGGCAGGGCTGACTCCCACTTTGGAGAAACAGTTCCAGGCACCGATGTTGGACTAAGCAGAGTAGGGGAAGCCGTGAGAAGTGCCCCAGGTACCCTGCAGCCTGTCACCACCAGGGGACGTGGTGGGTCAGTCCACAGAGGTCACATCCCCCAGTGTGCCCCACCTTGAGGCACCACCACGTGGGGCTCCGAGTGCCAGCGGGGTCCCCAGGGCTCCCTGGGCCCTCGCCCTGTCCCTGACTCGGACCCCTCTGCCTCCGTCTGCTGGAAACCTGCGCGTGGTCCCGGCTTGCCTAGCGCTCCGCCCTTGTTTCTGCACCAGCCTGTCATCGAAGACACGGGCATGGTGTCCACTCTGTCATTGCTAGTAAGGCTGCTGCCACCAGCCATGCCCACGTGGTGTGTGTGAGCGCAGGCTTCCTTCTGGGGGGGGCGGGAACCCCACGTGGTGCCTGCTGGCCTGCACCCTGCACGCTGACTTGGTCACAAGCTTCCAAACCGGTTTCCAGGGGCTGCGGGATTTCACAGCCACCAGCAGTCTTGGGGGGCAGGTGCTCCGTGTGCCGGTGTCCCTGCCCTGACCCTCCGCGTGCCCGGTTGTGCCCGGCCGCCTGAGGGAGTCGCCTAGTCCAGCTGATCTGGGTGGGCCCAGAGCTTAGCGTCCGAGCGGCGTCCTGTGAGGAACCCGCGGGCCTCGCTGGCCGCGAGGATGGACACGGCCGCCAGAAGCAGAAAGGCCAGGGGAGGGGTGAGCCTCCCAGATCCTGCGGCCGGGACGCAGCCCGACGGGCCTGAGCTCTGACGGGGACGGAGCAACCGCGGGGTCGTTCGCTGCAGGAAGTGTCGGGTCCAAAACGCCGTTGCCTGTTCCTCCGCCTTAGAGCTTTTCTCTAATTTTGTTTTGCTGAAAGGTCCAGAGTTGAGGCTTCACATCGCGGTTCATGACCCGCGTGTAGGATATCGCGGAGGTTTTTATCGGCTGCTCTCGCACCTCCACGGGCGCCCGCACCTCCACGGGCACACGCGCCTCCACGGGCACACGCGCCTCCACGGGCACACGCGCCTCCACGGGCACACGCCTCCACGGGCACACGCGCCTCCACGGGCACACGCGCCTCCACGGGCACACGCGCCTCCACGGGCACACGCCTCCACGGGCACACGCGCCTCCACGGGCACACGCGCCTCCACGGGCACACGCGCCTCCACGGGCACACGCGCCTCGCCCGTCCCGGGAGCTGCCCTGGCCCAGTAGAAGCTCCTGCCCGGATGCTCCTGGACGGTCCCCAAAGGTTGTGCCCTGAACCTCCCGGACGGTCGGGTGCCGTGTCGGCACGATTTCCCGAGCCTGGAACAGCCGGGTAGGAGGTGCCGTGCAGCTCGTGGCGTGAAGGACTATCCGGCTGACTTGTTCTTACTCTGAAAACCTCGTTCCTCCTTGATGGCCACTCCAGCTTTCTTTAATATTATATTTTCCAATTCCGTAGAGAGGGAAAGGGAGGGAGTGAAGCGGATGTGGGAGGAAACCGTGGAAAGGCTGCGTCTGGTGCGCCGCCACCGGGGCTCACGCTGGAAACCAGGCCCCTGCCCGGCCCTGGACCCCGGCTGGAGAGTTTCGGTTCCGGGCGACGCCCACCCCCTGAGCCCCCCGGGGCTTGGAGACGTTTCCCTGGCGGATCCTCACAGGCAAGCCTGGCAGCAGCCGCTTCTCCTCTTTCGTGTCCGCCTGGGGTGCCGTTGCTGCCCTGCATCCCGGAGGCTCGGCTCACTGGGCCTCGGAACCGGCCGACCTGCCCCTCTGCCTTCCCACCGGGCGGTCTCGGGCGAAGCCTGCACGGTGTTCCCCGCGGACAGTCGGCATCTCTCGCCGGCTGGTTTCAAAATGTTTTTCTTGTTTGTCTTTAGTGGTTGGAAGGTTGATTCATCGTGATGCGTCTTGCTGTGAATTTCTTTCCCTTTTTACTACTTGGCGTTTGCCCGGCCTCGTGAGTCTACACGTTTGCGTCTTTTGTTAAAATTGGGTTACTTTCTGATATTACTTTTTTCATCATTTCTTCCTCCCCACCCTGTCCCACCGGCCTCGCGTGTGCTCTGTGTGTGCCCTGCGTGTGCCCTGCGTGTGCTCTGCGGGTCTCTGCGTGTGCTCTGCATGTGCTCTGCGGGTCTCTGCGTGTGCTCTGCGTGTGCCCTGCGTGTGCTCCGCATGTGCTCCGCATGTGCTCTGCAGGTCTCCTCTGCGGGTCTCCACGTGGCCGTTTCTCAGTCCATCTGTTTTCAGAGCGACACGCGGTTGATCGGTCGTCAGGTGTTACTGAAGCTTCCGTCAGCTTCTTTCCTGTTCCGTCCATCCGGCCAGGTTTTTATTCAGGTTAGTGTGATTTTTCAGTTGCATAATTTTGACTTTATAGAAAACATGTCGTTTCTGATGAAAAAGAAACTCATGAGACTTTTTTGCTGCGCTTTTCTGCTTCTCCGTTTGTCTCCGGGGACGGGAGCGAGTCTATGACGCGGCTCCAAGCCAGGGGCCGGGAGGCTGACATTCACGCGGAGGTTCCCCCGCCTCTCGGTGGGAAGCAGCTTTTCTGGTGCATCCGGGTGGGCTGTTCTTACCGTCGCAGGTCTTAGTTCCGTCCGTTCGGCAGTTACCCTCCTTAGGGCCAACCTGGAGGCAGTGGCCCTGGTGTTTAGTTCTCGGCGTCCTTGCTTGGTGGCACCATGGCAGGTGAGCGTCCCTGGCCTGGGCTCTGCTTGGTGCTGGTGGAGGCGGGAGACCCGGCCCCGGGGGGCTGGGCCTGGAGGATGCAGAGCACCAGCCCTGGTCTCTGCGGGGCTGTCGGATCCTGTCCTTGCCCAAGGGCAGGTTTTCCTGCTGCCTCTCTGTCCTTTCTGTTCTGTCTTGCTGGGTGGCAGCGGGATGCAGACATAAGATAACCAGGGGCCATGGCCTGTCTGCCTTCTTCCCAGCTTTCAGGGTCCTCGGGGTGCCTGTCCCACTGTGTCCTGGCAGGAGGTGGTGGGGAGGAGCATCTGCACCATCCCGTCTAGAACTCGGGGGTTTTACCACCATATCTTCTTTGTAGAACCAGGAGGCCAGTGGCTGCCACGTGACAGGTGCACTTGGCAGCCCACACATTCAGCCCTGGGGCTTCAGGCTGCGGAGGTTCCATCCAGGGCGGAGGAAGCTCTCGGGAAAGACCCCAGGCTATGTCTGATGGGGCACAAAGGGCCCGGTGGCTGCAGCCCAGCAGGGGAGGCAGGGCTGTGTCTGCCAGACAGAAGCAGTAAGGATGGGGTGACAGCTGCCCTTCCTGCCTGGGGGCTCCCGGGACCTACCCTGCCCCACTGCCAGGGCTCAGGAGGAACCTGGGGCCGACCAGCAGGTGGTGGGGGCAGAGCCCCCAGGTGCTGCAGGAGGAGGCCCCTCTCCTCAGCCTTCCCCCCCTGGGATAAAAATACCAGTTTGCAAAATCAGCTGCTAATCTTGTTGCTAAGTAGACGGCAACGCGGGATTGCCATTTTGGGCTAAGTTAGGCCCAGCAGCTTTTCTTGGGAGCCAGACTCGGCCCAGGCCCAGGCCTGAGCCCTGGAGGAGCCTCAGGGAGGGAGCATTGCTCGTCGCTGTAGGAGGGGCAGCCTGGCCTGTCCTGCCAGACAAACCGGGGGCCACACCCGAGCTGTGGTGGCCCCGAGGAGCGTGTCCAGGCTCCACGCAGAATCTGTGTGCAGGCAGCACATGGACCGGGTCATCCCTCCAGGGAGGGATGCCTGGGGGGCTGGGGGCTGGCGAACACCGCAGTGCGCGCTCCCAGGGGCTCCGAGTGCACGGCTTCCATCCCCCTCAGCCCCCACGAAGCTGCATGGGACCCTCGCAGCTCTCCCATCAGCAGGGGCAGCACGTACGCGAGGCCCTGCCGGCCAAAGTCCCCGAGCTGCGGGTCAGGGTTTCCGATGGGTGCCGGTCACACTGGACACCCAACCCCAGCCACTGGGCCTTTGGTTCCCAGAGGTCACAGGGACAGAGCAGGGCCAGGGCCCCGGGCAGAGTGCGGCCGGCACTCAGCACAGGCCACTCAGGCCTGGGCCGTCCGGTAGCCTTAGCGACAGCAGCTGCTGAAAGGCCGGGCTGCTGACCCCACACAAGTGTCTTCTCTCCCAGTTTGGAGGCCGGAGATCCGCACGGCGGCAAGGGTGGCTTCTCCTGAGGCGTCCCACCCTGGCTAAGAGACCGCCGGCCCTCGCTGTGCCCCCACGCGGCCCGGGCCCCTCTGTCTCCGCTGAGCGCCCTCATTGCCTCAGAAGGACCGTGGTGAGTTTGGGTGAGAGCTCGTCCTACAGCATCGCTTAACTCCGTCGCCTCTCGAACGCAGTCAGTTCCGGGCTGAGGGTTTCAACATGTGAATGGAGGCGAGGCACACGTTTAGGTCACAACCCTGGTCAAATGGATGCAGCCTCAGGTGTGCAGAACACTCGGTTCAGGCTGATGCGCCACTCGAAGCCGGTCGGGGGTCAGCCGTTTCTTGGGATTTGTAGGGTTGTGGCAGACCAGGCCTGATGGGCTCCTCCTCAGTGCACACCATGTAGCACCGAAAAGAAAGCTAGTGCAGCTGTGCTGTAACTAAAATAAACATTCAGGAAATACGGATGACTAGATATAAGGAAGGGTGTAATGATTAAAGGTGGCACTCACCAAAAACATACAATTTTAAATTTTGTATAAACATGTTAACGTCAAGATGTATAATGTAAGAGAAAAAAAATGGGCAATAACAGCGGTAAACCACTTCATTTAATCTGTTAGGGAAAAAGCAGACAAAAAAAAAAGAAAAAAGGAAACACCCACAATCTCAGTCAAGAGAAGATCTAATAACATGGTTAACAAATGACATATTTGACATATAGAATACATAACCAATAATGACAGGATACACTTTTCCGATGCTCATGGAACATTAAAAAAATGTATTGTATGTTTGAGCCACAAGTGTTAACACATTGTAAATATTCAAAATTATTCAAATTATGTCATAGGAGTCCAAGGGAATTTTTGTATTCCATTGAAGAGTATCTATTCTTATGAATGATGAAATATCAAAAACTTTCCCCTGAGATTAGGGGTGAGATTAGGGTAGCCATACTCCACTGTCGCTCAACGTGGTGTTAGAGAACTTGGCCAGTGCAAAAAACCTGAAAGGGAAGAAATAAAATAGTCACTAACCTACAGATGACATTTATATGTATATAAAACATCCAAAAGAATTTTGGGGAACTTATAAAAATTAATTTTTGGAATTAGCAATGTTGCTGGCTATAATGTCAAAATTAAAAAAATTATTTATGTATATCAGCAACAAATTAAAGTATTTTTAAGAATTATTTACAATAGGCTCTTCAAAACATAAAAAAGCTAGTAATCTAACAAAAACATGCAAAAGCTGTATATAGGAAATTAGGAACTTTACTGAGGTAAATTAAATCTCACTGAGATGAATTACACCTAAATGAAGGCTATGTTAGTAAACAAAACTTGCCTGAGTAGGTTTGGAGGTCTATTGGCTTTAAGTGACTCAGACACCAGGGGGTATACGCAGGACGGTAGGCTTGCAAAGAAAGGAGGGTCCCCTCAACGTGGAGACCTCGGCACACATGCTTCACCTCCTTGCACAACCGCAGAAAGAATTACAACTAGACTTCAAAACAAATAACATCCAGAACGGTCAGAAAACTGAGCTGCGTGGAAGTCCAATAACCAAGCATGTAAAGCGGCCACGTTCCTCCAGGTGGGTGGGAGGTGCGGACACGCAGAGACGGGCAGAGAGGTGCTGAGGATTGGTGTGGCATGGGGAGGTGGCGGCAGAACGGGCTGCCCCACATTCATCTGTGGGGGATAAAAATCTGGAGGGACATCCAGGCAGCCATCGCAGCCCCAAGCCAGGCCACACAACCCAGGGACCCAGTGCCAGGAAGATAAACCCCCTTAACTTCTAGCTATAAAAACCAATGGGGTTGGGGTGGTGGAAGGAACGGCTGGATTTTCAGGATACTCCACTTATGGGGTCCACACGGACTTATAATGTGCGCAGACCCACCCCCTCTGGGATTCGCACCAGGGCAACAGCTAGAAGGGAGCCAGTCACACACGAGGTGAGTGCCGGGTAAACCTCCAAAAGCCAGGCAGTGGCACAGTGCCCTCTTCAAGCCCTCCCCACACACAGAAACGCAAAGCAGTGAAGTTGGCTGCCCCACTCTGGCAGTTACCCGAGGCTCTGCCCACACATTTACAGGTGCCTTTGCTACACAGGCCACCCTACTAAGGGAGTCAAAGCAGCTCTACCTAATACACAGAAGCAAACACAGGGAGGCTGCCAAACTGGAGAGGCAAAGAAGTATGGCCCAAATGAAAGAACAGAACAAAACCCCATAGAAAGAACTAAATGAAATGGAGCAACCTATCAGACACAGAGTTCAAAATACTGGTGATCAGGATGCTCAAAGAACTCACTGAGCACAGTAACAAGATAGAAAACACCCAGGGATAAGTGAAGGTTACATTACGTAAAATAAAGAAAAATCTACAGGGAACCAATAGTGGATGAAGCTGGCATTCAAATCAATGATTTGGAGCATAAGGAAGAGAAAAAAAAAAAAAAAACATTCAATTAGAACAGCAAGAAGAAAAGAAATTTAAATATGAAGGCAGTATAAGAAGCCTCTGGGACATCCTCAAATGTACCAACAGCCAAATCATATGAGTGCCAGAAGGAGAAGAAGAAGAAGAAATTGAAAACTTATTTGAAAAAGTAATGAAAGAAAACTTCCCTATTTTGGTGAAGGAAATAGACATACAAGTCCAGGAAGCACAGAGAGTCCCAAACAAGTTGGACCCAAAGAGGACCACACCAAGACACAGCATCATTAAAATGCCAAACTTTAAAGATAAAAAGAGAATCTTAAAAGCAGCAAGAGAAAAGAGGAGAGTTACTTGCAAAGGGGTTCCTATAAGACTATCGGCTGATTTCTCAAATAAAATTTTGCAGGCAAGAAGGGTATTCAAAGTGATGAAAAGCAAGGACCTACAACCAAGATGACTCAATCCGCCAAAGCTGCCATTCAGAATGGAAGGGCAGATAAAGTGCTTCCCAGACAAGGTAAAGCTAAAAGGGTTCATCATCACCAAGCCATTATTATGTGAAATATTAAAGGGACACATTTAAGAAAAAGATCAAAACTATGAACAGTACAATGACAACAAACAACTATCAGCAACTGGATCTAAACAAGCAAGGGAGCAAGCAAACAAAAAGAACCTAAACAAACGACCAGAGCAGGAACAGGAATAGGTATGGGGGTCATCTGGAGGGCTACCAGCCGGGATGGGGAAGGGGGAGAATGGAGGAAAATGTTGCAGCGATTAAGAAGCATAATTGGTGGGTACAAAATAAACAGGGGGACATTAAGAATAGTACAGGAAATGGAGAAGCCAAAGAACTAACATGCCCAACCCATGGGCATGAACTAAAGGGGGGGCATTGCTGGAGGGGAGGGGGTACTTACTGGGTGGAGGGGACAAAAAGGAAATATTAGGATGACTATAATAGCATAGTCAATAAAACATATATATATATATTTTAATAAAACATTTTTAAAAAAGAAAGGAGGGTGGGACTGAAAGTCATCAGCACGGAAAAATGAAAACTGATCATAGGAAGTAAGCTCAGGTGACGCGGTGACTTCTCATTGGCTAAGCTGCAAGGTTTCCCATTGGCCAAGCTTGTTGCTGTGGCAAGAAGAAAATCTTCCTCTTGCCTGGTTGTCAGGTGTGTCACTCTTTGGGGTTGGGGTCCGCTCCCGATTTCACTGCCGCTGTGATTGACCACTGTGATCAACCCGTCGCAGCCGTGGCGCATGAGAGCTCCGCCTTCAGACCTTTCCCTGTTCAGGTTTGTGTTCTCACGTGCAGATCACATGCGTGGACCGGAAGACTCGCTAAGGAACCATTTCTCTGACGTGTGAGCCCTACGCTTTGTGTACATCATTCCCCAGAGCACTGGCGTCCGTGTGTGCACGTGCCTGAAATTGCAGGCTGATTCTAAAATATACTTGAGGCCCTGGCTGGTGGCTCCGTGGATAAGGCACCGGCCTGTGAACCCAAAGGTTGCTGGTTCGATTCCCAGCCAGGGCACATAACCAGGTTGCAAGCCAGGTCTCCAGCTGGGTCTGTATCTGGAGGCAGGTGAAAGGCAACCATACATGGATGTTTCTCTCCCTCTCTGCTTCTCTCCCTTCCCCTCTCTCTGAAAAATAATAAATAAAACATTTTAAAATAAATAAATAAAATAAAATATCCTTGAGATTGCAAAGGGGTAGGAGCAGACGAATTGCAGAAAAGTTGCAAAATCCTCCGAAGAGCCCTGATACCCGAATCCCGCAGTGTTGATAACTGAGCACGTCTGCCTTGTAAGTCCTTCCCCCTTTCTTCCTGCTCACCTGGCCATCAGCTGTGGGCATGGCCGTGCACTGTCCCTCTCCCGTAACACCCAGGACGTCAACCGGGTTGCCCGGCCGGGCCAGGTGGCCTGCCTCCCCGCCCCACCCTGGGCTGGGCTGCGCTGGGCGAGTGCAGGCCGTTCTCTGCACCCGGCACAGCCCTTTGTCTGCAGTGTCTGCACTGCCTTCTGGGCAGGACGTTCCCGAAGCGCTGGGGTCGCTGCTTTGCAAGTGTCTCTTCTGTCTCACTTCCGTGTTTCTGGACAGATGATGCAGGGCTGATGCTGCCTCCCCTGCTGTCCTGCTCCTTTTGCCACGTGGCTTGGTGGCACCTGCCAGCTCCTCCCCCAGTTGTCACCCCTCCGCAGGCCTGGGTGTCCACCTGTGTCACCCCTGGACCTGGAGGGTGTCAACGCAAGGCTGTGGGTCTTCTCCCGTGGTTTCCCTGCTTCATTTGCGTGGGTGTCTGTCAACCTTGTTTCTCTTTTTCATTAAAGATTTTATTTATTATTGTTAGAGAGAGGGGAAGGGAGGAAAGCGGAGAGGGAGAGAGACATCCATGTACGGTTGCCTTTCACCTGCCTCCAGCTATGGACCTGGCTGGAGACCTGGCTGGAGACCTGGCTTGCAACCTGGTTATGTGCCCTGGCTGGGAATCGAACCAGTGACCTTTGGGTTCTCAGGCCGGCGCCTTATCCACTGAGCCACCAGCCAGGGCTCAACCTTGTTTCTTAAGGACACTTTTCCTGGATCAGACTTCGCGTGGATGGCAACTTTCCCAACTCATTGCCACTGTCACTTGGTTACTGCCTTGACTGTCACCGGTTCTATTGAGGAGTCAGTGACAGGCCTCACGATCATCCCCTTGTAATTACCGAGTCACTTTCTGTGGCTGCTTGTAGGGTTTTCTTTCGTTTCCCGAGCTGTGGGTGTGCGAGTGGTTCTTTCTATATTTGTGCTGATTGGTGTTTGTTGAGGTTATTAGATATGTAAATGAATGTTTTTCATCGAATTTGGGAAGTTTTTGGCCACAATAGCTTCAAATATTTATTCTGCGTGAGTCTCAGGCTGGCCTCCCAGACTCCTCACAGGCGTGAGACCCTTTGTCTCACTTTCTTCTGAGCCTTTTTCTCCAAACCTGCTGATGGGATCAACCCTGCTGTCCTGCCCCTACACCTCCCGGCCCCGGGACTCATCCACCGATTAAAAACGCATCTTTCTGTAATTCTTCGGGCATATTTATAACAGTGGCTTTACCGCCTGCTAAGCCCAACATCTGGGTCATTTTGGGTTCAGTTTCTCAGTTTTCCTGGTTTTTTGGGAAGGGCCTGGGACCCCATTTTCCGTGTCTTTGTCTCCCTAGTGTTTTTTAATCACGTTCTGCAACTTGTGGCTGACAAGCTGGAGACCTGATATTCTGTTCACGTCCCCTGTGGAGTGGGCATCGCGGTGCGCGGTTCAGCCACTGCCTCCCGCCGGGTGGTTCCGTGGATGACGGCTCATCCTGGAACCCCGGGGACCCCCAGGCTCCCCTGTTCACACAGCCTGGCTGTCGGCGAGGACTCGAGGGTTTCCGCCTGTAGCCAGGGACCCTGCCCGGCTCCCTTTTTCCGCTCTGCCCCGCTCTGGTCCGGGGCTGCCCCTGGTGGCAGCTGTCCCGCTGTGGGGTCACCGCCTGCCCGAGGTTGGCCAGCAGCCGTCGCTACCACCTTGTCAGTGCCACGGCGACTTGTGGTGGAAGTCTGTCAGTTTTTTAAATCCACACCCGCGGATGTTGATTGATTTCGAAGAGAGAGGAAGCAGGGAGAGAAACATCCGTGAGAGAGAAACATCGGCCAGTTGCCCCGTGTGCACCTGACCGGCGATCAAACCACCAGCGTTTGGGGCGCAGACGCTGGTCCGGCCTGTGAGCCGCCAGCCAGGGCCCGATGGGGTCCTGACAGGGAAGCCGATGCTCCGTCTCCACCCCCCGCCCACCCGCCTGGGCCCCAGCCCCACGGCCCACGGCCCCTTCTCCGCTGGACGCCCCCACCCGGGCTCCCCATACTCGTCCCCGGCCTCTCACCCCCCACTTGGTCCTTCTTGCTCCGTGATCTGCGACCACTTTCCCCACCCGCTTCCCCCGGAGACCCCACACCGGCCCCTTCTCTCCTCCTGGTGACAGTTGCGAGGCTGTGGCTTCTGCTCCTCCTTTTCGATGCTGCCTTCTAGTCAGGGCCTTCAGGCCTCATCTCTGCTTCACCCCCAGGGCAGGCGGTGGGGCCCCGAGCGGAGCCGAGCCCCCTTCCCCAGACCTGCCTCTCTCTGCTGTCCCTCCGCCCTGGTGCCCTTTGCCGCCGGGTCCCCACACGCTCGCCTCCCGCGCTGTGGCCGCCCCGTGGGGATTCCACACCAGCCTTCCTCGGGGCCCCTGGGGCCCCCTCCAGACATCCACGCTGCCAAGATGGCGGGACACGAAGCCCCAGGTGTGGCTCCAGGTGTGGGTCTCTGGGGACGCGGAAAGGCAGGAGGGTTAGGAGCCCCGGGTCCCGCTGTGGTCAGCAACCCAGTGCCAGCCCTGGGCACTAGCTGCTTCCACGGAGACCTGATGGGGTGGGGCAAGGGAGCCCCCTGGTCCCCAGGGCCGGGAGCTGCCCAGCTCCTGGCTGAGTCCTGCCCTCCAGCTGCACGCGGGGCCCCTGCAGGCACCTCCCTTCTCCCAGAGCCCAAAGCTGGGGGGTGGGGTGGGGGGCTGCCAGGGCAGTGGTGGTGCCTCAGGACTCCCAGGTGGCCGGGAGAACTGATCCTGGGAGACCCTGGACCTGCAGCCCCTGAGAGGAGGCTGAGGGGGCCTGGGAGGCAGGATGAGGGGCTCCCCACCTCCCCACTTGCGGTGCAGGGCGCGCAGGCAGGTGGTGCATCTCGGGCAGAGGCCCGGGACCCCTGTGTCTCTCACGGGACCCTTCGCAGGTCCCACGCGGCCTGCTTCCCGGCCCACCGCAGGCCTGGGGCTGGGGGCACCTGCACTGAGCTGGCCTCAGCTCGCACTGGGGGGCCTCCCTTGGAGGGAGGCGACATGGTGCCCACGTACCAGGGCTGCCACCAGCTCAGACGCCGGCCGCGCTGCCCCTCAGTTACGCGCTGTGTGCACACGCGTTATATTTGGCTCCCCCCACGCACGGGGCTCTGTCTCCACGGAGTTCTCCCTCCCGCGTCACGTGCCGCCTCTCCACCCTCCTCCGCGGAGCTGCCAGGCGGCCCTGCAAGGGGCGGGAGGCGATTTGGGTTGTTTCCAGTTTTCTCGATTATAAATAGCATCGCTCTGCATGTCTTTATTACAAACCCTTCCTCCGAAACCCTGAATAACAGCCGCAGGGGCACCCAGGACCCAGCGTGCTTATCCTGCAAAGCCCTCTTCCTTCCTGGCGGTCCCACCACGCTCCGCGGTGACCAGTGGCCTGGGGGCAGGACCACAGCCAGGCCCCCTCAGGGCAGCAGGTCCTTGGGCGCCGGCACCACCTAAAGTGCGAAGGAAGGGACAGGACCACGTGGCGCCTGCCGGGTTTTGTTCCTGTGTCGCGGGAGCTGGCTGTGGCCTGGGCCCCGGCGCGGGAAGGGGCTCCCTCCCTCCTTGGGCCCTTTGGGGCCGTTTGCTTTCCCATCATTCTCTTTCACTTTTTTTTTTTATCTGTATAAATGTAAAAGTAACAACGTTACTACTGTGCAAAGGTCAGCACAGCTCTTACATTTCTTCTGGGGTATTTTACCTTTTCTTGAGTCAGGGAGCTGGGCTGGGACACACGCTGGCCGCATGGGGCCCAGGGCCGGGCGCCCCCCGGGTGTGGCAGCGGGACCCCCAGAGGGGCGGGGAAGGGGCCCCTCAGCAGCAGGTGCAGGCGAGGGGGCGACAGGAAGTGGCGCTGCCCTGACGCACCGGCCAGGCCCTGGGACACGTCGGGGGCCATCGCCTGCCCGCCCTCCAGCAGCCATTCTGTGGACGTGGAGCCCTGTCACCGGCTTCCTCGCTGGGCTCGGCCCTGGGCCTCCTCCCTCCTGGCGACCAGCACCGCACGGGCGGGCCCGCGGGCCTGGGGAGCAGAGCGCGGTGGCCGTGGCACCAGCTGCAGAGGGGACGTGGCGCCGGCCACGTGTGACCTGGGCCCGGCGACAGCGCCTCCTGCGCCTCCGTTTCCTTCCGTGGGGAAGCGAGGGATGCCGCCCCTGGCAGGTTGCTGGGACGTGGAATCAAGTGCTGCGTGGACCTCGCAGTTCCCGGGACGTCATGAGTACCGGGCGCCACACATCCCAGCACCGGTGTCCCCACCCGCCTGCCGCTGCCTCCAGCACAGGCTGCCCACCAAGGGCCAGGCGATTGCAGGGGACAGGGAGGGTCTTCCTGCCTTGGGGCACCGCAGCCGCCCTTCCCGGCGGATGGCTGGGCAGGTGGCAGCAGGGTTGCCCCCCCATGACCAGACCCTGGAGGGGAGGGGACAGAGGAGGCCGTGGCTTCCCCCGGAGAACCAGCCCATGGGAAGCACTTGGCTCTGCAGATGTGCTGCTCGTTGCTATGGGGACCGTCCTAACAATAACCTCCCAGAACTGACATTCCCCACACCCGCCCTTCTCACTGATGAAAGCCGGGACAGGGGGAGGTGCAGAGGACGTGGGGTGCAGGGGGATGAGGGCCCTTCCTGAAGGAAGGGTGGGGGCCCACGTCCGCAGAGAGGCCGGGCCGGGGACCCAGGCAGAATCGCGGCTGGGGGCTCCGCACTCTGCCCGCTCCCTCTGCTGGAGGTGGGAGCCAGTGTGCCACGTGGGGAGGGGACGTGAGGCAGGGACAGTCAGGGGCTCTTGAGGCCCCACCAGCCACTGCAGAGGCGCCATGGTCACCCCACCTTCCTGCATGTGGGTCGCTCCGGGTCGCCCCTTCAATGGTTCAGCTTGGGGAAGGGCTGCCTGGGGGACCCCCGGCACTTACAGGAGTAGACAGGGGCCTCTGCTGTACCCCTTAGTGACCGATTCTTGTGTGACTTTGGTCCTGGGCAGCCTCCCCATCAAGGGAAGGAACCTCCAAAGACGCCTCCACGCTGCTGCGCCCTTACCCAGGCCGAGGGGCTGCGTGAGAGTACCTGTGACTGCGGGTGTCGAGTGTGTGATGTGAGTGTGCACGTGTGTGTGAAAATAAAGGGTGGGGTTTAGTCCTGGGTTCTTCTTGGCTGTGTGACATCGGGCAGGTTAGGTCACCTCTCCATCCCGTCTAGTAAAATGGGGCAACGCTGGGGTATCCATGTTGCAGAATGAAACCACCCACCCAGAATGTGTGTAAACAAATTCGTGTCACCATGACTTTAGGGCCACTGCACCGTGGCCTGGACGCAAGCCGGCAGGAGTGTGACCGTGGCAGGGCCCAGGCTGGCCTGCAGCCGGGGGGACCCTGACTGTCGGGGTGCAGTGTTGTGTTGCTGGTTTGCTCGCTGCACTCGGTTGTGTGGGACCACCCCCCCCAGCTCCTTCCTGTTACCCTGTTGAGATCAAAGCCATGCCCCCTACAGGACCAATGTCCCCAGCCAGGACCTTCCGTCACCCCTAGTGTCCTGGCTCTAGCTGTCCGCTGGGTATAAGCTGGATCTGCAAGGTCTGCAGACCCACCCAGGGCCCAGACTGCCCCCCCACCCCCATCTGCTAATCCAGGGAGACCCGTGCAAGGCATCCTGGTGGGGAGCCCTGGGTGGTCCCCACCCCAGAGTCCCTTCCATGTGGGCTTTTATCCAGGAGACACTTACTGTGGCCTCTGGGGCCGGCCCTGGGCTGGCCACCAAGGCAGGGCTGAACGCAGGGGCCTGGACCCCTGGCTGGAAGCCCGAGGTGCAGTGGGTGACCCAAGGTGGGCTGCTGGGAACGCCCTGCCTCTCGCCTGCCGGGACCAGCCCTGGCCCTGGCCCCCCAAGGAGTGTGGGGGTGCCGGTGCCCAGTGGGCACTCACTGCAGTGCCTGAAGTCCCTGTTCTCCATGGCAGCCTGGGTGTGGCCCTGGGGAGGCTCCTCTGGAAAAAACGGGGTCAGCCCGCCTCTGCGCCGCCCTCCCCCTCCTGCCTCCTCGCTCCAGGGCTGCTTTCAAGGTGGGCCGCTCCCGTCAGGGGCCGACAGGTGGGCAGGGCGGCTGTGAGCGCTCAGGACCCCGGGTTCCTGCTTGAGCAGCCCTGTTCCCCTGACTCGGGACCCTCAGCCTGAATTCTCCCCCTTCCCTCCCTGGGGTAGCGGTGCAGACACCCCAGCGCCCCGCGTCAGGCGGACGAGGGGCTGGGACCACTGGGGAGGGGCAGCCTCCCCTTTCGTCTCCGCCCGCAGGGTCCCCGGTGCGGCGCTGGTCGGAGCTGGGGCGGCTCGGCGCGGGCGGGGCGGCAGCATCTCCCGCGGGGCTTGTGAACCCCGGGGGCGCGCGACTGGGCCTCTGCGGTTCGGGGCAAGATGGGCCTCGAGGGGAGACGCGGCAGGGTTAACTGTACAAACCTGTGCGCGCGCGTGTGTGCGCGTGTGTGAGCGCGTGTGAGCGCGTGTGTGTGTAGGGGGTCGCCCCCCCCAAAGCAGAGAAGCCCGCGCCCGGCCTGCGCGCGAGGCCCGGAGCCCCGGCCGGGAGAGCGGGGCCGTGTGCGCGGCTGCACGTGCGCGTGTGCAGGTGCCCGTGTGGCGGCCGGTGCGCGGAGACGCAGGTGTGTGCGCAGCGGCGCAGGGAGCGGGCGCGCGTGCGGCGCGGGTTCGGGCGAGGGCGCCGGCGCGGGGCGTGTGCGGGGCTCGCGCGGGGCGGCGGGCGGGGCGGAGCGGGACGGCGGCAGCGGCGCCCGCGCTCCCCGCGTAGGTGTGCGGCGCGTTCCTGGCGGACGGAGCGCGCGCTCGCAGCCCAGCCCGGCCCCCGCCCGGCGCCGCGAGCCGAGGTGTCGCCGCGCCCGCGCCGTGTCGCCGCCGTGCCCGCGAGCCGTAGCCAGAGCCGCCGCCGCCGCCGCCCGAGCGCAGAGAGCGCACGCCGAGGCCGCCTGTCACCACCATGGCCACCACGGTGACCTGCACCCGCTTCACCGACGAGTACCAGCTCTACGAGGACATTGGCAAGTAAGAGCCGGGGGCGTGCGGGCAGGGCCGGGATCCCCAGACCAGGACCCTCGCGCCGCCGGCCCCGAGCGCACTGCGGCCCCGCGCGCCCCCGGCTCCCCCGGGCTCAGGGCCTGAAGCGCACAGCCCCGCGCGGCCCCGAACCCCGAACCCCGAACCCCGAACCCCGAACCCCGAACCCCGCGCCCCGGGCCGGGCCGCCGACCGTAGTGTGTGCGGCCTGGCCCTGCCCGGCGCGGCCGACCGGCCAGAAGCCCGGGGCTCTGGGCGCCGGCTGGGCTCCGCGGGGGCGGCAGCAGGTGTCCTCGGAGCGCCCGGCAGACGTGACGCATTTGGCGGCGGGAGGTCAGAGAGGAGGGGCGCACGCGGTGGCCGCGGGCCCGGAGCGCGGGGGAGGGGCGGGCGGGCCCCAGGGCGGCACCCGAGGGGGCCTGGCTGCCCCCCACCCACACCGAGCAGCCGGGGGCGGGGGCGGCGGGACCTGCTTGGCGCCGGCTCCTCCGCGTGGCTCCATCCGCGGGGGGTGGGGGGGGCTCGGTGCGCTTCCCACCGCGTGGGAACAGCTTGTGCCATGGATGCCCCCCGGGAATCTGGGTTCTGGGGGCTTTTCCCCCAGATCTTTCTGGAAAGAGGAGTCTGGAGAGCAGGCGACTGAGGTCAGGGGGGCTGGGTCAGACCACTGGGCTGGAGGCAGAGGTGAGGTGGGCAGCCTGCTGGGCTCGGGATTTCAGGGTCACCGGGGAGGTGGGGGCTGGAGCGATGAGGGTCCCCGAAGGCACGACCTCCCAGGAACAGGTGGCCCTGGGTGCTGCTGGGTCGCTCGGCTGTGCACCATGAGGGGCAGAGGGGGCTGCTCCCGCCAGGGCCTGACCCAGCCCCCCGCATCCCCATCCCTCAGGGTGGCGGTGGCGCCGCTGGCGCGGTTTTCTCCTCAACATCCAGGGGCGCCCCGGTTTCCCCTTTCTGAACATGCGTTTGCGGAGAGACCTGGTGTTAGCCATGGGTGCTGACCCTTGGTGACAGTGGTGGCCCAGTCCCGCGAGTGTGGGGGTGTGCAGACCCCCACCTCCCTCATCCTGCCCACGCGGGTGAGGGGACCAGGCCTGGCAGCTGAGGGGTGCAGAGGGCTCCCCCAGGGCAAGGCCAGGCTCTGGGCACGCGCACACTCCCCTCCCTGGGGCTGGAGCTGGATTGTGGACCTTAGAGCAGAGCAGAGGGAAAGGGGTCAGCCTTCCCCGACCCCCCACTCCGGCACACAGGCCTGTGAGGAAGGCCAGGGGCTGGGGGTCCTCAGAGGGGGAAAAGGGGCAACTGTGGGAGGAAGGTCACCCATTTTGGGGGTCGTGGTGTTTCTCTGATTGTGCCCAGGGGCATCTGACCCTTTTCTGTTAACTCTTCTCTGGGACCACGGCTATGTAGGGTCCCCAGGCCCTGCCCCTGGTTCCAGCAGTGGCCGGTCAGTGCGTCTGTGCCACCCGTCCCACACTGGGGAATGGAGGTCCTGGGGGCTTCCCGCGGGGGGAGAGGGGGCAGCAGATGCTGGACTCCTGCCCCACGCGCAGGGACTGGAGCAGCTGCAGCTGCCCCTGCAGCAGGCCCGAGGGGCTGGGCCTGAGTGGGGGGGGCCCAGCCCTGGAGGGGCCACAGGCCTGGGGTGAAGCACCGGGGACCAGGACGCCCTCTCCTCGGCCCAACACCCGTCTGAGGAGCCCCGGCTGCCAGGCCTACTGCGGGTCGCCCAGGGGCCCGTCGGCTCTGTGTTCTGGGCCGGGAGGAGGCCGGCAGGTGCCGGGGGAGCCCGGGGTGCACCGTGGCCATGTTGGCGGGTTGTTGACCGTGCCTGGCCGGCTGGAGGCACAGTTGGTGTTGCTTCCTGGCCCAGGTGAACGTCCAAGTTTATTTAAAGCTGCAGCCCCTGGCACCAGCCAGGCGGGGGGAGCTCCCTGCCCGGGAAGAGCCAGGCCGCTGGCCTGCAGCTGCTGCCGTGACGTGGCCCCGGCCTGGTCCCCCTGCCTCCTCTCTTCCGCTGCCCCCGCAGCTGCTGCCCCTGCGCCGGGGGGTCCCCTGGGGGCCCTGGGCAGTGGGGTGTGAGGACCAAGAGGAGCTATGTTCTGGGCTCTGCCCTCCCTGTCCAGCTGGATGCCAGCCCGACTTGGCCCAGGTCCTGGGTGAGAGGCACCCCTGGCGGGTCCCCAGGCTGGCACGGGGCCGGCGGGAAGGCTCAGCCTGCAGCCCGGCCACCAGTGCGGCTTTAAAATCAAGAAAACTTCGGGAGCAATAGAATAAACACTTGTATCTTCTGCTCAGAGTTGGAAACTTACTCTTTTATCAGTTTGGCTTCAGGTTTTTTTTTTTGGTCATAAGCAGCCCAGGGCTCTCCTTCCAGACCCTTCGGTTCATTTGCCCGGGACCGAATGCGGGGTTCTCCCTGCCTGCCTCTTGAGCTTGACGCCCGTGTCCTGGAACTGCCCTCAGCGGACTGTCATGGCCTGTGCTGTCCCCACGCTGCCCCGGGGCGGCTGGAGACTGGCCGTGTGAGACGTGGTGGTCCCGCCCCAGCGGCAGGCCCTCCTCCAGCTGCGCCCGCAGGTCCGCCCGGCCCAGGCCAGGGGCTCCCCTCCCCAGAACTGGCACCTCCGCAGGTCTGTGTCCTCTGTGCTTCTGTGGCCCAGGCCCACCAGCCTGCTGGGTCTGACTGGCTGGACCTTGGTCGGGTCAGGAGAGGTGCTGTGCCCGGGCGTCTGAGTTTTCCTTTTCTGGGGCCGTCGCCCCTAAAGTGCGGGTGCTCTCCCGGAAGAGAGCTGCTCCCGTGAGGGTTTAAATGTAACTAAGGGGTCCGTGGGCCTGCTGTGTCAGCCCCCAAGGAGCACATCGCTCTGAACCTGTGGTTTTATTTACTTAGTTGACGGTGGTGCCCCCTGCTCCAGCAGTTAACAGAGGCAGGAGGACGGGAGGCAACCTGGCCCAGGAGCAAGGAGGCCTGACCTCCAGCCCAGGCCGGAGCTGACCTTGGTGTGCCCTTGACGCCATCCAGCATCTGTCCTGTGCTGTGACTCCTGGCTGAGGCGGTCGTCATGTTCTCAACCAGGCAGTGGCCGGCTGGGGCTTTAATAAAGAGCAAAGCTCCCGGCAGATGGGGCGTTGACCCCTGACCTCTGGGAGGGAGGGGTCAGGTGGAGGCTTCCTCCTGAGGCCCCGTGAACCTGCCCCAGGGCCTTTGCCTGTGCTGTTCCTGCTGCTCAACAGCCACACAGCTCCTCCCTGCTGCCTGGGGAGGTCCCGCCCCAGCCCCCCACTTTGTGCTCCCCACGCATCTAGCACCCCCTGGCATGCCAAGCTGCCCCCCACTCAAAGGTGGGGCTTTGGGCTGCTGCCCACGGCAGGACCCCGCTCCTGCACACGATCAGGGATGGCCGGCCCGCAGGTGCACCAGCGTCCTGTCGCGGGGCAGAGGGTCCCAGCGGAGCTCGCCGCCCACACCGCCTCTGCCGCCGGGTGCGCATGAAGGTGAGGCTCGCTTAGTTACTACTCGGTGGTATTTTTATACCGTAACCTACTTTGCCGAGAGCTAAGAATATAGCTCCGTTTGCTACCTGCACTCCTTCTCCTCTGGCGACGGTCACCACTGGCTGCAGGTGCTCGTTCCACGAGGTGCTTGGTTTGCAGTCACTCGTTTGGAGCAGAGGGGAGTGAGACACAGGACCTGGACCAGGGCCCGGGCCCCACAGGGTGGGGTGCGATGGGGTCTGCACATCTGTGAACCCGCAAGGCCCCTCTCTGTTCCGCGTTAAAAACGCTGCTCTTCCCCCGCTGGCTCCTGCCTGCCTGTGGTCGGCTCCGGCCCTGCGCCCGGTGCCCTCCTGCCCTCCACAGCCCTTCATCATGCCTCTCCCGGGGCAGGCGCTGTCCCACCACCCCGTCCTGTCTGTCTGTAGTGGCCAACGCTGCCCCCATGTGCGACCAGCAAAGCTTGATTTTTTTTTTTTTTTAAGATTTTATTATTTTTAGAGAGAGGGGAAGCGAAAGGCAGACAGTGAGGGAAACATCCATGTATGGTTGCCTTTCACCTGCCTCCAGCTGGGGACCTGGCTGGGGACCTGGCTTGCAACCTGGTCGTGTGCCCTGGCTGGGAATCGAACCAGCGACCTTTGGGTTTGCAGGCCGGCGCCTTATCCACTGAGCCACCCAGCCAGGGCTGAATTTTTATTTTATTAAACCACAAGGGCAATGTCATTTTGTAAAAAGGAACCAAAAAAAGCAGATGTGTGCAGTAAGCGTACCTCTTACAGCCACGGGCCCCTCGCTGCACAGCCTGGCTCTCTTGGTTCGGAGGCCCCGCTGAGAGCCTGGGTGCCGGACGGCCTTGCCGCACTCGCCGGCTGCCACCTGGAAAAGCGTCCGACAGACACGGTTCCCGGACGCCCGCAGCCTGAGCCCGTGTGCTCACAGGACCGACCGTGCAGGGCCGGCGCCCTCGTCCCTCTGCCCTGGTCCCAGGCAGCACTCGGGTCTTTCTGGAGATTTCAGTTATACTTTCAAAAACGTAATTCTCTCTCTGCGTCCCTGACAAAAACGGAACCTGAGGTGATTATTTCAAAGCTTCTTTCACTACTTGGAGCGTCTCGGTCAGCGCGTGACGTGTCAGTGAGGGTTTCCGAAGCTGCCCGCATCGGCATGTTACGTGAAATGGATATTTTACTCCTACGAAGACCGGGGTCTATTTAAAGGAAAAGCAGGTGATTTATGTCACCGTAGCTGCCAGCCGCCCAGCTTCCGGTGGCAGAGCTGCCAGCCAGCCGCTCCGTGGCTCCTGGTGGACCCTGTTCCTTGAGCCAGACAGGGTGACCGGTAACCGAGTTACAGTTCTCGCTTCCGTGGTGATCTGGGGCGACTGGCACCAGCCAGGCGAAGGAGGCACCGCCGCGCAGTGCCCTGGGGCCGGGGCGAGGGCCGCCGTCTTCCCACGAGGAACCGGCCTAGAGGACGCGGGGTGGGGGCACAGAGGTGACAGATGTCTTCTGGGGTGCTGCCCTGCGCAGCTGGCTCCTGGGGGGAGCCCCCCTCTCTGTCCCCCAGTGGCACTGAATTCCAGGGCTCAGGGCTCTGCCCCATGCACAGTAGGTGCCCAGCAAAATGGCCTTGGGAGCTGTGCTCCCTCCCGCATTGGCGCACTCACCCTGTGGAAAACGGGGGCTGGGGCGCGAAGTGCTGATGGCCTCGGGGTGCTCCAGCCACCAGAGTGGCTGCCGTCCTGTCTCCCGGGGCAGCTGCAGCGCGGCTGTCACTTGGGTGCTTGTCCTGGAGCTGTCACCAGGGCGTCTTTGGCCGGGTAGGTGGAGGGGCAGCCAGGGCCATCGTCTCTGGTTTAATCCAGGCCGTGAGGGGCCGTCTGCCTCGCGAGTGCTGGTGCAGTTCGGAGCAGCCCCTGCTGGAGAAAGTCGGGGAGCGAGTTCCAGCGCCAGCTGCACCCTGGGGCTCCCACCCCAGACCAGAGTCGGCTGGGCCCTCAGTGGGGCCCAGTGGGTGGTGCCAACATGGTCCTGCCAGGGCCTCTGTGCCTGGCCAGGCCCTGGTCCCCTCTCACCGCCTGGCCCTGGAGGAGCCTCACCAGCCGATCGACAAGGGTGTTTTCTGTGCTCAGCGGTGCCCACCCCACCCTGGGTGCCCAGTGCAACCCTCTCGGGAAGAAACCAAGTTCTTCCTGAGTGTAGGTCAGAGCTGTTTAGTACTTTTTACTTTAAAAAATATTTATTTATTATTTTCAGAGAGAGGGGAAGGGAGGGAGGCAGAGAAGGAGAGACATCCATGTGTGGCTGCCTTTCACCTGCCTCCAGCTGGGGACCTGGCTGGAGACCTGGCTTGCAACCTGGTTATGAGTCCTGGCTGGGGATCGAACCAGCGACCTTTGGATTCACAGGCTGGTGCCTTATCCACTGAGCCAACAGCCAGGGCTCAAAATATTACTTTAACAGGTAATCGATATGAAAGTTAAGCTATTTTATATTTTAAAAAATACTGTGTTTTTGAAACCTGCTGGGTATTTTACATTCATGGTACATCTTGGTGTGGAGCAGCTGCTGTCACAGTTATGTGGCTTCCTGGGGTCCCTGGGCTAGACAGAGGCTGCCTGGACCTTCAGGGTCACTCCTATGATGATGATGATGATGATCGCTTGGCAGTTGTTCCGGTTTCTTTGCTCTTTTGCAGATTCACTCGTTCATTCAACAAGTTGGCTTCACACTTGCCATTTGCTGGCCTTTCCTCCACGCTGGGGGGCTGTGGTGACCTAGGCTGGGTGCCCCCCCAGTGACACAGTGGGGCGCAAGTGGGCAGCCTGACCACAACGCCTCACTATCTACTGGCACCTCTGCTCTGGGGGTGCCAGGTAGCAGGGAGGTTACGGTTACAAAAAGGGGCCGGGTGAAGAGAAAGGAAGGAAGCTGCTGTTGGCCGAGGTCAGGCGTGATGTTGGGGACATCGTGGTTGGACTCCGTGCACAGCCCTGTGCCCACAGGGCAGGTCATGAGGACAGAGCACCCATGACAGAGACTGACTTGAGAAGCAGGAAATCTGAGCAGACCTACAACAACTAACTGGATTAATAAGTACATTAAAATTTTCAGGCCCTGGCTGGTGGCGCAGTGGATAAAGCACCAGCCTGTGAACCCAAAGGTCGCTGGCTCGATCCCCAGCCAGGGCACATAACCAGGTTGCAAGCCAGGTCTCCAGCCAGGTCCCCAGCTGGAGGCAGGTGAAAGGCAACCATACAGTGATGTCTCTCTCCCTCTCTGCCTCTCTCCCTTCTGCTCTCTCTAAAAATAATAAATAATAAAATCTTTAAAACAAATGTTTTCAGTGCCCACAAAGAAAAGCCCTGGCACAGACAACTCCCCTTACAGACGCCATCAAACTTTGGAGGAATTGGCACCAGCCCCTCACCAACGCTCCCGAGGGACCGAAGGGGACAGCGTTTTCCTCAGCTCCTCCCAGGAGGCCCCACCACCCTCACAGCCAGGCCAGATGAAGACCCCGCAGGGCGGAGCATGTGGGGCCACGTCCCCCCTGGGTGCAGAGCTAACTTTGTCTCCAGCGAGACGCGCCCAGCGACAGAGAAGACTGCGGCCGTGGGCTGGGAAGAAGCGTTGGTCCGACGTGTGAAACTCAGTCAGTGCCAACACCGTGTTGACAAACTAGACAGAGAAATTGGGTGATCATCCCCGTAGGTGCAGACAAATCCGAACAGGCTCCTGATAAAAACGCTCAACACCCTAGAAACAAAAGGGAACAAGAACAGGGCGTCTCCAGAAACTGTTAGAACCAAGGGATGAGGCCAGTGGCCCAAGATCAAGGTACAGAAATTCACCAGGTTTCATCGTCTGTGTACAATCAGCAACTCCACGTCCATGCGCCAAACCACCTGGGGAATTAAGTCCCCTCGTGATAAGCAAACAGCAGCAGCACCGGCTGAGAACCTTGAAACACCAACTACCGTTGCGACACGTGGGGGGCACCTGTGTCAAGGGGAAGCTGACACGCGTGTGGGCCGGAGACGGGAGATGGTCTCCACACGGGCCAGGGTCGACGTGACGTCTACTGAAGTTCCCGCCGCCGCCTGTTCTTCGTTCGCAAGCAGATGCCAAAATTCACGTGGAACTGCGAGGGGCCCGGGAGAGGCGGAGGGTCTTGGAGAGAAGGTGGGGTGGGCGGCTGACTCTCCGCTTCCCGAGCTCCCTGTGCTGCCGCCCCCCGTCAGGACGTGCGGGTGCTGCTGAGGGCGGCGGGAGGAGCGCCCTGGGCGGGGACGGAGGGCGCGGGCAGCACCCACGTCCACGTCAGCTGAGGCTGGCAGATGAGGACACAGCTGGGTGAGGAAGGCCCGCCGGTCCCTTCAGCAACTGACCACCAGGTGCCCACAGATGAAAAAGTGAAGATGGAACTCCACCTAAAACCCGGTACAAAAATGGTCTCGGCCTGGGTCACAGACTTAACTGTAAGAGCCAAGGCTGCAGAATTCCTGGCAGAAACCATTCTCTGGATGTGGCTGTGGTGTCCCAGGTGGGACACGGAGAGCACGGGCAGCACAAGGAAAACAGATCAGCTGGACTTGACATGCAAATGGTTCTGCCCCCGGAGGACACGGCCGGGGGAGCGGACAGACGTCCCTGGCACTTGTGTCCAGACTGTGTGAAGAACTTGCTGCCTGAGAGTGAAATGGCAGGTGACCCGAGCGGGTAATCGGCGCATAAAAGTCCTTAGGCAGCGGGAGACGCCACCGCACGGCGCCACCCCTCGCCCTGGGGTGGCCAGTGTCAGGACAGCTGGCGCCGCGGCGGCCAGGACCGCGGAGTTGAAACCCCTGCGCTGCCCACGGGCCCAGCGGCAGCTCCTCGGAGGACAGCCTGGCGCCTCCTCAGCGCGTCCCCTTCCTGGGTGGGTCTCCGGAAACACGTCCCCACAGAAACCCCTGGCCGGCGTGGCTCCGCGCGTCGGGCGCCGCCCTGCAAAGTGAAGGGTGGCTGGTTCCGTGCGGCACGGGCTGCAGGCTCCGTCCCTGGCTGGGGCGCGTGGGAGGGGCGACCGTTGGTGTTTCTCCCCCTCCCCCCACCCCGATTTTCCTAAAAATAAATAAAATACTTTTAAAAGCCTTGTTCGTAGCAGGTGATCCACAACAGTCAAAAAGTGGAAACATCCCGGATGCCCATCCACTGAGGACGCTGTGCCCGCCCTGGAGGGCGCCCAGGCTGAGCACGGACACCCCGTGCCCAGGGAGGGGCGCTGCGGGGACCAAGTGCACCCAGGGGACGGTGACAGGAATCTCCGCGTGCCTTGTGGGAATGGCTGTGGGAGCAGGAAACTGAATTCCCTGCTTCAGGTGGGCGGGCCGGGCGGCGAGGGTGGTCTCCCCGGAGATGTTCAAGGACAGGCCCCGCCGTGCGGCGGAAGGAAACCCCACGCACCTGGGTCTCCGGCTCGGGTGGCTGAGAGCTGAGCTGGACGCAGTGTCGGCAGCTGTGCCCCCCTCCCTGGTCGGGTCCCGTGCGGTGCCCGGGGACAGGGCCACCCGCGCTGACCGCAGTCCCTTCCCAGCCGTGACTGCGTCCCGCACTGCGACACCTGTCACGTCCCTGAGACAGGAGCGGGGCGGCTGGCGGGGGACAGGCTGTGTGTGCTTGGGAGAGGGAGGGGCTCCAGGGTGAGCCCTTCCCCCGGATCTTGGCGTTTCTGACCCCTGGTTACCTGCCTGGGGTCCCGCAGGTTCTCCCAGGAACCGGGTCAGGATGGGCCGGGTGGTGCGGGTGAGGCTCTGGGAGCAGCGAGGGGCCCCGGGGGTGTGGTGACAGGTGTGGGCGGAGGGGGAGGACACGCTGTCAGCGGGATTGGCAGGGAGGGGCCCGTGGCTCTGTCATGGGGAACCTCCCCCACACCTACCTGGGCCGGCGTGGGGTGCTGCGCCCTCAGGCCCGGGGGCCTCCAAGGGCATCGCCTCCCCCTGATTTCCCAAAGGCCCGAGACGGCAGCACAGTCACCCTGTGAACAGACGCTCATCCCAACAGCTTACCAGCATCACGCGGGCCCGGCGGCCTGCCCGGCGAGGGTGCATCTCTCCCTTGCTCCCCGGTGTGGTGGCACATGGGGCAGTGGACGTGGGCTGGGTCGTCTGTCCCTCCCTCCCCGTCTTCCCTCCTCTCCTTTCTCCCTCCCTCGCAGGGCCTTTGGGGGTCTCTCTGGATGCCGCCTAGAGGGCTGCTCCCCAGTGACCACTTAGAAGGGACATGGGGGGCGTCCCAGGCCCCTGGCGGGTGGGCTTCTCGTCTGGGACAGTTGGTTATTCTCCCTGTGGGCTGAGCCATGGTGGCTGAGCTCAGTCGCCCCTGCAGCTGCCCCGGGTCCCCAGCCCCCAGGCAGTCACAGAGGGGCCGGGGGGTGGCTGGGCCTTGGCCTCTGGGAGGTTTCTGTGCCGTTACATGTTGGATCACATGGGTCCTCAGCCTGGGCCTCTGTCCAGGGCGTTGCTGGACTCGAGCAGACTGTGGGCCTGAGTCCAGAGTCGGCCTCTGTGCGGTGGCCCGGCGAGGAGGGTCCTTCCCAGCTGTGAGGGGTGAGCGTCGGGGAAGGGCCACCTCAGAGCTTCGACCTCCATGTGGGAAAGGTCATCACTGTGGGAGCTGCCCACCCGGCGGCCGGTGCCGCCCGGGTCCCGTCCCAGGTTCAGGCTTCTGGTGGCCTCCCCTGAACTGTCACCATGGCCTGGGATGACCACGAAGGAGGACGCAGTCCAAGCCCTAAACAACGGACCTGTTTCCTGCCCACACTGAGGACAGAGCCTCGGGCCAGCGGGTGGGGCGGGGGTCCTGCTGCAGGACGTCCTGGTCACAAGGCCACCACCGGAGCTGCCAGCCAGGCCACTCGTGCCCCTGAGTTCATGGCTTTTTGTCTGTTTTTATCCGGTTTTTTTTGACCGTTGATTTTTTTTCTTTAAATTTTTTCTTAGCCCTGGCTGATGGCTCAGTGGATAAGGCGCCAGCCTGCAAACCCAAAGGTCGCTGGTTCGATTCCCAGCCAGGGCCCATCACCAGGTCTCCAGCCAGGTCTCCAGCCAGGTCTGCAGCTGGAGGCAGGGGAAAGGCAACCAACCATACATTGAAAAAAAAAAAATTTTTTTCTTGCTTGTCAGTCAGGTTAGAATTTGATTCGTCACGTGGTACTGAGCGAGCTCTTTAAAAACCCCAGTTTTAAAGGCAGCGTTACAAGTGCCAACACCTTTCTCTTGTTCTTGATTTCTCAGATACGGCTGCAGACTCGTCCCAGATGTTTTCATGCGGTGAAATACCTGTAACGTAGTTTCCATCTCAGCCGTGTAACGTGTGCGTTTCAGACCTTAGACACGTTCAGCACCGTGGTCCCCCGAACCTCCGTCCTCCACGCTGGCCCTGTGCCCATCCGTGCTCGCCGCCCCTGGCTCCACCTTGTCCTCCGTCCCTGAATCCGGCCCTCGGGCCCCGTGCGTGGGACGTGCCCACGTGTCCCTCTGGGCCTGGTTCATCTGTCAGCTCCGGGCCCTCGGGGTCCAGCCCTGCGGGGCAGGTGTCGGAACCCCCTCCTCGTGCAGCCTCTTTGGGTTTAGTTTCCCAGGAGGATGGGAGATGACTTTCCGGGGCCCCTCGGGCTCCATGCTGGGGTTGTCTGGAAACCCCCCGTCTTTCCCCCCTGGACCCGCCGCTGCGCCCCCGCGAGGTGAGGGTGCCCCCCCTGGGCTTGCTGGTGTCCGTGTTCTCGGGGACAAAGCCACAGGCAGATGCAGCCTGGCCAGAAACAAGACAACCCCCCTCGAACTGTCACTGGTTCGCAGCCTGCGGGAAACACTCGAGGGGCCGCACAGGCGTCCCGGAAGGCCTGAGCCGCCGGTGGTCTGGGCCCCTGGGCCTGGCTGTGTGCGGCCCGTGTGCGGCCCGTGTGTGGCCCGTGTGCGGCCCATGTGCGGCCCGTGTGTGGCCCGTGTGTGGCCCGTGGGGCTGCTCCCCGGCCCTGGGTGCTGCGCGGCTCCCTGGTGCTCTGACAGGTGGGGGGGCCGCCTTTGAAGAGCTATGTTTGAAGGTCACTGTGAGCCGCTCGGGGTCACGGCCGGGCTGGGATGGAGGGTCGTTCCCGGAGCTGCTCCTGTAACCGTGCGGGTCCGGCCGCCCGGCTGGCTTTGGGGTTGACGGCACTGGGCCTTGCTGGGTGCCCCCGGCACGTGGCCGCTGAGCCCATGGGGACGTGGGGGTGGTGGCAGGGTGGCCTGCAGGCTGGGAGCCCTGCTTCTGCAGGCGCTGAGCGTGGCCCTGCGGGGAGGGGGCATCCTGAGAACACAGTGGCCTAGAAGTGAGGTCAGTGTCCCCAGGCCAGGCAGCCTCAGCCTGAGGTGGGCAGGTGACTCAGCCAGGCAGGGGTGGGCAGCTCCGGGTTGGACCTCCCGCGTCAGGGAGAACTGAGCCACCATGGGGGCCCTCCTGGTGGCTGCGGACCGTGTCCCCCCCAGGGGCCTGCACCCCTGAAGGACAGCTGGCCGAGGGCAGGTCCAGGGGGTGGGGGGTGCACCCCTGAGCCCTGCCTCAGGGTTTTCTCTGACACCCCCGCAGATTTCCAGCGTGGGGGGTGGGGGGGCAGCGCTCGGAGCCCCCAGACCAGGATATTCCGTTGTCCCCTCCCTCCCCAGTTTGTTGGGCGTTTTTGTCAACTGCTCTTTCCGCATCAATGGACGTGTTGCTGTGATTTTGCTTCGAAGTCAGTTGGTGTGACGGGTTCCGCCCGCTGGTTTTCAGACGGTAACCTGGCCCCAGGCCCCTGGCTCAGCCCACCGCCTCCCGCAGCCTCCGCGACAGAGGAAGCGTCTCTGAATCCGCGCGTTGGCCCAACCTGGGGTCAGGACAGCACGTGGGGTTGGGAAGGGGCTCCTGACAGGCGCTGTCCCTGCTGGGGGGCCCTGTCCGAAGGCGGCGGGAGCAGGGGGTGCTCTGCAGGGTTCCCTCTGCCTGAGTGGCGCCCACAGACGCCACCAGCTGTGGCCGTTCTTGCGTCCGGGGGGCGGGAGTCCTGGGCACCTGCGGCCACCCCTCGGGCTGACGGCGGCGTTTCTCCAGCCTTCGCCCCGTCCCCTCATGGGAGGAGTCGTTCTCCCTGTGACCCGCTGCTGTCTTCAGGGGCGCAGGGAGCTTCAGGGAAGGGTCAGTATTGCCGCCTGAGGCTGGACGTCCCCTCTGCCCCGGCTCCTGGCCCTCCTGCAACTTTTATTTTTAGGAAGAGGCGACAGGAGGTAGAGAGAAAGGGAGAGAAACGTCAGTTGGCTGCCCAAACCGGTCCTCCAACCCACACCTTCCACGTGGCAGGACGAGCCCGACCCATGGGCCGCACCAGCCAGGACGCAGGAGGCCTTTTGGAAGAAGGGTTCCTGCGGTTGAACAAGTTGGGAAAAGGCTGAACCGCAAACTCCCCACCTGGAAATTCACAGTCCACACAGGAGACCCGCTGGGGGTGCTGGGAGGAGTGCCCGTGGGGTTTGAATCGTGTCTTCTCACAAGGGTGTGTTGGGCCGCCAGGAGCTCAGGATGGACCTCACTTGGGAACAGGGTCCTGTCGGACGTGGGTCGGCTAAGGCTGCTTGGTGTGGGGCGCACACTGCGGGTGGGGCGCACAGCGTGAGCATGAAGGTGGCCCGGGGCCGGGAGCACCCAGTGACCCAGCCCACCCCCAGGGTCCGGATGGCGTGCAGGACGCCCCCCTCGCCAGGCCAGCCCCTCCGTGTTGGGCCTGTGGCCTCCAGAACTTGGGGGCATCCTTTCCGACACTGTAAGTCACCGGCGATTGCGCCTTTGGAAATAAACTCAAGGGCAGCAGCCCCAGGGGCCGCGGACGAGAAGGGCGCTGGGCGCTCGTGTCTGTTGTGGGTCGGGGACCGGGTGGCACGTCCTGGGAGATACGGGAGCTGCTCGGCTGCTCCCCGGGGAGGCTCCCCGGGCCCCGGGCGAGGACGGCCGACCCGCCCGGGCGATTTCAGGCCCGGCCTCTGGCACCGGCAGGAGTGCCAGCTCCTGTGCCCCGCAGACAGCTTGTTGCCTGAGGACCCTCCTGGGCGGACGTGTGGGGGGGTCTGCGCCACTGTGGGGACTTTTCCAGACCAGGGCTTCGTCCCTTCCTTTGGCTCAAGGTAGGTGACGTTTCGCGGAACGTCAGCAGCCAGGTGTGTCGCCGCGGGGCTGTGCCAACGGCCGGCGCCTGCAGAGACGGAGGAGGAGGAGGAGGGCAGAGCCGTCGGGCCGGTGCTGGGGGCAGCTGGACCCGGAGGAGGCCCAGCCCAGGGCGCCAGCAGGAGCTCCTGCCAGACGGCGTCCTGAGAGCTGCTGACCGCGTAGCTCATGGCCTGGCCGTGCGGGTGGCCGGGTGGGGTGGGCGCCACGCACACAGGCCCGGCCCCTCAGCTGCTGAGAGGCCCACCCGTCCCAGGCAGATCCCGAGCGAGGCCCCCCTTTCCTGCTCCCCACGCCGGGCTGCCCTGGTCCCCCCGCACAACAGGTCCTGTGGGTCCAGCAGCGGCTGCCACACGCTGGCATCACGGGGCGGCGGGAGGGTCGCCTGGTTCCCCGCCAGGCGGGCCCTTGTCCCCATCCTCGTCCTGCCTCCCCCCACAGGACACCTTCCTGACGGCTGCGCCGCTGGCCCTGCCCCGGGTGACCCTCCTGACAGGACTGGTGGTCCCTCTGCCGTCGTGGCCCCACTGTGCGCCCCTGCACAGCCTGAGTTTTCTGCCACGGGGCCCCCGGCCTCAGCCCTGCGCATGTCCCCTGCCGCCGCCAACTCCTGTCCAGGGGAGCCTGGGGTGGCCATCCCGTCCCCGCGAGCCCCTCTCTGGCCCCCAGCGCCACCTAGACCCCCTCCTGCCCCCAGGCAGGCTGAGGCCCCCCCGAGGGCCGGGTGTGTTGGAACTGACCCTCGTCCAGACACAGCCCCTCCCGCACTCGACAGGCCTTGGTGGGCAGGTGCCCAGTGTCCGACTCCAGGGGTGGAGGCAGCTCTTTCTGAAACTTCCTCGGGCTGGGCAGCAGGGGCAGGGCCAGCCCACCCCAAGGGGCTTCTGAGGTGCTCCCCACACGCGGAGGGGGAAGGGACTCGGAGGGAAGGCTGGTATCTAAGGCGGGGCCTCGTCCAGCATCGGGTGCCTGCCGCACCCCTGTCAGTGCCCCTGCGCCTCCCTGTTCCCTGGGACGGGGCCGCGGGCAGGGGTCTGTGGGTCTGTCTGCCGCCCCGACGGCCCTCCGGCCGTGGCCCTGGTGGCTTTAGGGATGTGCCCTGCTGCGTGCTGGTGTCCAGCCACTGTCCCTTCTGTGCTGCCCCATCCGGACAGCGGGGGCAGGAGGTCCGTGCGGGCCCCCCTGCTCTGGGACCAGCCGCAGTTCCCCTTCTGCAGACGGGTGGGCTGTGCAGCTGGGGTGGGCAGCCCTGAGGGCAGGTTCTGGCCCAGGAAGCCCTGACTGCAGGGAGACCTGGGGAGCCGTGTTTGTGAACTCCAGCCCTTCAGGGTCCAGGTGCCGCAGGGGCTTCAGCTCTCCTGAGCGGGAAGGGGTGGGAGCACGAAAGCAAAGCTGTCTGGGCAAAGGGCTGGGCGCCCCCCTGCTCCTGAGACAGAGGGGAAACTGAGGCTCAGCGCTGCAGGAGCAGGGGGCCGGGTTGGAGCCCAAGCTGTGCGCAGCCTGCGGCCTTTCCCCTCACCGCACGCTCTGGTCAGAGCCGCCCCCTCCTCCCGTTTCTTGTTAAGATCAGAATCTTTGGAGGACGGACCCCGTACCCCCGACGGGAAGGTCACGGGTCGGAGGACCAGGGCGCAGAGGGGCCCATCCCCGGGCCGCTGCCGCCTTGTCCCCGGGTTGACCAGGAGAAGCCACCGCTCCAAGATCAGCCCCCACGCACGGCGACCTGGGTCGTCAAGAAAATGGTCAATTGGATTTAGTGTCATTTTTATTTTTTTCCCGGAAGCGAATCATACATTTTAATGAAGTTTTGTCTCAAAAAGAATTACAGCAGAAAGAGGTCCTCGTGTAAGAGGTGGCTTTCACGTCACCCGGAGCCCTAGTGTCAGGCTGAGTGGGACGGAGGGGCCACGCCGCTGCGTTGGGGGTGGGGTGGGGAGCCAGACCTGCCCCTGTGCCCCCCGAGTGGCTGAACCCCTTCCCCAGCCCTTCCACCCCAGCCTTGCCTCAGGGCACTGGCTCCAGAGCCTAGAAATGGCCTGAAGTCAGATCACACCTGCGGTGGCAGCAAGTCGACAGCGGGGAGGACCTGACAGGCCCCAGGTCACCAGCGTTCTGGGCTCCAGGCTCAGCGCCTCCTGCAACCTGCCTCCTCGCCAGGGTTAGTGTGTGTGGATTCGGCAGCTGTACCCCACTTTCCCACATATTCTCTTTGTCTTGACCCTGGGGGTTCCCTCCTGCTGCTCCCCCAGGAGCACTGACCCGTAGGCCTGGGACCTGGGACTTGCAGCCAGTGCTGTGGGACAGGGAGGGGGCAGTGGAGGTAGGGGGGCAGCAGAAGTGGGGGCAGTGGAGGTGGGTGGGTCCACCCCTGCAGCTTTGCAGCTTCTTGACCAGATGCTTCTCCACACCCCGTGGGTCCAGTGTGGCGGCACCGACCTGCACTGCGGGGCAGCGCTCCGGGGACTTGGCACAGAGCCCTAGGGGTCGCACCCTTACAGCCTGCCGGGGGCCTGGGCCCTGCTGACCCATGAGGACGGGCGGGGGGCTGGCTGGGCTCTGCTGGGACAGATTGGGGTGGGAGCTTCTGGGGAGCTCCCACGGACCTCTTCCCAGGGCTGGGCCTCGTGGCGGGTGCTGGGCACCCACAGGTAGACTAATCACCTTCTCTGTCTTTCCCTGTCCCCGTGGGTGCCCAGGGGGGCGTTCTCGGTGGTCCGACGCTGTGTCAAGCTCTGTACTGGCCACGAGTATGCAGCCAAGATCATCAACACCAAGAAGCTGTCAGCCAGAGGTAGGTGGGCTCCGCTCAGTGGGCTGGGCACAGGGGCAGCCGGGGGGTCCCAGCTGCCGTAGGACCTGGATGGGGCAGGAGGGGTGGGGACCCCATCCTCAGATCCAGGTTCACAGCATCCCAGGGGTTTGGGGGCCTCTCCAGGGCTGCGGGGACAGAGGTGTGGTGGCCACATAATGCCATCCGCCTGTGCGCTGCAGCCCGGAGGACGGGTGACCGGGGAGCCTGGGGGCTGCGGGGGGTGTGCGTTTCCTCAGCAGCCCCTCCTGGTCCTCGCACGTGGACGCGCATGTGGTCCCCCAACCCCAGGGCCAGGCAGGAAGGTCTGAGCTAAGCCCCTGGCCTGGCGCGTCCCAACAGTCACCTGAGAGGCCCCGCCGGACGGTCCGGAGAACCACCTCCGTCTGTGGGGTCTGGGGTCCTGGCCATGAGCCCCTGGAGGCAGACAGCTGAGCCCACCCGTGGGACTCAAGGAGCCGTGTTTAGGCCCTTGCTGTTTACCTTCAGGCTGTGTCCCAGCCCAGGCAGAGGACCTCAGGTGCCAGGGCTGTCCTGCACCCTCAGTGCGTCCCCAGGGTGAGAGCATGAGGAGGAGGTGACACCGGGCCTGCGGGTGGGCAGCGTGGGAGGAGGGAGGCTCGGGGGTCTAGTGGCAGCAGCTCAGAGGTGGGGGGCTGCCGCCCCGTTGGCCTCCTGGGCTGGTCCTGGTGGGCTGGGCCGTGGCCCCCCGGCGACTCCCGGAGGCCTGGGAACATGGAATGTGGAGCTCCAGGCCTGGCCACCCCCAGCCCCGCCCGAGTCCCCGCCTCCCTGCTGGGTGCAGCGCAGGTGGAGGGGGCAGGGCTGCCGACCTGGGCTGTTCTGGCAGCCGCACCCTGGGGCTCAGCTCTGCCCTCCCTGGGAGGTCTGGGCTCCTTGTCTTCCTGCTCATTCCTTACGGGAAACTTCCGAAGTCCCTGAACGGAGCGACAGTGATCAAATGAGCCCTGTCATCAAAACCGACAGGTTCTCGGCCACTTCTGTCCCGCCTGTGACCACATCCCCGCCCGTGTCCGGCAGAGTCGAGGGGCTGTCACGGTGCCCGGTGTGTCCAGCGTGTTTCTCTAGTGGGAAAGGATTCTAACCACCCCCCCTGACCCCCCAACACACACACAGGGACATTCCCAGCTTCGAGGGCCGTTGGAGGGGTGAGGGGGTCTCAGGACCCGATTCTGGCCCCCGGGCCGAGGGTGGGCCAGCAGCGCGGCCATGACCCTGCCCCGCATGGCCCGGCCGCTTTCCTTGGTCACCCTGTGCCTCAGTTTCCCGAGAGGTAATGGGGTAAGGCTGTACCGACCTCGGAGGAGCACTGCGAGGGGTAAAGGGGGGAAGTGCTGCCAGACCCCCCTCCACCGGCTTCCAGGCCCTGCCGGCCCTTCTCCTCTGATCTTGTCCACGGGGGGCAGAAGAGTTGATTATCTGCACCTGGAGGCCGACCGACCGGGGCTCCCTGAAGCCCTAACCTCCCCAGTTCCCCGCTGGCCTGACCCCGGCCGGCCGTTCACTCCGAGGGCCTTTGTGCCGTGTCCTCCCTGGCCGTGCGGGTTTTCAGGGAGGGGCTGGCCGCCTGTGCCGACGCCCGACGCCCGGGGGTGTGGCTGGGCCAGGGCCAGTGGGGGGGTCCTGCCAGAGTTCGCTGTGGGGGTCGGGGTGCAGTGGGGCTGGTTCCTGGACCCCGGGAATCCGAAGGCCCCAAGTTCAGGAGCCTTAGGGGGGGCGGGAGGCAGGGGAGGCCTGGCTGCCACCGTCAGCCTGTGCCTGTGTCCCACGGGTCAGACGGGCTCGGCGGGGAAACGGGGGGCTGCTCCGGGGGTGCCCGGGAGGGTTCCGGGCGGGGGCGCGGGACCGAGGCAGGAACGGCGTTACCCGTGGCTCTCAGGTAACGCTCAGCCCCCGCCGGTGCCGGGGCTGGGGTAGGTTTTCGGAAAGTAACACTTGATGAGAGGATTGCGAGACGTTCAGAGCCGGGGAATGTGCTGAATAATTAGAGATTATTAATCCACTGTTCACAAGAGCAGTTGGAGGAAAATTCATCGACTGGGGGGTGAGGTCATCACTGGGGATTCAGGTTTTCTAAGCGTTTCTGGTGGTTGCTGCCCCCAGCGCACTGTCGGCACCCCACGGCTGGCTGGGGGCGACTTGTTGCCTCGGAGGGCACCCTGGGGGTGAGCTGGGGGTGCTTGCTGGCGTGAGTGTCCAGAAAGCGGGTGTCCCAGAAGTGCCCCTCAGCCAGTGCTGGCAGCCGGGTGGGGGGACCTGGGCATTTACTCTGCCCTGACCTTCAGCAGAGCCACGTCCCCCGGGGCTGCTCAAGGACCCCCAGGCCTACAGGGGTTCAGGGCCAGGGAAATGGAGCCCCTTCCCCGGAAACAGAGACTCATTCAGGACCCCGTAGCCCTGGTGCGGAGCCTGGGGCCCTGGGTCTGGACTTGACCCAGCTGGGAGGGGCTGAAAGGTCATCATTGGTTTGGGGCTGACCTTAGGTTAGGGTGCTGACCCCACAGGGGTGGAGATCTGAGACTCACCTCTGTGCCCCCCCCTCCAGGATGATGCTCATCTGGTCATCTGGGGCTCCCCCTCCCCAGGGCCTGTGTGGCCCCTTCTGCCTGGGGCGCCCCTGGGGTAGGGTGACGGGGCTGAGCCTGCACCGCCCACACCTGCCCGGCTTGCGCAGTGGGAACCGGCTCTGCTGTCGCCCACAACGGCCCCGGGACCTCAGCGCCGCGGATCCTCCAAACTGGGTTATCGGGGCGCCGCCGCATTGCAGGGTGTTGAGCGCCCCTCCCTGCCCTCAGCCCTCCCCCTACCGTCCCCCGGGCGCCGCACCCCCACCCTGTTCCTGCGGCCCCTGTTGGGAACATCCCGGAAGGTCCGTCTGGCGCTGGCCCAGAGGCTCCTGTGCGAAGGGCACCACCTGGGTCTCTGGGGACCCAGGAAACCCGGGCAAGTCGGGTGTGAGGCCAGGAGGGAAGCAGCCACAAGGGCAAGGCCGCTGTGCTGTGCTCAGGACAGCTGGGGGGCCCCGGGGAGCCGCCACCCTTGGCGCTGGAAAGGACTCCTGAAGGAGGCCACCTGCCGCCATCTCCCTCAGGTGACGCTGGCCGGCGGGGGAGACCAGCACTGCCTCCAGCCCCACCGTGGTCAGCACCAGCCTGCGCCTCCTCCAGGGGGCTCCGAGCCTGGCTAGCGCCCCCCACTTCAGAATGCCAGGTGAGGGCAACCAGGGCAGGCTGCTGACGGGGTCCTGAAGGCCACAGCCCGAGGGCCTGCCAGCCTGGCTCTCCTGCCTCCTGGCTCATGCCGCCGTGGGGCCTTGGCCCGGGTTCAGTGCAGAAGCGAGTGGTGACCCCAGGGCAGGGCCTGTCCCCAGCACAACCCTCAGACCCCACCAGCTCTGTGCGTGGTTTCCTGGGCCACCTTGACTGTGGCCCAGGACCTCAGCTGGCCCTCGGGTGTGCCCCAGCCTCCCGTCCCAGGCCAGGGACCTGGCGGAGCCCCTGCTGTGCCTGCCCTCCCAGGCAGGGCTAGGCGCTGAGGGAGGGGGACCCTCACGCTGGCGGAGGGGGGACCTTTCAGTGAACACACCTGCCTGCCTGTTGGCGTCCGGCAGATGCCCTGGGAGGAGAGGGAGCCTGGACTTCCACGTGCCACTTCACACCTGGTCATTCTCCCCAGCGTCCGGGCAGGTGGCCTCCCTGTCCTGGGGCAGAGCTGGGGGGTGGGTGACGCTCCTACCCACCCCCTTCCGCCAGCGCAGCTCTCACCCTCCTGCAGTGACAGCACAGCTGCTGCTGGGCGCTGGCGGCAGGCCCAGCGCCCACCCACGCCCCTCCTGTCCGCCTCTCCTGGCTTTTCTCCCCAAACCCTCAGCCAGGGAGCGAGTGGAGCCAGGAGGGTGGGAGACGGGGGCCTGGGAGGGGTTTGCGTCACGAGTGGGCTGTCCCTGGGGGGCCAGGACGGAGGCCACCAGCCTTGCGGGGAGCGCTGGTCCTGAGGACCCCGAGGACTCCGTTTCCTCTCCTGGGACTACTCCCCGCAGGCTGGTCCTGGCCTCTCCCGCCTCCTGCCACCCTCCGCAGCCTTCCCTTCCTCCTGACTCAGCTCAGGGGCCTCGGGGACCTGCTGCCTGCGAGGGGTGCGTGGGCTGGATCCAGTCACCCTGCGGCTTTGGGGCGTCCGGGACTTCTGTGCGTGACCCCAACTGTCTCCCCAGCCCCTGCTCCCCACAGTGACAGTCCCAGCTCTGTGCACCCCTGTGGGCGTGAAGAGCCCCACTGAGCCACTTCCATTCCTGACCCCACCACCCATGCTGGGGGCACCCCACTCCTCCCACAGCCCTGGGGTTCACGCACTTGGGTGGCAGACGGGGATCCACGTTAACTGGTGTTTTTGGTAAAGTCGGTTTTGTTTTGTTTGATAAGCAGTTTCGTGGGGTGCAAATGAATGTTTTACACGTGGGTGTTTCTGTTTAGAAAAAGTAAGTCGCTTGTTTGATGCTTTTCCAGCCCCAGGCAGAGAGGTAGGAGTGAGTCACCTGCCTGAGTCAAGGTTGCCCCGGACGTTCGGCTCAAGGGTGGGACACGTGCTCTGCCTGTGCGGCTCCCTCAGGAGCCAGACGAGGGGTCTAGGGTGGGGCAGGTTCTCGGGGTCCAGCTGGCACAGGCGCAGCGCGTGTACCCTGACCAGGTAGCCATGGCGGCTGCACCCCACTGTCCCTCTGACATGTTGAGTCCTGGTCTCATGACAGGTTCACGACCACCCTCTTCTTAGTCAGCCAGGGGTGACAGGTTTCATAATAACATACGTCCCTGGGTGGCATTTACTTCCCGGAGATGGGCGGCCGCATGCATTTCCCTCATGGTTTTCATTTATGACCGAAATCAGGCAGTTTTTCCGAATAGAACCAGCCCCTTCCCCTCCTGGCTGTCCCTCACCCAGCCTGGCTCTGTCCGGGACACACCCCGGGGTGCGTGACGTGGCTGGAACAGTCGGCAAAATTAGAACGTGGACTGTAGGGTGGGATCGCGAGCCGTGTCTGCCTTGGGTTTCCTACGGGGTGTAACTGCCGGAGTGTCCCCGTTCTTAGGAAATGCACAGCTGGAACACGTGCACGTGTGCATGTGTGTGCATACATGTGTGCCATGTGCACGTGGGTGTGTTTGTATGCATATGCACACGTGTGTGGAATGTGCATGTATGCATGCAGATGTGTGCACATGTCTGTACATATGGGTGTGTCTGTGTGTGCATGTGGGTGTGTGCATGTGCCTGCATGTGGATGTGTGTGCATACATGTGTGCAGCGTGCACGTGGACACATGTTTGTGTGGTGTGCACGTGTGTGCAGGTGTGAGTGTGTATACGTGCGGGTGTGTGCATGTGTGTGGAAGGAGAGGACACACGGTAGTGCCATCCATGAGAACTCTGTGCTGTCCTAGGAGATTTTCTCCAAGTTTGAAAAAGGTTCATAATAGTAAGTTTGAAAAACACCGTGAAAGAGAAACGCGCCCTGTGAGTCCACCGCCCTCGCCTCTGGCCGCCCCCTTCCCTCTCGGAGGGGCAGCCGGGCGCCCGGCCTCCTGCACCCGGACCTGCAGTGGCGTCCAGTTGGAAAGGCGGAGCCAGGCCGTGTCCGGTCGCCCTGCCGTCTGTGTCTGTGGTGGGCTGCTGGGACCCCCAGGGTCGGTCAGCACCCATCTGCCTCCACAGCAGCAGGGACGGGACCATGCGGTTGTGAGGGGCGTGGACACGGGGGAGCCCGCACGGTGTCGGGGGTGTGGGCAGCCAGGGGAGCCGCGTGGCGCTCTGGGGGTTCCCAGGACGCAAGTGCCTGTCCCGGACGAGGGGCCCCACCCAGGGGCTTCTGTCTGCAGCTGTGACCCCCTCGCATGCGTGTTTGCAAGTACCACGTGTGTCCTGACGCTCCCAGCCTGATAGCAGCACACGTGTGGGTGTGCGCAGCGAGGTGTGTGCGTGTGTGTGAACGCAGCGTGATCTGGCTTTTCTCGCACAGCCTTGCGTTGAGGCTGGGGGTGCCCACAGGTTGACGGGCATGTCCGGTCATGCGTGGAGCCACATTGATTTACGGGTTTTCTGGTCCGTGGAAAAGCGGGTTGTTTAGCTTTTTGGCTGTGATGGTCTCCACCAGTTTTTAGAGTCGAACTGCTACCTCTGTTTCCGGCTAGTAAATTGCAGGGCGGCCTCTGGCATGGAGGCCCGACGTCGGGGGGATGCGGGCGCAGGGCCAGGACCCCGGTGACCTCAAGCCCTGCTGCCAACTCCGCGTAAACGCACCCACCAGACTCTGCCCCTGCTTGTGGGTTGCGCGTGGGGTGGGGTCAGCTCTCCGAGGTCCCGCCGGGGACCCTTGTCGCAGGCAGCAGCCACCTCTGGAGAGAAGGGAGGCGGCAGCGGAAGCCCTGGCGGGAGTGGAACCCGCAGGACACAGGCACCCGCCCTGGGGCTTCCGAGCGCCGCCCGCTCCCAGCCGCCACACCGGGCAGCCTCCTCACACCGCACGACCCTCTGCAGGCCGCCCGTCCGCAGGCCACAGCTGCAGGGGGCCGGTGTGTCCCCTGCATGAGCCCCTCAGGGGGCAGCTGGCCTGGCAGCAGACATAGGGAGTGACTGGCCGCTGGGGCACGGGTGACACCTTGTCCCTTTCTGTCCCCAGATCACCAGAAGCTAGAGAGAGAGGCCCGAATCTGCCGCCTTCTGAAGCACTCCAACATCGGTGAGTGCGCCTGCGCGGGGTCCCACCTCCCTCCCGGTAGCAGGTCGCCTGTCCCTTCCAGACACCCAAGGCTTCCTTTCCCTTCTGATGGGAGCCCCCACCTCCAGCCCGACAGAACGTCTCCCCTGGAGGTGGGACAGCCTCTGTGACAGGAAGGCTGGCGACACCCAGTAGGTCCTTGCCCAGCCCTCTAGCTCCCGCTGGTAGTCTTGTGGGGACACGGAGGAGGGTCATGGGTGTCCTGTAGCTTCAGAAAAGGCACAGGGTGGCGGGTTACAAAGAAGGAAGTTGGGAACCCAAGCCCAGCCCTGGACTGCGGCCCCCGGTCTGGCTCTGCAGAGCCCCAGCACCCCCGCAGCCGAGGGCCCAGAACTGTGGTCTGAGGCAGAAGATGTCCCACCCATTAGCCACCCCTCGGGGTCCCCGCAGTCTAGGGAGCCCTGCCCAGCTAGGTCTCTCTTTTCTGACACCCCAGAGCAAGCCCACGGGTGGTATAGTTGTGGGAGCTGCTTGGTGCCCGGGCAGTGCTGACCCTAGGAGCTGGCACCCTTTACCCGGTGGCAGACCCCTGGCCTGGGACTTGGGGTGCAGGCCCTGCAGGAGCTGAGCCCCCCTTCAGCCTGTGGTTGGGGTGTCCTCCCCTGCGGCTTCCCCGCTGGACTTCCGGAGGCTGTGTGGTCCTGTGTGGACCCACAGGTCGCTCGCTTCTGGTTTTATTGAAATAGATTCTGACAATCACTCTTTCCTGCAGCCTTATCTGCAGTCGTAGTTCCGAGGGGCTAGTTGGGTTTTTTCTTAACTGTTAAAATAATGTGCAACTATTTATAAATGCTGAAAATGTATATTTTTAAACGTGCCCTTGTGCCTGCAGCCTCAACTCCCACGCAGACCCCTTGTCTCCCTGGGCAAGGAGGCGGGACCTGCTGTCCCCAGCAGGGCCTGGGGTCTGGCCCTGCCACCTGCACTGGGGGGCAGGTTCCGGGCAGGTGGCCTCCACCAGGAAGAAGGTCCGAAGCTTTACAGACCCCTTAACCCCCAGGAAGTGGGGTTCCCTGCTCGGGAGAAGACAGAGGCCCCAGGAGTGTCCCTGGGTGGCGATGTCAGGCCGTGGCCTGAGGTCGGGGTTCACTGCAAACACAGTGGGTTTCCTGACGATGAGGGGTGGCTCCCTGGGGCGACCAGAGCCGGAAGTGGGAGGATGCTGGGGCCGGTTAGAAAGTAAGGTGTGTTGGCCACCGGGTGGGCGGGGACACCAGAGAGCAGCGCGGGGGGTCTGAGGCCCTGGGGAGCTCACGCTGCTGCTCGGCCTTTGGGGGTTGCGAGCAGCTTCCACCTGTGATGTCTCGGGATGGTCGGCCCCCAAGGGTGCATGCCGAGTACTTAGGGAAGCGCCCACGGGCGGCTGCCCCCAGCTCGCGGGGGCGGAGCCCAGAGCTAGCCATTCCCCGAGAGGTGGCCGCTTAGGCCCTGCACCTCCAGCGCCGGCAGAGGGAGTGCTGGGGCCCAGGTCCCTGTCCCTCACTCACTCCGCATGGTCGGGCTGGGTGGTGGGCGCGGCTCCCAGCTCGGGATGGAAGGTGCGGGGTGTGTGGCAGAGGGTGGGGGTCCGACCGCTGACCTCATGGAGTTGAACTGGAGGGCAGGGCAGGAACCTCTGCAAGTGAAGCCTGGCTGGGTGGACGGTCCTCGGCCTGGGGTCCTGCCCCCCTGCTGCTCCCCCAAAGCCCCTCGGTGGCTCCTTTCGGGCCCTGGCATGTGAGCCCATCCGGACACCTGGCACCCTGTGGACACTGGCCTGGGGCTGCCAGCCAGCACGGCCCATGGTGCCCCTTGGACTCTGCCCACCCAACCCAGGCCCTTGGAGGAGGAGCTCTCCCCCTGCACCACGGAGGCCCCGCGGCCGGCCCTCATGCTCTCTCCTGTCCCCGCAGTGCGTCTGCACGACAGCATCTCCGAGGAGGGGTTCCACTACCTCGTCTTCGACCTGTGAGTGCTCTGCGTTGGGCCTGGGGGGGCGGGGGCCTCTCCGGCCCCTGGGGGACAGTCCCAGCTGCCAGCCCGGCCTCCTTTGCCTTCCCATTTGCTGTGCAGGCCCAAGGCCAGGGCCGCCACGCTGGGTCCTCTCCTCCAGACAGAAAGCGCTGGCGAGGGGAGGGTCTGCTGCCTAGGAACAGACCGTGGCTTCCGTGTCCTTCCCTCCCATGGTGTCCTCCCCGCAGCTGGACGGGGCACCACGGGCCGGCATGAGCCTGTGCACCTGGGTGGCATGGCTGCACATGTGCATGTGGAGTGCACGTGTGGCTGTCAGCATGGGCATGAGTGGTTGCATGAACACACATGTATGTGTGATTTTTGAGGGTGTGTACATGTATGTGCATGTGTGGCTCGTGGGGTGGTGTGTACGTGTGTGTCCTGGAGTTGGTGGGGTGGGGTGGGGTGGGGAGGCTGAGCACGGAGGTCCGGGGCCTCTGAGCCTCCCCGCGCCTGCTGGGCTAGCAGCAGCGACCTCACCCCTCCCGCTCCCTGGCAGCGCCCCAAGCAGCACTGTGTTCAGCTGCCTGGGGGTCACAGCCAGTGGGGACGTGGGTCCTCAGGGCCGCAGGCTTGGGCAGCCGTGTCCTCAGGGCCCGGAAAGCCCCACCGGGTGCTGTCGCCGGGGTGTCAGGGCTGCCTGCACAGAGGGCGCGCTGCCCCTTGAAGTGCTGCTGTCTCACTCGGGTTCCTCAGTCAAGGGGGGCGGGGACCGTCTCTGTGGGGTTTGACCATCTCTCCGCACTGTGTCCCCCATGACACGACCTCAAGTCACATGTCAGGTGGCCAGGGCTGCAGGGCCAAGGCTGGACCCTGAAACGACCATCCCTTGGTCCCTCAGAGGTGGCAGGCTCACCGGCACCCGTTTCCCCAGGAAGAGTGTGGTCCCCGAGCGGGAGGGTGGCCTTGTCCAGCAACTCTGGGCTAGATGAGCGTGTGTGACTCAGGAGCAGATCAGGGGGAGAGAATGGGGGGTGTGTGTACACGTACATATATGTACCATGTGTGCACGTATGTGGGCCTGTATGTGTGTGTGCCCACAATAGGCGCACGCGTCAGGGAGGCCTGGGCAGGGGTTCTGGGGGTCAGCAGGAGGAAGTCGGCAGGTGTGGCTGGCCCAGACCCCACGGCAGCCCCCACTTGGTGGCCTCCAGGACACGCCCGAGGCTCAGGCAGCGTTTTCCAGGGTGGGGGGCTTGTGCAGGGGGTTCTGCTGTGTGAAAGGGGAGGCCCTGCCAGCACCCAGTCCGCAGCCTTCGTGCCCCACGGCACAGCCTCTGGGACTGACCGGCTCCTTCGGGCGGGGTTGGCATCATCTTCAGGAGGCTGCAAGACCCCTTAGCAGTCTGGGGCTCCGGATTCAGGGGCTGCTGAGTTTCCCTGTTCCCTGCGCTGGAGACTGGCACAGGGCCCAGGGGACCAGGCCAGGGGACAGAGGAAGGGGCTCCCCTGCAGCCCAGAATGGGCCCTGTTTTGGGGCCACAGATACTCCGGACCAGGCCCTTTGCCGCCGGCACGGGTGCCCTTCGCCGGCCCCCACCCCGCGGCCGAGGACCACGTGGCCCGGGTGCCATCTGCACGGACTGGAACCTCCTGTGGGTGCAGGGACCCAGAGGGCGTCCCCAGCCCTGGGCCAGGCCTCACCCCTTTGCCCCGAGAGGGGCTGCCGGCCTGGCTCGGGAGCTGCGGAGAAACGGAGACAGTGTCCACACGGGGCCGGGCCTGGAGCAGCCGGTTCCTCCTGACACGGACACAGGCACAGCAGGCACGCAGTGCACACACATGCACACACAAATGCACACACACATCATGCATGTGCACACATGCGCACACAAATACACACACACCACACATGCACACACAAATGCACGCACACACATCACGCATGTGCGCACAAATGCACACACATGTGCACACATGCACCCACCAATGCACACACGTGCACACCTGCACGTACAGGCACACAAAGCTCTTCCTCCCTTGGGCGGTTGACCTGCTCCGAGTCTCCGTCTCCTGCAGTGGCAACAGGGACCCCAGAAGCTCCAGCTCCCAGAGTTGGGGGCTCAGCAGGGCGCTGACCCCCGGAGTGGGGGCTGGTGACCAGCACATCCTGGGTGTTGTTTTCCTCCGGCGCCGAGAAGAGCCCACGGCGCAGGGTCGCCTGCCCAGCAGCGCCCGCCATGGCCGCCCTCGCCACCCGCCAGCCCCGCCCTGGGTTCTGGGCACAAAGCTGAGGCCGACCCAAGCCCCGAACCTTAGAGATTGATGGGGAGTGAAAGGCACCTGCAGAAACCACAGCATGTGGCAGCAGAAGACGAGGCTGTGGCGGGGCAGCTGCAGAGGGGGTGTCCCTCAGTGTCCCCACAGGACCCGGGAGGAGGCTCTGGGCGGCCTCGGGGGACAGCACCAGGCAGGCTTTCACAGCCGCCGTGGACAGCCAGCTGGGCCAGGGGTCTGGGTGGCCCCACCGGCTCTTCCCCGCTTCCTGCGCTTATGTTTCGCGGCCCTGCTTTCTGCCCCTTTCTGTCCACACCCACGGTTCCTAGTCCAGGGGACCCTGGGCAGTCTGGACCCTTTGTGGGTTCCCAGAGGCCCTCCGGGCAGTGGCTGCTGCCCCAGGAGCCCGTCCAGCCACAGGCCTGACACGCAGCAGGAGGGTCTGTGGCATTGACCCTGGAGAGCTGGGCCACCAAGGAAGCCAGAGCCTTGGCTCTGTGTGGGGGCCAAACCCATGGCCTGGGGGCTGAGGACGGGGAACCAAGGCTTCTCAGGCCTGAAGGGTGAGGCGCAGGCCTGGGCCCAGCGGCGGTGTGGCTCTGGGATGGCCCCTGGGACCCCGAGGTGTGGCTCTGGGATGGCCCCTGAGACCCCGAGGTGTGGCTCTGGGATGGCCCCTGGGACCCCGAGGTGTGGCTCTGGGATGGCCCCTG
>PVIW01002564.1:0-210719 GCA_004026585.1 Noctilio leporinus
AGGAGAGGAGAGGGGAGGGGAGGGGAGGGGAGGAGAGGAGAGGAGAGGAAAGGAGGAAGATAGAAAGGAAGGAAGGAAGGAAGGAAGGAAAAAAGACTCAATACCAGTTTCCCCCAACTGTCTGAAGAGTAGTAGTGAGTCAGCTCTTCTCTTGTCCTCAGGGCTTCTGATATCAGAATCAGACTCCAGACCACAGATGTGAAAGTTCCCCAGGTGGCACCGGCATACCCTCCTCACTGGCCCACTATGAAGCAAGAAATCTGTCCCCCTGGTTTGAGGGGAAGCACTGGGATTCATCATAGTTTTCTATAAAAATATCCTCCTCTCTAGCCCTTTCTTCTCCCAAATGTACAATGACTCCCTTATAGACCATATCTACAACCTCATGAACATGGACATGGTTCCCAGATTTTTCACTTTTTCTTTCGTATCAATCATATTGGTGTCAAAACTCAGGGATGATAAGGTGCCAACCTGTGGACGCAAAGGTCCCTGGGTTTGATTACCCAGCCCAGGCACACAATGAGGTTGCAAGCCAGGTCTCCAGCCAGGTCTGTAGCTGGAGGCAGGTGAAAGGCAACCATACATTGATGTTTCTCTCCCTCTCTGCCTCTCTCCCTTCCCCTCTCCCTAAAAATAATAAATAAAATCCTTTTTAAAAAAACTCAGGGATGAATTTTAGTCTAACATCCTGTTCCTCATCAATAAGTGTGCTTTATCCTGGTGCTGGCTTGAGTATTTAGTCCTCCATACTGAAGGAAGCAGAAGCAAGTTCTAACCAACTTAACACATTGTTGATGGGCAATTTTATACAAAATCTAATGCAGGTGCAAACACGAGTTAAGACGTGTACCAAACTAGATCCATCTGCTCATTAATTAACTCATTTAAATTTTGTAAATGTATGATTAAATGCCTTCAAAATAAGTCTGCTGTATTTAATCATACACTAATGCCCCTGAACTGTGAAGAGTAGTGGTCACGCCCACAAATCAATGTCATTTCTGAAGAATAATAATCAAGTACACTACAGTGAAGGACCTGCCTTCTTCATTATGCATTGTGCCCCACATACCCTGTTACGTGAGTATGTCTCAGCCCACTTTTCCCTCATTTGAATGCACATGAAGTCGTTTATTCCTCCAGATACACATTGCATAATTATTTTCCGCTCTAGTAAATGAATAGCTTAATTAGCTCTTTAATTTGATTTTAAGAGCTAAAAAATATAAGCAGCAGTACATTTGTTTTTTAAAAATTATCCTGAATAATCACACCTTGTTCTTAAAGATACAAACTGTACTTAAAAAGCAGCAAAAGAAAAGAAAAAGAAAAAAGCAACCTCTACTAAGAAGCTATTTGTGACAATTAAGAGGATTTCTCTTGTTTACATTAGAGGAGAAATAGCACGAAAGTAACTGAACACATGCCAGAATAATTAACAGCTCTTGGCTCATTTAAATTATGTGCACATTGCCATTTTAATGCATTTTTTAAACACCCACTTGCAATCCTATTTTATTCTTGGAAGAAAATTAATAGCTTTCTACTAGGTATGACTAGTAAAACCAAATTTGTTTCCTGTTTTCTTGGAAAACATGTATCTTCCTGGCTTTATAGATCCACTTTTAATAATAATTAAAAACATAAAGTAATAATTGTACTTTGAATTTATACAATATTTCTGCATAAAAACTAAAGGCATTCTTTTGTGTAAGATAATTCTCCTGTGAGAATACCATGTTTCTTCATACTCACTATATAATGTATTAATTCTAAGAATCATCTAATATTTAATAATAAAGGGAGTAAGACTGTGTTTTTCTTTTTTGAGGAAAATACCCCAGTGACTCCCTCAAAAAAACAAATTCAGGGCATGAACTTTACATTTTCTTCTAAATGTAAGGTCCCTGACAATTAGCCATAAAATTGTGAATAGCAAGGAATGCATAAAGTCAAGGAGCAAAGAAAGGAGATAGCCACTTCTCATTATAAAGACAGAAATGCAGAAAATTTGGTCATTAAGAACCAGCAGACCCACTGATCTAAAATCTACAATCAGCCCAAGAGAAGCCTGTCATTAAATGGTACAACATACGTAGCTCTGCCTAAGGAGCATGATGTGGCTCAGTCAGATGCCCACTGAGGGCTACTCCAAGACCAAGAGACTGTTCAGCCCATCCACTGTCACCATGTGCCCATTCCGCCCCATGCCCCAACAGATGTCATGGGAAACCACAAAAGTAATTGTGATACAACCTGAGCCCTCCAGAGGTTTCCAGTCTATTGTGACATGGGATTGGTCCGCAGGTAATTACTATATCAAGGTAAAATGAGAAATTTACTTAGAATCAGGCAGAGGACTGAGGAAATTCACAGAAAGGAGTTATGGCTTCTGCAGGAGTTATGGAATTGGAGGAGACAAACACAACCCCCAACCATATGGCCAGGTGAAGCCAGAAGTGACTCAAGAGCAACCCTTTCAGGCTAAAGTTAGTATCTATCACACTCAGTCACTGGGCAGGAACTCAGTCCCACTTCACTCATACCAGTGTTTTCATAAGCTATACAAAGATAAAATAAGGGTAAACTGAACCCAGAGTTGTCTAAAAGCAGAAGGAATGAGGCAAAGGCAGAAAATATTATCAGGTGATCCAAAGAGACAAAAGCAGGAACTCATGACATTTTATATTGGGTCTCTTTAGTTCTGGCTTCAAGTCTTACACAGGATATTTGAGAAAGTATGAAGGTATGATCTGGTCAAATAATGTTAGGAAATTGGCACATGAGGAGGGAGTCTGCAGGTCACATGGCATTTCCACACTTTTTCCGATGCTGAGAATGAGAAATAAGAAACATATGAGTTGAGCCCAAGTAGGTTATGTAAGTCTCCAAGAGGAGACAATACTATTAGCCTAAGAATTTCTGCTTATATTCACTTCCCTATGTGCATTGAAAAGAGAAAAAGCTAATTATAATAGTGCTGTGTTAAATTTTGGAGGCTTATTCCCTTCATTTGATGATCTGCATTCAAGCTACAATTGTGGGGACCAGGTACATCACCAAGGTCCTCAGAATTATGCATTCATCGTTTCTAAAATATGCCTGCCATAATAACATTCATATTTTTATTCCATTTTTGACAACAAAATAACATGTATAAAATATTTCCTTTAAAACTAATAATTTTTGCAATAGTATAAAGATCTGATTCTATATTTTAAAATAACTCTTCTTGCACATGTAGCAACTAGTCAGTTGGCTGATTTAATTTGACATAGGAAAATTAATCAACATTCTATCTTTGATCCATGCATGTAATTTCATCGATTTCAGTGGAATCTATCTCCAAAGGCCAAGGAAAGAATTACTCCATAATTATCTTTACCAATCCAGTTGCTATATTTATTACAAAAACCACTTCATTTTCCATATCGACTTATTGAAACTCACAGTACATATATTCTATTGAATTTGCTCCTTCATAAGCAAAGTATGAAATCCATCATGAAATTTATAATATAAAATTGCTAGAACAAGGAATTATCTGAATTGATGACTGTGAATGGTCAATATTTCAGAAAGTGATGCCAGTTTACATTTTCTTCTTTAGTATATAACCTAGGATGAGTGAAAGACTCTCTACAGCTTTCTTATTACCATATCAGCAATAATATTGAGAACTCTTATTTTTTGTCCCATCCTTCAAGATTTTGGTTTTAAGCTTTTACAGATTTATTCCTAATCCCTCTCCAAAATTCACTCTACTACTTGCCTCAATTGTACTCTCCGGCCATAGCCTAACAACATAACATGAAACTTCCCACTTACAAAACTAGAAGAATAGATATGAAACAACCAATACTGAGAACATTAAACTAGTTCACAGAGCTCTTTTCTAATAAGGCATCAGTTAAAATTACTCAAGTCCATATCAAAATAAATTGAGCAAAATGTCATAGAAATTTTTTTCATTCTTTTTCTTCAGAAAAGAACTACAAAGTCTGGTATTCCTTTTTGATGTACACATGAGGGGGGGAAAGGCCAGGGCTCTGCCCTGAGCAATCAGAAACGTTACCGTTTATCTGCAAAAGAGACAGCTATTTTGGCACCAATTACAGTCTTATTAAACTAGCAACATCATGAACACAAAACTTCAGGAGCCAAAAGACTCTGAAATCAGCTCATAGCACCCAATTTTTTCTATAAAAGCATGTATTCCTTCTACACAAATTAACTCAAAATGGATTGTGGACTTGAATGTAAGACATAAAACTATAAAATCTTTTAGAAACAAAAAATTAAGAGAAACACTATGGGTCTAGGGATAACAGAAAAATTCTTAGATTTGACACAATAAAGGAAAACTTGATCAATTGTACTTCTTCAAATTGAAAACTTTTGCTTTGTCTTAATTTGCAAACATCCAATTAGTACTGTGTGAAGAGGGTGAAAAGCAAGCTACAGACTGGGAAAAAAAAAAAAATGCAAACACATATCTGACAAAAGGCTAGTCTCCTACGAATATTAAAGTTATCTTAATTTACCAGTTAATTTAAAAATTAGCAATCCAATAGAAAATGGGCGAAAGACATGAAGAGAAATTTCAATAAAAAAGATACCCAGGTTGCAAATTAGCAGTTGAAAACATGTTATTAGGCCCAGGGAAATACAAATCAAAACCAGCCACAATGAGCTGTCACTACTCACCTATCAGAATGACTAAAGTCAAAAATAGTGCCAACATCAAATGCTAGTGAGGATGCAGAAAATAATCATTATACATTGGTAATGCAAAATGGTACAGTCATTCTAGAGAACATTTTGGCAGTATGTCAAGCTAAATGATGGTCCCCAAAAGGTGTCCATATCCTAATCTTCACAACCTTTGACAATGTTACATTATACAATGAAAGAGACTTTGCACATGTGATTAAATGAAAATCTTGGGATGGGGAGATAAACCTAGATTATCGAGTGAGTGCCATGTAATCACAAGGGTTCTTAGAAGAGGAGGGCAGGATGTCAGAGAGAAGAGGTGCTACAAAGCTGGCTTTATATAGAGAGAAAGAACCCTCCCATCAACCTTTTGAGGTCTGGGAGATAAGGGATAGGTCCTCCTCTGGCGCACCCAGGAGGAATCAGCCTCGCTGACCCTGTGAGACTCACTCAAACCTCTTACCTCCAGAAGTAAAAGAGAACTTTGTGTTGTTTGAAGACACTAAATTTGCAGCTGCAATAGAAAACTAATACAAGTGGTTACTTATAAAATGAAACAAACAACTACATACAGCATCATAACTGCCTCTTGGGCATTTATTCCAAAAAAATTGAAAAACTTATGCTCATACAAAAATCTGTGCACAAATGGTCATAACAGCTTATTCTGTGATCATCAAATTCTGAAAACCATCCAGATGTCCTTCAACAGGTGAGTTAAACAATTGATAGTCCATCCATACCACAGAACACTGCCCAGCAATACCAAACAAGGAACTATGGATACACAAAACAACTTGGGCGACTCTCAGGAGAATTACATTGAGTGAAAGAAAAGCCAGACCTAAAAAGTTACAAACAGTGATTCTATCTGCCATTCTTGAAATGACAAAATTATAGAAACGGAGAACAGGTTAGAGACAAAAGGTGGATGTACTTTTTTAAAAGGCAGCACAAAGGGTCCCTGTGATAGAATTGTTCAGGATCTTGAGTGTAGCAGTAGATACACAAACCTACACATGTGATAAAACTGTATAGAACCAAACACACACAAACACACATAAAACTAGGGGAAATCTGAGTAAGAAAGATAGATTGTATCAATGCCAATATCTTAGTTGTCACATTGTACAATAGTTTTGAATCATTGGGGAAAAGTGAGTAAATGGTACATGGGATTTCTCTGTATTATTTCTTTTTCTTCTTCTTTTTTTTTTCTAAGATTTTATTTATTATTTCCAGAGAGAGAGGGAGAGAGGCAGAGAGGGAGAGAAACATCAATGTATGGTTGCCTTTCACCTGCCTCCAGCTACAGACCTGGCTGGAGACCTAGCTTGCAACCTGGTTATGTGCCCTGGCTGGGGAATCAAACCAGCGTCTTTTTTTATTATTATTACTATTACTTTTTAGAGAGAGGGGAAGGGGAGAGAGGTAGAGAGGGATAGAGACTTCAATATATGGTTGCCTTTTTCACTTGCCTCCAGCTATAGAACTGGCTGGAGACCTGGCTTGCAACCTGGTTATGTGCCCTGGCTGGGAATCAAACCAGCGACCTTTGAGTTCGCAGGCTGGAGCCTTATTCACTGTGCCACCAGCCAGAGCAGGCTAGTACTATTTTTAAATATTTCGAGGAAATGCTCTACTGTTTTCCACAGTGGCTATGATCTGCCTCAGGCATATCACCAGTCACTGCAGTTTTAGACCCCCTCACCTTTCCTCCCTAGAGATAACATCTAAACAGCACTTGTAGTTCCGCCCCAGGCCCAGATGCAATGACTAATGACTGTCTTCCCTGGTATTAACTAATTAGTGAAGACCATGACCCCAAAAGGGCATACCTGGAAAAACTGATGACTATTGCATTGAGATTCTCCCCTCAAACCCCCACTAAAACCTTGACTTGAAAAGCCCTCAAAAAGGACACAGCAGGCCACTCTCCCTCCTGGGACCACGCCTATGCCTTCCCCTCCCTCCTCCTTTCCCCCCAGGCATGCATCTTTTCTCCCCTAAGCTCGAAGGGCCCCCACGAAACATGCAACCAGGGGAGCACGGGGCAGCGGCGATTTGTGCTGGTCTAACCCCCGGAACCTGCTCCCAAGACCCCCTTTCTCTGACTTCTGAGGGAGCCAGAGCAGGTCGCCCAGGCCCGTTTCTTCCCTATAACATTTCTAGAGCCAAAACAGTCTTGCCTAGGCTCTCTCCTGCAGCTTCTTCTACCCTAAGCCCTTTCCTTTTTTCACTGTCCTGCCTTTAATAATTATTCAGCCTTAGAAAGGAGGTTCAGCACCAATTTTACCTGCTCCTAGGCCCAGGACTTTGCACCCTGGTGACCTTCTGTATCTGGCTGCAAGTTCTCCCCATTCCACCTGCCTAGGAATCTCCCTAGTTTCTTTCTATCCTGCCTCAGTGGCACCATTTTACAATCACACCCATGGTGCATAAAGGTTCTAATTTCTCACATGGCTACAAACACTTGTTATTTTCTGCTCTTTTTTTTTTTTTTTTTTTTTTTTTTTTTTTTTTTTTTTTTTTTTTTTTTTTTAATAGTATCCATCCTAATGGATGTGAGGTGATATTTCATTGTGGTCTTGATTTGCATTTCCCTTGTGACAAGTGATGCAGAGTATCTTTTCATATGCTTGTCAGTTTTTAAATGGCCTATCTTTTTGGTTGAGTTGTAAAAGTTCTTTATATATTCTGGGTAGTAAAAGAATGTAAGTCTAAAGGTGGAAATAAAAAGAGATGAATTTTCTGTCTTAATATGACTCAATAAACACTCTCAAAGGCTATGCCAGCAGCCTGCCTATCTCTCATGTTCACCAAGGTTTGGGGCAGCAAACTTAATGCTTTCTTTCTTCGTCCCACCCCACAGCACCTTGTCGGAGCCTTACACCTGGGGTCACCCTGTGTTTCATGTCACTGGCTTCTCTTCCCTCCCTATTAACCAAGCCAGAAACTCCACTCTCTTCCTTATTCCCACTTCAAACCAGTTTTCAGCTACTACCCACTTCATCCATGACTACATAACCCTAAATGATGATTCATCAACTTCTTAGAACACCGATCAATCAAGGGCTCCAAAAGCATTACAAGCAAAATTTGAAAGAAGTAGACATTTGGTGTTTCTGTAAAATTATCAAAGTAATTAATATAAGAAGTTTTTTCATTTATTTTTTGTTCATGTTTATCTTTTAATCCAGCACTGTTTTTATTTTAAACAACGTATGAGGGCTAGGGGGGACACCATTAGCTTGCTGGTGCCTGAGGGTTCTAAAATTCTTAATCAAATGCTAATTTTACCCTAAAGGATCTTCCATGCCTCATTGTTCTATTGCCAACTACCCTGCCCAAGTTCAAGCCCTAGATCACTGCCCATGTGACCTTCTTTTAAACTGAAGCCCCTGCCTCAAGCTTCCCTTTATAATCAGACCTCTAATGCCCAGATTATGTTTCTGAAGAACAGATACATTCACATCATTTCCCTGATGGAGAGACTTCCCACCATCACTGGCCAAACCTAGATGTCTTAACATAAACGTCAAGGCTCTCTGCAATCTGAGCCCAAAGTACCCTTTGAGCCTTGCCTTCTGCTTCTGCCTTTCACACACCTTGCCAGGCTAGAGCACCTGCCTTCTCCCACCGGTCTTGAACCTCAAGAGCCCCCTTCACTCATGCTGTTCTGTGGGGCTGGGCTGCCCCTTCCCCAAACATTTTCTATCAAAATAATGATCCTGGTCATTGTTTAAATCAACAGAAATTTTCTACATTGGATTCAATTCCTGTAGTGTTCGGGCAACCATCAACAGCCACTAACTGTGACCCTAGCCTGCCCATGACTTGTGAAAACACAAGAACAAAGGACCGCTGGTTTTTCCCCAAATCTGCAGCCTGGCTTCATGATACCCGAGCCTTGATCATTCCACCTCTGCTTCCCAGAACAACCCATCCCAGCTGCCGCTAACGTGCAAAAGGGAGTAGAGTAATATTGACAGCTTTCCACTCGTGGCTGGGCTTTCACTTTGCGTCTCCTGGTTTAGGCTTTCTGAGTCATAATCAGAATCTGGGCACTTCTTCCACAACTTCTGGCAAATCACTGGGCTTTCTAGCGTTCGCCCAGACACATTCCTGATGCACAATTGTAAGTTTAAGATCTAGCCCCAGCATCCAGCTGCCAGATTTCTGCTTTCTATCTTAGCTTCAGCCACTTACAGTGAGAATGTCATGGTATAAATATGCCATATGCAGTTAACTATCTCAGAATGCACTAAGGTGTCATTAGCATCCACCCTGTGTGCTCATAGAATTAGCTTCCTTGCACTCTAAACTTGAGCCCTCCTCCTACCTGAAGCAATTTTATAGTCATCAGGTTAAGTCACTCCCATGTGCAAATCCTTCTCTGTGAGGTTCCTGGACCCAATTATAATGTGTGCGTGCAGGGGATGGGTGATGGGGGGAGGGGGGTCCCCCCACCAACAAGCAATTCTCAGGTCACCAGCTGAATGTCCTCTAATTGGACTCAATTCTGACACTATCTACACAGAGATAGCATCAGGCTCCGCAGGCTGAGTGCACAGTTTCACAAGGTGCTTCCTGCTTCCCCCCATTTCAGGCACCACTTGCAAGCCCAAGTTGTTATCCTTGCTTCTGACCAACAGGCTACAGGTTGCAGGTTCCCACAACACCCTCCTTGTGCTTTAGACTCCAGATGAAATTCCAGGTTGTTACTGTGCTTCTGACCAATTGGCCATAAAATCGGGGGATCCCATGATCCTCTCCTTGGGCTCAATTAATTTGCTAGAGCAGCTCACAGTATGCAGGAAACCTGTTGACTCACTAAATTATCAATTTATTATCAAAGGATACAACTCGATACAACTCAGGAACAGCTGACATGGTCAATAACTCCATGACATCCACCGGGAAAAATAAAATGAAACTAGGTCAAAAAGAAAAATTCAGTCAGCCAGCTTACCCTATTTGATTAAAAGTTCACTCTCCAAACCACCACTTTGGGCAATGGGCTAGCAGCAGCAGCCTGGGGAGGTACATGGCTCTGTTCCGCCTCTAACAATATGTGCTTTAGGCCACGGTACCAGGCTCTCCAAAGAACACGAAAGGATCAACTGCTTCCCCTATTCTTGGTCTCTTAGGGTCACTCAGACCCCACAAAACAACTGGACCCCAGCCTCTGTAGCATGTAGACGTCTAGTGAGAAGTATTGAGCATACTATATAGCTATGGCCTAATTTTTCAAAGAATACAATGGAACCTGGTGACAGAGAAGACATGACACTCTCCAGAGTCAGCCACTATGGGGGGAGGAGGGGGAAGACTTGTGCTAACATTTAGTTAATATATTCCTCACCATTGATTATATCTCCTATCCATATCAAGACATTCATTATCAGCTACAGCTTCACGCAAGTACTCTCATTTTGCAGTTTGCTGAAGAGAGGCTTTGAAATGACATCACAGCTTACATACTTATGTATTCTCACAATCAGATGAAACTGCCAGGTGGGAGAAGCAGTTCTCTGTATAAAGAAAAGCTTCCTTTATAATATACTTCTGCTGATGTTCTTTAAGAGGGAGAGAGAGGTAGCTGACAATACTCATACTTTAAATCAGAGCCTTAAGTGTGAGATGAAAGGAGATGCTACAACTCTACTGTGTATTACATCGCAATACTGACACCTGTTGGCTGCAAAAGTCTTGAATCTTCGTCTAGTCCTTCCTTTCTCAGCTGTAGAGCAGCCCCTTCTAAACGAGATCTCTTACCTGGCCTCAAATCATTTAAGGTATATTATGTCCTTCATTCCTAAAAGACTGCAAACTCAAGTTCATAGCGGTTTCTTGTGTAAGCCTTCAACTCTCTTATGAAACATGACTTTATGCCATTTTATTTCTTTTCTAAAACAAAAATCAGACATCTGTGTATATACAGCAGCCCCATGAATTACAAGCACAGGCTAAATCACAACTGTCATTTTACAAATAGTTTTGAAATGTTGATTATGAGGAAGACTACACAAATATTTATTGACACATCTCATGCCCCCCATACAAATGTTTCCTGCCATTTACCCTGCTAACTAGTCCCCCTCCTTAACTCTCCTCATTAACCCTCCTTTCTTGACCTCCACTGTGTTCCCTTCCCTGTGACCCTCTGCCCTGGAAGGATTCGTGTGCACTTCTTGGAGGTCTTCTTTTAGCCCTTGGGATGCAGGTAACTGTCTCCAAGGACCTGGTTTAATATTCCATAGAACAAGAACACCCTGACTTTTCCTCACCTGTATCTCTTGAGGTTTCAATCACTTAGAATAAGAGGGATTACCTCCAAAGCCCCCTTTTTAATACTATAACTTTACATCCCATCATTAGCTATAGCTCTAATATTATAAAAACTGAACCATTGTCCTACCTTCTGAGTCATCACCCCATTCCAACCCCCTCATTTCCATCAAATGCAGCACTATCTTCCCAGCCCCTTAGGCACAACTGGATGTGATGCCGTGACTAGCTCCTCTCTCCCCTCTCCCGCCACATTCACTGTCCATTTCCTCAGCAGGAGTCCCTATCATGATCCCAGAGCCTCTTCCATGGACAAAGACAACAGAAGGGTCATCTTCCATGACACCAGTTACCATCTATGTACTGATGAATTCCACTTCCCCTTCTCCAGCCGAGACCTCCCCTCTAAACTTCAAACTCACATAACCCACGTAACCCATAATTAGTCATCTTCACTTGGATATCCCTAGTTGCCTGCAACTCTACATAACCAAAATCAAATTTCTATGATTTTCCTTCTCCCCTACAAGCTGCCCCCCTCTCCTCTATTCTCTGTCTCCATAAATAGACCATTTCCTTTATTACCCAAGCCAAAAACCTGGGAGTCATCCACAAGTCCTGCCTGACCTTCAGATATCACACCAAATCAACCACAGAAGCTTAATTAACTTGCCTGTCGATTCCAGCTTCTGACTTATTGTTTACTTCTTTCATGTCTTAGTAACCCAACTGTAGCATAAACCACTATCTGACTGCCTCATATAGTGTGGAATTGTCATAGGAAAACAGCTATTCAAATAGAAACTGCTTTTTAATAGCATTTTTAATATTTTTAATTTTTCTAGCAAATTGATCTACTAATTGCTTAGCAAACATAAAATATAGAAAACTGGGACAACTGTAATAGCACAAACAATAAAATATAATTTTTTTTAAATAAAATAAGATGGAGGCATAAGTAGACACACTGCATCTCCCTTCACAACTAAGGAACACATCTACCTCAAAATTATAAAAAGACATTTAAAAGTTTCAGAAAATCAAACTGAAGGGAACTCCAATAAAGAAATAAAGAAGAAATACTCATCGAGACAGGTATGAGGGGCAGAGCCAGGACACAAGGGTTGGGGTGTAGAGGCAGTGGCAGCAACAGCAGCAGTGACACTGGCAGTGGCACCAGCAGTGGCACCAGCGGCACCTTCAGTAGTAGCCCTGGTGGAGAGGGTGCCCACTTCAGCAGCAGCACCAATGGCAGCATCAGCAGCAGAGTGGCACAGGGACTGGGCCAGCCATTGGTAAGCGCTGTCACACATCGTAAAAGTTAAGAAGCCCTGAGGAGCGGTCCCAGCCCCAGATCAGACTGGGCAGCTCACGATTCCAGCAACAACAGAAAATAAGCCACATTGCTTCTGACTGTGAAAACCAGCAGAAGTTGGGGGGCAGGGGCAGAAAAAATTACCCATCTCTCAGCAGAGTCTTTTTGTTTCCTGAAAAAGGGGCAAGCCATGAGCTGGTGGCATTGTTCCCTCTCAGACCCCTCCCCCACATACAGCACCACCTGTGGTGAAACAGGTCGCCACCTGCAGACAAATTCAAAAGGCTCCGCCTCTTACAACTTAACAGGAGCAACAGCTCTACCAAAGACACAGAGGCAAACACAAAAGGCTGACAAGTTGATAAGACAAAGAAGTTTAGCCCAAAAGAGGTAGTAGATCAAGGTTCCAGTGGTAGAACTGAGCAACGAGGAGATAGCCAACCCAACAGACACAGAGTTCAAACTGCTGGTGATAAAGATGCTCACAGACTTCACAGACATGCTAGAGTGTGGCAAATGCAGAAGGGAAAAAGTAAAAGCTATGCAAAGTGAAACTAAGGAAAATCCATATGAAACCAATGGTGAAGGAAAGGAAATCAGTCAACCAGTACAGGATGAGGAAATAAGAATTGGAAAATAATGAGAGGCTTAGGAACTTCTGGGACAACTTTAAAGGTGCCAACATTCAAGTCATAGGGGTGCCAGAAGAAGAGGAAGAGCAAGAAATTGAAAACTTCTATTAAAAAAATAATGAAGGAAAATTTCCCTACTTTGGAGAAGGATATAGACATATAAGTCCAGGAAGCACAGAGAGTCCCAAACAAGCTAGACCCAAAGAGGACCACACCAAGAAACATAACTAAAGTGCCAAAGTTTAAAGATAGAGAATCTTAAAAGCAGCAAGAGAAAAGCAGAGTTACCTACAAAGGGGTTCCTATAAGACTATAAGTGATTTCTCAAGAGCTTTGCAGGCAAGAAGGAACTGGTGAGAAGTATTCAGGATGATGAAAAACGAGGGCCTACAACCAAGATCACTCTATCCATCAAAGCCATCATTTAGAATGGAAGGGCAGATAAAATGCTTCCCAGAGAATGTAAACCTAAAGGAATTCACCATCACAAAGTCATTATTATATGAAATGTTCAAGGGACTTATTTAAGACAGAGAAGATCAAAACTATGAATATTAAAATGACAAAAAACTCACAACTATCAATGACAAAATATAAATAATAAAAACAAAAACAAACTAAGCAAACAATCAGAAAAGGAACAGAATCATAGGTATGAGACCATTTTTAGGGTTATCAGCTGGGGAGGTAAAAGGGAAGAAAGGAGGAAATGGTGCAGGGATTAAGAGCCTACCAATGTAGGCTCAAAATAGTAAGGGGGATGTTAAGAATAGTACAGGAGCCCTGGCTGGTAGCACAGTGGATAAGGTGCTGGCCTGCGAACCCAAAGGTCGCAGGTTTGATTCCCCAGCCAGGGCACATAGCCAGGTTGCAAACCAGGTCTCCAGTCAGGTCTGTGGCTGGAGGCAGGTGAAATGCAACCATACATTGATGTCTCTCTCCCTCTCTCCCTCTCTGCCTCTCTCCCTTCCCCTCTTTCTAAAAATAATGAAATAAAATCTTTAAAAAAAAAAAAAGGAATAGTACAGGAAAGGGTGAAAGCAAAGAACCTATATGCATGACCCACAGACATGAACTATGAGCTGTAGGATTGCTGGAGGGTAGGAGGGTAACTGGGCAGAGGGGAGCAAAGAGAAAAGAAATTGGGACAATGGTAACAGCATAATCAATAAAAATGATATTGAACATTTTAAGAAGAAGACAAAAATAAAATAAAATGAAAATATATGAAAAATTCCACATCAAAGCTATGCAAATAAGTCATCATCTTGGGAAGCTCGCCAATGAGACAATTGGCAATAATTCCAGCAATGATTTTATCCTGTTGAAGAGATTATAGCTTCCAAGTTGAGCATGTGCCAAGACAAGAAGTTCATATGATGTCATGAACCTGAGTTTCAACAACAAAATGTTGCATATTTCAAAATGATGTTAGCAACATCTAGCCATATGGTCTTAACATGATAGTAATCGCTATGATTTTATTTTTCGCAGAAAACTAAGTTTTCTAAGCTCCTAGTGTCTGAGGTAGGGAAAAGGGACATATGATTAGTTCCTGCCCATGGCATATAAGTTGATGTTATTTTTGCACTTAGTACCATATAAGACAGATGTACATTCTCAAAGCTCTTTCCTTACCCACCAGCTGAATGGAGTGGACCCTCAGGTCTTAGAGGATGATTGGGTCAAGAGACAGAAGGAGCCGGGTTTCTGAATGAGCTCTTGGAAGGCTGTCTTCCAGGAATATTCACACTGGGCTGTGACACAGTATGAAACAAACTTTTATTATATCCAGCCACTGGGAACTCTGGGCTGACCTGTTACAGTATCTAAAGCACTCTCTGATGCTATCTAGTTCAGGCCAGCGTCATTCCTCCTCACAGCTGATTTCTGAGCCTTTAGTCTTGTCTGAATCCCCATTAGAGCATAAACTCCATGATGCAGAGGATGGCTCTGTTTGTTCACAGAGTACCCCTGTGCCGTAGTAGCATGCCTAGTGCACAATAAAAATGACCAGAATCCTTTCTTCCCAATGACTCCCTGGCTCATACTCTCCTCTCTTGCTTTTTGTTATCCAATGCCCCTCTCCCTGTCTCTTATCCCACGGTGCACATCCACACACACATTCACATCCGCATTCACCAAGAGCTGACTCAAGCCCTCCTTCCAGTCCTCATGCTAAGGAGGGCCCCTCCTGTTCCTTCCTGTCAAGTCACTCCTGTCTTTCAAGTTGCTTTATAGCTCAGATTCTGTGAAATTTTCTTTTACTTAATCTAGGACTAAATATTCTAACATTTAGTCATGCTACTGTTTTTCTTTTTTTTTTTTTTAAGATTTTATTTCATTATTTTAGAAAGAGGGGAAGAAAGAGAGGCAGAGAGGGAGAGAGACATCAATGTATGGTTGCGTTTCACCTGCCTCCAGGCACAGACCTGACTGGAGACCTGGTTTGCAACCTGGTTATGTGCCCTGGCTGGGGAATCGAACCTGCGACCTTTGGGTTCACAGGCCGGCACCTTATCCACTGTGCTACCAGCCAGGGCTTGTTTTTCTTTTTATCTTCACCTGAGGACATGGTTATAGATTTAGAGAGAGGGGAAGGGAGGGAGACAGAGAGGGAAAGAAACATTGGTATGAGAGAAAAACATCAATCAGTTGCCTCTCACATGTGCCCCAACTGGAGACCAAGCCTGCAACCCAGGCATGTGCCCTGGTGGGAATCAAACCACCAACCTTTCGGTTTACTGGAGGGCACTCCAACCCACTGAGCCACGCTCACCAGGGCTAGTTATCCAGCTGTTTTATGCACCTAATCCAATACCTCTGCCTGCATTTGTGATAAATCCTTTGTGTCTGACAGGTATTCTTTCTTGTCTCCTGTACTACATTACACTCCCCGGGGAAAGAAATGAGGTTTGCTCCTATACAGAGCTCCTCAGTGAAGCTCAATAAACACCACCCACTGAATCCAATAACTGGCTTTGTATAATACTCTACCTGATATCTTTGAAGATGCCTCTGGGTTTAACCTTTTTTTTCCTTACATACTTCAATTTTAAGATTTTCATGGAAATTACAAATCAATCTAAAGTGAAACACAGCATTTACAAAGAAAAGACTCCATTAACTCCTCTAGGACTATGTAATTTTTCATGAAGAGGAAATTAATTGTTAGAATATGAAATAAGCAATTGGGTTCAATGTATAATTATCATTAATAACAATTAATATAATAATAATTTCATATCTATTAAACCAGTGCCTGGCAAATATAGCAAATGCTTTACAAACATCTTGTTTAATTCTAACAACCCTATGAAGCAGTCTTCTTGCTGTTTCTGAATTTTGTCAGATTCTTCCTGAGCTTCCTTTCTTGAAAGAGTTCATAAGTGAGGGCAGGAGCTATACCTGAGACATCTGAAAAGGCTCACTGCTGAGGGCTTCCAAAAGATGAGGAGTTTGTTGAGGATATCAGAATATAATGCATGAGGGGTGACCAGCCTCAGAAAAGAGTCTTCTAATTTCACAAGGTGGCTGCTGGGAAGGTACAGAAAATCCTGGAGGTACAATGCCTTACTCCTAACACAGACATCACGATTACCACTGTAACCCACCCAGTCTGTGTGCTCACCCACCACACGTCTACACATTGATGCCCAGCATTTGGTCTGCCAACTGTCATGGGTCATCTTGAGCACTAGAAACTGTGTCCCCCTTCATTGTTCCTGGGAGGCTGGTGCACCGGCCAGCCCAGAACCAAAATCTCTTCAAGCCATTCATTTGAGCACTCCTCAAAGAGACATAGCCTAGCTCTCAAGTCAATTTGTTCAAACTTTCAGGCATGCTTCACCATGGTCTGGAAAAATTTTGAGGGCTGTATATTATCACTTTATGCACAGGCATCATATATATTATATTGTGCTGCACAAAAATAATTGATTACTCATTCAGTGACAGGGTAATTGGCACTACCCTGGTTATTCCACTATTTTTATGCCCTATAATTACCAGCTTCAGTACAGGAGACCGAATTTAATGTTCTCGAAAATTAATATTATTGAAGGACTTGATATAAAAGAATGTGATGTCCTTAAATTAAAAATGCCACACACTGATAGGGTCCCCTGCTATTGGCTATTTATCAACAGTTTGTTTTCATCATTTCAACCCCCTTGATCAAGTTCAGAGCCTATAGTTCATGTCAGTTCAGTACAATTGAATTCCAGTAAGTTCACAATTTGAATTAAGAGTTTATGATAGTAATACTACATGCTTCGTGCTGTGTTGAAGACCTAGGATCCTTTGCCTATGGACCTGCATTATAGCTGTAAGTTGCTTGAGAACGAAAAGGAAAGGGTGGGAAGGGAATTAGTCGTTTACATTTGATCCTGATAACTTCCTAGTGTGCTAAGGCTGCATGAAATATATTAAATAAGCAGAATAATATACAAAAATGATGCTCATAAACTCAGTGGAAGAAATTCTATCTTCTGCACTGTGGTCTAGCTGTGACGCAGGAGAGAGACTTTCAGGATAAAACATGTGGTTTTGAAGCTGGATCTGGCTCTTAATGTCATCCTGCCCAGGGGGATCATAGCAAGATAGGACACCTCTTGTTTCGCTTTTGATTGCCCCCTCTCCTTTAAAATGACTAGTCCCAGTCTCCCAAAATGCTTATTACTTTATGAAACCTGGTTTTCCTCTTCATCACTGTGAATAATTCCCATGATTGGTCTCTTTCCTCTTTTATTCTGTCTACCTTTGTATGTTTAATAGCACAGGAAGTTTCACATATTTGTAACTGACTGCCCTTGTCTGTATGCGTCTTCTCTGCTTTGTCACAGTGCCCCAGTCCCTATTGCTCACACACCCATGTGAGCAATACTATACTGGCCATCTGGGTGAGGCTGTCGGACTATTCCTCTTTCTTCACTTCCCTCTTCCTTCCCTCCCATCCCCACTTATCATTGGTCCCTTCTTCTGCAGTGGGCTAATGTCTAGGACTGCAGTGTACTTAAACACTCAAGTGCTTAAAGAGCACTTTCAGTTGCCTATTCCTAAGGCAAAAATCAATTCCTGGACCCTTCTTTATCTTATTATTGTCTTTTTTTTAAGATTTTATTTATTATTTTTAGAGATAAGGGAAGAGAGAGAGGCAGAGAGGGAGAGAAACATCAATGTATGGTTGCCTTTCATCTGCCTCCAGCTGAGGACCTGGCTGGAGACCTGGCTTGCAACCTGGTTATGTGCCCTGGCTGGGAATTGAACCAATGACCTTTGAGTTTGCAGTCTGGTGCTTGTCTTATCCACTGTGCCTCCAGCCAGGGCTATTTTCTTTAAAATAATAATTAAAGTTACATTTTACTGCTACGGCTCATAAATTGCTATTTTTCTTTTCTGGGAGTTAATAAAATTTCCTTAATAGAAAATTACTTCCCTTCCCTGGTATAATAGCTTTACAGATATGAATTAAAGAATCAAATAACATTTTACTATCATTACTGTTAAGAAAATTAAAGTTAGAAAATGCAGACTTTGAACTAATCATAAGTTTGGAGCAAAAAGTCTAATATTTCTTCATAATCAAATGAATAGATTAACATAATTTCAAGTAATTGACTATGCTGTTCTAATATATATCTGTTTTACCTCATACTTTATACAAAGTATCAAACTGGAATATAGACCTAAAGTTACAGTTTCATCCTCACAGTAAAGTGGGGACAATTACACCAAACACACAGATTGCAAAGAACAAAACGAAGTACATAGCATTTATTCAGGTCCTGGACAGGGAGTAAGCATTCTGTAATTGCAGCTGTTATTAGCTCAAAGGCTCTTCCAGTTCTAAAATTCTCTGCGATATTTATAAGAATTACACTGTAAGTAGTATATATAAGGAAAAGAGTGCTAAACACAAAATTATAGCTGCAGTTGGCTTGACATTGAAGTTAAAATAATAAAAAGTTGAAGCCCTTTTATTCTGCACAAGCACTTCCATGACTATAGTATGTACTCAAATGCTTTTTTCCATCTTCTGTCAGTTGTCTGACTTCTCAAATAAAGTAGATGTCCAGTAAGGTTTGATGTGATAGTTACGTTGTTCCTGAATACATAAACACTCTCTTTCCATGATCTTACTAGATTCCAGACTGTCTTACCATAGTTAAGGCTGCTCTGGCAGGCTGCAAAACTGATGCATGTGCAAGTGTGGGTCTGTCTACAATAAACCACAGCGACACATCCTGTTCTCTCTGACCCCTTGTGTTCTGTGTCAGGGAGAAGACACTTGGATGATGGCACGGGGGTGATTTCCTAGAACTTTTGATGCCTGTGCACTTGAGATGCTTTTTCTTAGATTGCCAAACAAACATTACGGACATCATTTGCAGAATGACAAAATTACAGGGACGTCTCCACCAACTGTTTTGATAGACTGACTTCTAGCTCTCAAGGTGTCTTCCCTTTGATTCAAGCTGTAATTTATCTAACAGTTAATTACCTACCACTAGCACCCATAATGAGTTAGCACAGCAGCCTAAATTGAGAGTGAAGACAAGAGGAAAAATCATATAACATACCTCCAATGCAGTTGTTGATTTTTCCAGAAAATCAAGAAACAGAAATAACAATGAAGGAGTATGTTGGTAATAATAACAACAAAATAAAATGCCTGCAAGAAAAATCCCTTAGACCTCATTGCAAGATAATGTGGTCTCATTTCATTTTTAAATACATCTATTCTACATTAAGAAACAGCAGCCTGTGATTAAATCTAGAGCCATTCAAATCTCTCTAAGCCTGTGAACTTATCATAAAATAAAAAACATTCTGGCATTCATAGGTCAACCCATCAGCAGTAAATTTGCCAACCTAAGGAGAGGAAAAGCAGAAATAAACTTCAGATAATTTCTCTAAAACTTACTAGGGCTTCTACAGCTAGCTTGTTCTTCGTCTTCAAAGGCATCCACGGGAAATAACAACCCATGAGGACAAACGAGTGACACATTATGTTGATGAATCATTCAACAAATTGTTCTGTAGCACCAGTAACTGGTATGTTATGCAGGTGTCATCAAAACAGCTGACATGCACAATGACACTGAGAAGTACAATACTCTGTCTTGATGTTGTTTCACCATCTGTGAGACCCCACAATAAATGTACCCTACCATGACTTACCATTTTGTCAAACTGGAATGTTGCATGGGGTCCATAGGCTTTGTGACATAGGTACTTGATAAATTGATTTAGAAAATGAAACCAAAACAAATTCTAGAAAATTTGGGGCATACCAAAATTAAAATGTTCAAATAGCTGACCTATTATAAAGCCTATGTATTTGCATGCTTTTTTTTTTTTTTTTTTTAAAGAAATGAACTCCAGAACCAGATGAGCAGGGTTTGTTATTCTGTTCTGCCAAGCTATGTGACCTTGGGCAGTTTAATGTCTCTGTGCCTCACTTGTTTCATCAGTAAAATGGGCATAGGTATGTTGTATATCTCATGGGTTATAAGGAGAATTAACATGTAAGGACATTTAGAACAGAATCTGGTGCATGGGAAGTACTATATAGGAGTCACTTGTCATGATTTCTATGGTGTTAGAGGTGGGGGCTCCAGTAGGTGCCATTTTAGCATGACCAACACAAAATGAGTCCCTTGGGTTGGCACCTGTTGATGCCTGAATCCAAAAATCCAACCTAACTAATAGCCTGGACCAACAGATGAGCCCTTCTATTAAAAAATAAGGAGGCTCTCATGAGCTCCTTTTGTCCAGCTACCTTCAACTCCTGAATGTCAGATGATAGGAAGATACTCTGGATCAGCAAACATTAATTAATTAAGAGATGCCAAGTTGGTCCGAAGGTGGGTTATTGTTAAGCTGGAAAGAGAGAGAGAGAGAGAGAGAGAGAGAGAGAGAGAGAGGCCATAAGGAGACCATCTTGTATTACCACTTTGCAGAAAATTGTGATACAGTAAAATTTACCTATAACACAATTTATAGAACATTTTATAATTCAGAAAGCACTTCAAGATCTGGTAATATCCAGTATCACTCTTATGAAAATTAGTTATCACTGTAGAGGTGCACTCATAGAAGAATAATGAGTTGAACTTAAAACAGCTATATCTTAGAAGTAATGTTTCTTTTGTTGTTGTTTTGGGGGCGTTAGGTTTTCTTTTTTTTCACTTAATATCTTTGACATGAGTATGCTTGCTTACTTTCTACGTATGCTTTTCTACTTGTTTGATTTTCCAGTTGCTTGGACCCTGGGAAATGAGGGTTTTATTGTGTCCTCTTTGTGAGAATGTATATTTACCCAGCCCCCTCCCACTATACCACAATGGCTAATTACTCTGTAAATGCAGCACCCAAAGTCAAATATCCAGACCTAGTGAGCACTGCAATAGTAGCTTCCAACATTTTCACCTCTAAGAATTTCTTTTATGTTCTTCCCCTCCACCCCAAAATGATGTTTTAAAAAATACTATCTACTAAATTACAATCCTTTGCCTTTCATTTACTTGTTGAAGGCTACCTAGGTTGTTTCCAATTTTTAGCTATTGAAAATAATACTGTTATGAACATTTGTGTACAGGTTTTTGTGTGAATATAAGTTTTTGTATTTTTAGAATAAATGTCCAAGAGAACAATTGCTTGGGTATATGGTAGCTACATGCTTAGTTTTTTGGGTTTTTTTTAATCTTCTAAACTGCTTTCCAGGGTGGCTTTACCATTTTATATTCCCACCAGTAACGTATGAGTGATCTATTTTATCCACATCCATTTGATGTTGCCATTATTTTTCATTGTAACCATTCTGATAGACATGTAGACATATCTCATTGTGGCTTTAATTTGCATACTTCTAATGGCTATTAGTGTCGCACACATTTTCAAGTGTTTATTTGCCAGCTGTACATCCTCTTTGGTAGCTGTCTGTTCATGTCTTTTACCTATTTTCTAACTGCATTGTTTGGTTTTTACTGGTTTTTTGTTCTTTTTATTAAATTTTTGGAGCAAGATTAGTTAATAAGATTATGTATACAGCCAGGTCTCCAGCCAGGTCCATAGCTGGAGGCAGGTGAAAGGCAACCATACATGGATGTCTCTCTCCCTCTCTGCCTCTCTCCCTTCTCCTCTCCCTAAAAATAATAAATAAAATCTTTAAAAAAAAAGATTATGTATACATATATGTTTCAAGTGTACAAGTCTGATACATGATCTTCATTTTGCATTGTGTGCCCATCACTCCAAGTCAAATCTTTTTGTCACCATATATTTGACCCCCTTTACCCTTTACTGCTCCCCCATCTCCTTCCCTCCAGTAACCACCATACTGTTGTCTGTGTCTAGTTTTTGTTTTTCATTTGTTCATTTGTTCCTTTCAGTTTTATATGCCACATATGAGTGAAATTATATGATTCTTAACTTTTTCTGATTTATTTAACTTAGCATGATATCCTCAAATCCTTTATATATTCTAGATAGACACTAGTATTTTATCAGATAAGTGGTTTGCAAATATTCTCTTACTGTCTGTTGCTTATCGTTTCATTCTCCTCACATAATCTTTCACAGAGCAGAAGTTTTTAGTTTGGTGAGGCCCAATTTCTAAAATACTCTTTTGATGAATCCTTGTTTCTGTGTCAAGCTTGAGAACCCTGCAGCAGGAGTCATTGCACAAGGACAAGGGTGGCCAACTCTTGCAGGTTTGTCCAGGACTTCCCTGGTTTTAGCTTTCGAAAGGCCCGCATCCTGGGAAACCTCTGAGTCCCGGACAAACCAGGACAGTTGGTCACCCTAACTAGAACCAATGGAGTAGTGTCCCTTTTTTTTCTCCAAAGGCACCTCAGCTGCTCAGTAGACAGCCTAGTGCCAGAGAGATACCACATCCTATGATACAGATACAGGATGTGATGTCACAGAGGCACAAGTAGTAGTGATCCTACAAAGTTCTGAGGACACACATGCTAACTGTCATTCCCTTACTATGATGGGCATGATGCTCTGGAAAGGCAGACCACCAGGGAATGACAATTCCACTTACATCATCATCCCACTGTCCTCTTCAAGCTTTGGGGTCTGTACCTGATGCAGCAATTCTCACAGTTCTCACCCACATCCTTTTGCATCTAGTCCCAGCCCTTTGGACCAGGGGTCCTCAGGTCCAACTGCACACTCATTCCCCTGCGAAGTGCTTCAAAAATGCTGATGGCTGAGTCCCCTCCCAGACCCATTCAATGTGACCCTCTGGGAGAGTGAGAGAGCTGTGAAAACTCCTCAGGAGATCCCCATGTGCAGCCAGGGTTGAGACCTCCTAGAAGGTACACTGAGATCCATTTGCCACCACTGTACCCACAGCACCCAGCACAGTGCCTGCATATATGTGTATATAGTAGGCATCTGATAGATATTTAGTAATAAATTACCAAATAGCAAAGTGGTCAAAGACTGGGACCCAGCATAATATCATTTTCTTTGTGCCTCCTGCTCAGAACTAAATAATGAAATCAGGGGCAAAATAAATCACAAGACAGGCCTCCCTAAAACTCAACTGTCCCCAAGCCCTTGCCAACCTCCAAGAAAGCTACCCACGTTGAAAAATCAAGAAATCCCTGACTGCGCCAATGAGCATTTTTCCTCCCATCACTCGGACAGATAAATAATTTGGCTCTGGGACAGCTATACCTCCTCTCCAGGTAAGTTAGCATCAGCAGCACCAGGGAGCTTATTGGAAGTGCAAAATGGCCAAGCCCTACTCCAGAACAGCATAACCAGAATGTGCATTTCAACAAGACCCCAGGTCATTCGCCAGCACATTCAAGTTTGAGAAGCACCTGTTCAACCCAAAAGGCTGAGAAGTTGTGGAGGAGAATCAGCTGGCTCCCCTGGCAGGGCCCCCACCTAGGAGAGTTTGGCAGAGGAAGAGACCCTCAGGTGAGGGTGGGGGAAGGGGTGAAGCCCCATCCAGAGGCCAAATCACAGAGCTTCTTTGGCCTTCACAAAACCCCCACAATCAGCTAAGCACTTGAATCCTTAGCATCCCAAATGTTAGCCCTGAGCTTGAAAGGTTAATGAGCAGGCAAACTGACAAAGGCCAGGAGAATAACCTATAGATATCACAGAGCGTTTACTTTTACTTCCTGAACAATCTGGGCGAAGACAAGGCCTTGAGCAAGTACTATCATCCTGAGATGGAGCCAAGAATGTGGTCCCGTCTCTGAATTACCCTGTGACGGAGGCAAGCTCTTTGGGATCTGCTCAGGGAAACAGTGGGTGGGCCTCTCTGCTCCCTCTCCCACGTGGCCAGAGTTTTGTTATTCTTGTTATTCCCACATGACGTCCGCTATGCTGGGCAATCCCCTCACCGCACCAAAAGACAGCACCAAGAAACCCTTGCTTGCCTCCCCCAGTCCCCAGGAATTTAGTTAGCATGTCAGCATTCTCATCAGGGTTTGCCCTGGCGACTTTCATCATTTACTGCATCCTAGAAACAGTCTTCTACTGGTTTGCAGATGGAAAGGGGCGGCTGTGCCTTTTGTATAGTAGGGGAACTTACACCTGTGAAGAAATTTCTTTCTTTCTTTCTTTCTTTCTTTTTTTGCAAATTCTAGATACCTGATTGCACCCCTTTATGTAATTTTCTCCAGATTCTGGCATCACCTACCCACCCTTTCCTGCTGGCACCCACCAGAAGCTCATGGAGAGCAGCTCCCAAACCAGGGTGAACAGCAAGGGAAGGAAGAGCTAAAACCTCCACTCACTCCTTCGTGAGCCACTCTCTGCCCTCGGAGGAACACAGCTCCATAGGCACAGAAGCCCTAGGACGGGAGATCTCAGCTAGGAGCCGCGTTGAAACAATTATGCTTCACCCTCAACGAAACTACTTACTCTATTTTCTTCTGCACAACATCATACCCAGAAAACATTTTTCATGCCCGGGATCTGGCTTTGAGGCAGTTTTTTGCATTTTGCATCAGGAGGAAATTGATTAATGTGAATGTTTTAGGTCTGGTTGTTGTTTGTGTATAAACTTTTGTTAAAACAAGTACGGCCGAATAAATGACCTTTATGTAGACACCTATTAAGGCACTAAAAGGCTTGGCTACATTCATCTGAGACGCGTACACATAAGGAGCGGAACAATGAAGGGATCAGCAGCTGCAAGGGGTTGAATTGAATTCTTCAACAATAGAAAAGTTTTTCAGACCCAAATACCAGCAATCAAAGAGAATTTTTGCAGATAATCCGAGAGAAAGAAAATAATAAAATTAAAAAAAAAAAAAATGCTAGCCAACTCCACAACAGTTAGCATAAGGTTGCCGTCTGAAACATGTCAGCTTAAGAGCGGACCCAACCACCATTCTTTCGCCCAACTGCAGTTTTCAGAACTGTTTCCCCAAATAATCCCAGATGGCATGCCACAAAATTTCAATTCATTTAAAAAGCTTTCTTTGCTGTTATTATGTGATTGAAAGTGCAAAAGCAAGTTGCCATTCTCATGGCACTATTTGCATTGGCTATTATGCCCTAAAATCCCCTTTAAACAGCTACATTGTCAGCGCATAGGCCTCATTTAGAACTACAAAAAAGCCCAGATTAATTCGATCAAAGAAAGAGCCAAGTACAAAATGCACTTTTCAAACTGTATCAGAGTGGGTTGCTTTACAGAGCGCTTTGAGGCAAGAACCACAAGGGGGGGAACGCCCTGAAATAAAGCTCGGTTATGAAGCGAAATAACTAGGTTTGGTGCCTTCGCTGGTTTGCTTGAGCACCTCAGGGCGAAATCTCCCATTAAAAATTCTTGCAGGGAAGTATATTTCGATATAAACGCTGGAACAGGCCCCCACCAACGGCAGTGCCTGGCGCTAGGCCGCCCCTTCTTCGGAGGCGGTTGGCGGCCCGGCGCGCGTCACCTGTTAGCAGGAGGCAGTTCTAAGTCCCAAACACCGCGTTAAGCCAAAGGACGTTGCACTTGGAAACATTTATATCCGACCTTTTCCACCCCATCCCCAGAAGAAATGTTCTTAAATTACCACAAGGACATAAAATTGCGGGAGAAACAAAAGAAAACAGTGGTGACAGCATTTCTTGGCACAAAAATGAAACACATTAAGTAAGATGCGGGTCGAATTGCGCGTTGATCGGGTGAGCGATCAACAGGCTGCCCACCTTCTACAGGCAGGCTGGCTGGGCTGCTGGTCGCGGGGTTTGTGGGTTCGCTTTCGTCTCACCTGGGGGTCTGGAGGTGGGGGAGAAAGCAGGGGTGAGCCAAGCCGCAGGTGGGGTTTCTTAGGGACGCTCCATTAGTTTCCTACGCAGGGTGAGCCGCATCTGTTTCCACCGGAGACGGTGCAGCCGGCGCGGCAGCCGCCGGCTCCCTCCCTCGGCCCGAAGCTGTTCCCTTCAGCGGCCGCTTTTGTGCGCTGAGAACATTTTACTCCCCAGTCAACGGCTGCACAAAGGTAGGGCTACAGGACGCGTGCGGCAAGATGTGCAACTGCCTCTTCAGGGACCCGGCAGGGCCAGGAGGGCGCTGGAAACACAAGCAGCTGCAACAAATGTAAAAGTCATTTGCAGGAGGGCACACCAGGGACGATCGCAGCCGGTCGTTTCAATCTTCGGCTCTGGGGAGGGGATGAACTCGAAGTCCTGGGCTGTCTGCTGTTCCCCAAACCCACCCCGGAAACAAAGGAACATCATGCTGCTCTAATCACATTACATATTATGTTTAGAAAGAGCATGCTTACCGTAAAACCCTGGTCCTGAACTTCTTACTCACATGCTTAGCTGGAAACGCTAGGGGCTAGTAAGTTACTCAAATAGTAGGTAGGTGTTCACCGCCCTCAAAAACCAAGTCCTCATACTTGTTTTCTCTCGAAAATCCTGAGAATTATCGAGAGAACAAATATGGATAGGAAACTGCAAATTGGAAATGTTGCCCTATTCCCACCTCTGAAATCAGGAAGACAAAGAAAGAAGTAAATATCCAAGAAAGGTATCATAAAATCAAATTGTTTTTAGTGAAGGAAAACATTCAATGTTACCCCAAATCTTCTAAACGAAGTATTTGGAGTCTTTCCCTGATGGTCCTAACTTTTAAGTACAGCAGCCCCGTATACAGAAAAATAGTGTTTTGATTTTGCGTTTGTTTTTGTTTTGAGGTCAGTATAAGCTTCCTGTAATTCTACAGACCTAAACCTGTAAAAGAAAGGAGAAAGACAACTACCTCTATTGGTTCATTATGGGACAAACTACATCATTGCAAGAAAACATGCACAGTCATTTATTTTTAATGGAATTTCAGTTGACTCCTAACTGACATGGGAATTTTCCTGTGACTTCACAGAACCCTAAATGAAAAGACAGTTACTTCTCTTTGAAGGTAAACATTTGTTTGATGATGAGTCAAGAATATTACAAGCAAAATAAGCAAGGAAGGTCAGTTCTTTCACTGTTACCACCACTGTGAGGACCTAGAGGCCTGTGGTGATCCCACCAAGGCTCGCTGAGTACATTATGTAAGGCAGCATCTTTCAGGCTTGTTGTCTGTCTGTCTATTTATTTGTTTGTTTGTTCAGGAGTCAAGGGAATAAGAGAAAGGTACCATGGTCTATTGTAAAAGTCTCCACTCTATCAGGAGATCTGCATTCTGGTTCTGGCTTTGACTCTAACCAACAGAATGACCTTGGGCTGGTCACTTTTCCTCTCCAGACCTTACTTTTCTCATCTGTAAAATTAGGCGCCTAAACTAGATGATTTCCAATGGCCATTCCAGAGGTAGCATCAAAGAGAGGTGAGGGTATTTTCCCAAAGAACGTAGACAATATAAAATAAAGTATTCAAAAATAATTTTCTTATGTTATGTGCTTTTTATGTAACAGAACAGCTCCACTGGCACAGAATGGGGCTTGGGAGGTTTTCTTTTAGCCTCCTAGAGGCTCTGGTCATCTCTCTGCTACACATATGAATTAACTTCAATATGGTCAATATGAAAATAGCCAGGAATTTTCTGGCAGTCAGCTGCACCAATTGACCCCAACCTGGATCCTCCATAGGAAAGCCTGCTTAATCTATCTGCCTTTGGCCCCAAACTCTTAGTCCTCTAGAAATAGCTTCTGCTTTTTCTTTAGTCTATTGGGAAAATGGGATGCCATTTTAAAAAACTATTTGACAAACACACCTTTTAGGCGTTTTGTCTTTGCCGAAAGGAAGTCTGTTTTCATTATAAATACTTCCATTACCAGTATCAGTATCCACGTATTCAATCAGGGAATATGTATTGAGTGCCAAGCACTGTGCTAGGGTACAGTCAATACAAGAATGAAAAAGAATTACAAGTTCTCTTCTCTGACAGAGCTCACACTCTAATGGGGCCAGGGAGAGATAATAAATAAGCAAAAATATAAGACAATGGATCTAAGCTGGAGGCAGGTGAAAGGCAACCAACCATACATTGATGTCTCTCTCTCTGCCTCTCTCCCTTCCCCTCTCTGTGCTAATAATAAATAAAATCTTTAATATATATATATATATATATATATATATATATATATATATGACAATGGATAGAGAATTGGCCATGCTTATAGATTAGGGAGAAGAGCTTGGGCAAGTCCTCAAAACTCGGAACAAAAAGAAAGCTACCGTGGCTAGAAAGCAGTGGTGGAGGAAGTGAGTGATGTAAGATAAAGACAGAGAGGCGAGCAGGAGCCAGCCCATGTACATTATTGGATTTTATGCAAATTATGGGAGGGACCATATCAGGAGAGGTTTTTCTTTTTATGATTTTATTTATTTAAAGAGATGGGGGAGGAGAGAGGGAGAAAGGGAGAAAGAGAGAGAGGGAGACAGACAGACAGACAGATATATCAATTGGTTGCCTCTAGCAGAGGCCGTTAGTGGGAACTGCAACCCAGGCATGTGCCCTGACCGGGAATCAAACCAGCAGCCTTTTGCTTCCCTGGAAAAGCACTCAACCAACAGTCAGGTCTCATATCAGAGAGTTTTAAGCATGGTAATAATATGGTCTACTGTCCATTTTTAAAATATTACTCCTCCTGCTATGTAAGAATTGGATTCTAGCAAATATAGAAGGAAGACCTACTAGGTTATGACAATAGTACAAACAAAGGTAAAGGTGGCTTCAGTGGGGAGTTGTAGTGAAGATGGAGAAAAGTGAGTAGATTCATGATGTGTCTTGAAAGGTTTCTTACTGGAGCAAATGAGAATGAGTCAAGGAAAGGATACTGAACTAAGGGAGAGAGAAGAAATGTAACTTCTGTCAATAGCAACTTGCTGAGGGAGAAGCAAGTCTAGTGGGGTAGGAGGAATTAAGCATTCTATTACAGCATTAAGTTTGAATTGCCCTATTAAATGTTCATGTGGCAAGGTCAAGTAGCAGTGGGACATATGAGTTTGGAGCTTCAGGGAAAGGTCAAGGCTACAGATGAGATTTGTGAGTCACTGGGAGAGGGTAAATGACAGTCATAGTTAATAATTCTGATTAAGGCACTTCATCCCAGAGATAAATAGAGCAGAGCCTCTGGGACCTGTGGTTTGCTTCATAAATCAAACACTTCTTACGTTCCCCTTTAGAGCTGTTGGTCTCAATTGAATCTAGGGATTTGGGGTTACTTGTTTTAAACCCAGCTGCCACAGTCCAATAGCACCTAGCTTTGTGCCCGCCCACACTGCACAACAATCACATCTGTCCCCCAGGTTCTTCTGAGAACCTCCCTACTAAGGCCAACCTGCTCAGCTCCCTCATCTGTGCAATTGGAAAACATGTGGCGATTAATGCCCTGTGGGTGGAGTTGTAGAGTGAGACAGATAAAAGCTGACAGATAAATTCTTCTCCCTTCTACCTCCATATGGACTACTATGAAAAGTACATAAACATATATCAAAACCTGTCAGCAAATGACCTCACAAGATTGAGAGATCAGTCATTCTCAAATCCAACTGGTGTCCAGTTGAATAACACATGCTCATATTTCTTCACTCTGCTCCTCTGCCTCACTCCCCCCTTCCCCTCACTCTTCTCCCTGGGACTGTGTTCAGAAGGCAGACATCCAAGCAGAGGGGTCAGCTGCTCTGCCACCTTACCACTCAGCAGATCTAGGGGTGCTAGAACTACCTGAGTGGTAAGAGTAATACTCTCAACAGGAGAATTAGAACAAATCACTAGGGTTATGGAGAAAGGCCACACCTTCTGTGGCCAAGAATTATTTTCAATTTGAAAAACAGCTCCTGCCCTAGCTAGTGTGGCTCAGTGGATTGGCACTGTGAACCCAACGGTCTTTGGTTCAATTCCCAGCCAGATCTCAAGTCAGGTCCCCAGCTTGAGACAGGTGAAAGGCACCATACATTGATGTTTCTCTCCCTTTCTTCCTCTCACCTTTCCCCTCTCTCCAAAAATAATGAATAAAATACTTTTAAAAAAAGAAAAAGGGGGGCAGCTTAGACAAGAACCTAGTATAAAGGAACCATGGACATGGACAACAGGTGGGATTGACTTTGGGGGGAATGGGTGGGTGGGGAGGGGGACAGAGGGGAGCAAAAAGGGGATGGATGTAATACAACACAATAAAATTTTTTAAAAAAGAAGAAGAAGAAAGAATGCCCTGGCTGGTGGCAAAGTAGATAAGGCGCCAGCCTGTGAACCCAAAGGTCCTGGTTCAATTCCCAGCCAGGGCACATAACCAGGTTGCAAGCCAGGTCTAGGTCTCCAGCCAGGTCCTTAGCTGGAGGCAGGTGAAAGGCAACCATACATTAATGTCTCTCTCTCCCTCTCTGCCTCTCTCTTTTCCCCCTCTCTCTGAAAATAATAAATAAAATCCTTTTTTAAAAAAAGAAAAGAAAAAGATAAACAGCTCCTGATGTACCACAGAGATGTATTGAAATCAGTTGACCTTGGGGTAGCAACTGGCCATGCAAATGACTCTTGAGAATTGCCCATTAAATAGGATCAGATCCACTAACCCCTGAGTTCAGACAAGTGCAACAGTCCACTATGTGATGGAAATAGTGTGTTCAAGAGCGGGCCTGAGCAAGTCCAGGCAGTATAAATGAATTACATGAACACGGAGTCCTGATTCCCTTTCACCTCTCTCTACTGCATTAACACTCCTTCCTCATTTCACTCCCACAGCCTCACTGGGAGATTCCTTAACAGCAACTAACAGAGGAAGAAAGAATCCAGACCTGGTTCACAGATGCAAAAATAAAACAAGTAAAATAAAACATAACAAAATTTTCAAAAACAAAAGACTGCAGCTGTAAGCTCAGGAGTAAGCATAAAGGACAGAGATAAAGAAAGATTCTCCCTGTAGGCAGAGCTCTGAGCAACAGACTTGGTCATCTACACCATTTGGAGTAATCTGAAGTAGGGATACCGAGATTTCTGAGAAGTGGCAAAAAAAAATAACAACTATTTGGTCAAGTTCTCAAAAGAACAAGATTAGAATATTGGAAATAAGGAGGTCTGAGGAAGAGCTGTATGGGTGGATCTATGGAAGTAAACACTAAATGTTTACATTTCTGTGTTCCATGATAATGCCCCTCCCAGTTAAGGGTCTCACCAACCAGATGAATAGGAAGACTGACTCATCTTAAGAACATAAGCCAGCCTTTTTTCTTGGCCACCACAGTGCTTTTGCAATAGATCCATGCTATATCCATAGCCTCCTTCCATGCTACTACGTAAATTACTCCTTCCTGAAGTTGATGAAGCTGCTACCATTGCAGAATGCCCAACCTGCCAACAGCAGAGATTGATACTGAGATATTAACATGGTACTATTTCTCAAGGAATTACACTTATATCTCCTTCCACTCTAAATGGAGTAGTTGTTCTTTCCAAATTTGACATCCACTTTAGATAAAAGGTTTTCCTTTCCTCTACACAATGCCTCCAACAGTGCTACTACCTAAAGTTGACAATGCCCAACCCACTGGCATTATATTATACAAATACTGCCTTGGTCAAAGGGACCCATTTTATAGCACAGAAAGTGTGACAACAGACACATGGCTAGACTCCAATACCTTATGTGCCTCATCACCCTGAAACATTCAGGCTAATAGAGAGTATAATGGCCTATCAGAGCCATTTAAGGTATTAGAATTATTATACTTGATTCCAGTATATAGTATAGGCATTGAACCAATAGGAAGTATATAGTTCTATGTCTCCAATTGCTAGAATACCCAAAACCAAGAACCAGTGAGTGGAAGTAGAATTAACTCTTCTCACTGTCACTCCCAGTGACTTACTTGCAGAATTTGTGCTGCCCATTCCTTCAGCTTTAGTCTCTGCTGTGTTAGGAGTCCTGGTCCTGGGTGAGGATACTTCTACCAGGGAACACAATAAGAGTTCTAATATCCTGGCAGTTTCTACTCCTAGTCAGTCACTTTCGTCTCTTCATTCTAATAGATGAACAGGCAAATACACAAGTTTATTTCTAATTACCATGAAAAGCTAGGATTAATGCTACATAATGGTGTCAGGAAGGAGTATGTCTAAAGCCCAAAGTGCTCACCGTGTGGTCTCTTGGTGCTCCTATACCCAGAGATAACAATGGGTAAACAGCTGAGCAAGCAGTACGTGACCGAGTCAAGGCAACCAAGGATTCAGATCCCTCAAGGATGAAGGTCTAGGTTATTCTACCAGGAAAGAAACCCAGATCAGGCCAAGTGCTGGCCAAGGGAGAGAGAAATCTAGAATGAGTGATGGAGGATACAGATGATAAATATCTATTATGGTCAAGGGAACAGTTGTAGTATCCAGGACTGCGGTCCCTTTGGTAAATTCTCTTAGCTTAAATTTTATGAGATATTATGTATGGCTGGCTATGACCTTGAAGGTGACTCTGTGGACTACTGAATTTGCACCTTCTTTCTCAGGAAAGACATAAAGACATTTTCACATCGTAATAATGAAGGCCACATATTATGGTGTGGGGGCCAGATATGAGGGAAGGCAGAGCTGATGAGATGCAAGGAAAGAACTCTATCAGCACTTCATACATGCCAGTCCAGATCTTCTTAGTCTCACCTGCCCCCAGGCCCTTTGGCCAGTTATGCCAGATGTAGCTACAACAGCAGCAAGCCCCTCCACATGACCCACTGGCCCAGCACAGGCAGAGAAAACCTGCCCTGTGCCTGTGCTGCACACTCCTACCCCAGTGTCCCTGCTGGCACTAACGCATGATCCACTTAGTGCCCATCAGGGCCAGCTGCCTAATTTTGCAAGGCCCAGTCCAAATGAAAATATGAAGTTGTTTGTTAAAAAAAAAGGAAAAAATGTTTTCTGTCTTTCACAGTCTCTTTCTGGACCTGTCATGGAGTATTTTACCTGCTATGCAATGCTGTGTTCCCTAGGACACAGAGACACTCACTGGATGAGTAGGGCCCTCCCAAGTGGCCAGGGCCCCATGCCTCAGTACACACAGCACTTGTCCCTGACCCAGTTCTCCCCTTGGCCAAATGCAGGACCCCATGGGGGCAAAGGGCAGCAGTAGGGTGGGGAAGTAGGCTGCTGAGAACCCACCCCAGGGAAGCAAGGAAAAGAAGAGACCCTTTGTGAGCAGAAGCTCCAAGACACGCTTCATTGTCTCTCAAACATCACTTACAAAACACAAATTCAGAATAAAACTACTAAGAATTGTAAGGCAGTGATGAAAGACCATTAAACCCGAAGAGCTGAGCCCCTTTCTGCACCCTGGCCCCATGTAGCTGCAGGGGTCCCTTGCCTAGGAAGCGCCTCCGCCACCCAAGCATGCCTACCGAGCAGCATAAAGGGGTCCAGCCCCTGGGAGGAAACTTTTAAACCAGTGAGAAACTGGAGGCAAGTGAATTCTTCTCCCTCCTACCCCAGACATACTATCCTGAAAAGTGGTCAATTTATGTAGACTTTCTGAAAATGGTTCTTTCAGATCAAGAAATCAGTCCCACTTGATTCCCAGTGCAGGCAGCTCAATTGGGCAATTTCACAGTAGCTGCTCCTTCTCCTGGCTGATCCCATTTGCCTGTCCTTCATCCTGCGAGGATTCCGATTAAAGGAGTAGCACCTCAGCCATTTAGACAGGCTCTGCATTTTGGGTAACCCTGGATGGGACCATCAGTTATTGTGAAAAGGCAAGGAAGCAGAGAAAATACTTTAAATATTTTATACTGACTGAAATGTTTTATTTATTTTTTAAAGATTTTATTTATTATTTTTATAGAGAAGGGAAGAGAGAGAGGCAGAGAGGGAGAGAGACATCAATGTATGGTTGCCTTTCACCTGCCTCCAGCTACAGACCTGGCTGGAGACCTGGCTTGCAACCTGGTTATGTACCCTGGCTGGGGAATCAACCCAGCGACCTTTGGGTTCTCAGGCTGGTGCTTTAGCCACTGTGCCACCAGCCAGGGCGAAAGGTTTTATTTTCATTTAGAATTTAAGTCATCATTTAAAATGTTAAGCAAGCATTCATTTGCCAATTTTCCAAAGGTTTTTGTTTCTTGATTTTTTGGTTTTCTGGTTTTGTAAAGACTAGATTCACTGACTGAATTTCTCTTTTGTCCCTATTGACTAAATCACAGCCATAACCCATCATTTACAGCATATCATAAACTTGATTTGTTTAAAGTAAAACAATAATTTAAAAAACCTTTTAAAGCAACTGAGTGCATGATTTCTCTAAATTTTTATGGATTTTTTTTCTGATCTTTTACAGTTGTCCCATCAAACCTAACTTGGTGGCATTATTTTAGTGAGGATCTATATATATATTAAGGCATTTCAAAGCACTCAGCTTGGTTTTGTAGTAAGAAGGCTTTTTCAGCTACTGCTTCATAGCTTTATGTAACATTTCATGAAATTACAATCACCAGTACATTACTTATAAACACGCTGGCACATAAACAGGTTTGCGTCATTATAATTACAAAGACAATCACAAGTTTAACACATATAAATGGGTTTGAGGACAAACAATTGACTCCTGGTAACATCCAGCTCACTGGGAGGAATACAAGACTGGGGCATCCTTGCTTAGGTCAGTGGTTCTCGAAATGAGCATCCCAGAGAAGCAGCATCAGTGGGCCCTGGAAGCTGGTTGAAATGCGCGTTCTCAGGCCCTACTCCAGACCTGCTGGATCAGAAACTCGGGGAGTGGAGTCCAGAAATCTCCAGGCAACTCTGATACACATGCAAGCTTGAGAACCACTGTCCTAGAGAATGCTTCAGTAGCCAGAGCGGTCATGCAATGGGCAACGACTAGAGAAATGGAGAGTGTTGTTAATTTAACAGGTTAGTTCATTGGCGGTCAGTTCAAAGAGCTTCCATGTTTTAGTTAGGATTAGGTTCGAATTCATATAAACAAAAAATTCAAAACAACAATAGTCTATGTGAATATAGGTAATACTATTAAACTACACATGTAAAAGTGGTGTTCTGGCTGGCATGGCTTGGTTGGGCATCATCCTATAAACTAGAAGGTCACTGGTTTGATTCCTGATCAGGACATGTGCCTGGGTCTCAAGTTTGATCCCCAGTTGGGGAGCATAGAAGAGGTAAAAGATGGATGTTTCTCTCCCTCTCTTCCCACTCCCTTTCCCTCTCTCTAAAATCAAAATGCATACCCTCAGGTGAGGATTTTTAAAAACTAGTTAAAATAGGAAATATATGTTTTTTTTAATCACAATTCAAATGAATTAATCCATTAAAAGTAAAAAGCCAATGGCTTACAGAAATTAGAAATTTATTTTCTTTCATCTAGAAGAACTCCAGAAATGCAGTCCATGACCAGGGACCAAGTGCCTTCCTGCTCACTCTCCACCAGCCTTAGAATGGGGCACTCGTCCTCATGGCCCAGGAGGAGCTGCAAGAGCTCCAGTCACAGCATCTATAACCCAGGTAGCAGAATAAAGCAAAGGAAAAAATAGGGGCACTCCATTTTTAAAGAGAGCCTTTACAGAAATCCTATACACTTCCTTTTAATACCTTACCACCTGTGAGACTTTACATAGCTGCAAGAAAACTTGATAAATATCTATTAGTTTGAGGCGTAATAATATTGCCCACCTAACTACAGAGATACTATTACTAAGAGAGAAGAGGAGCATAAATATTGGAAAGCAATTAACAGGCTCTATTACATATGTAACTAGAAAACTATTCCTGCCATGACCCAACTCTCAAATGAAGAAATCTTTTGGGCAAAAAATTTCTAGACATTGCTATAGTAAAAATAAGCATGAATTCGGCTTTCTTTTGGTAAGAATTCACTTTTTTTTTTTTAATGGAAAAGGGAGAAAAAGAGAAAAATTTTAAAGTCCCCCAAATCTCTCATGTGAATCTCAGTCATGTTTCTAGAACCACTTGCCCCCTGAAATAATTAACTTCTACACATTTATTCCCAGAATTCAGTCAGGTAATAAAAAATAAGAACTTACTGCAATTCAGGTTCTGTCCAACTCCATCCACACTGCCCCTGCCAGAGAAAGGGCCACATGGGCACCAACCCTCTGGTGGAAAAAACACCTGTTTTGGCTTCTGTGCTGCAGAACAACTGACTATGTCAAAATCCTGTCCTTAATCTGTCATTTTACAAGTCAGTGATAACAAACGTTACGGGAATTACATTTTCATGATGATTAGGTTATATAGCAAACTAATTACTTTCCCTCTTATGAAGAATAAAATGCACCTCACTGCTGGTGTTGTTATTAGGATTGTTGACTAAATAAGTTAAACTGTGATGTTTATGTAAATTCTTAATTACTGCTGGGATTTGCACAGTAAGATAGATTAATGATGTTTTCTGCCATCTCTCTTCTATGGTGTGGCGACTGTTGTGAGTTTCCTCCTCCTAATTGCATAAAACAAGTAAAACACTCGGTTAAAGAAAAATGGATAACTAAATAATGATGAGTCAAAACCCACCTAATGAAGACATTAGTGTCAGAGCCGAGCCTAGAGCTGCTTAGGGCGACACTTGTCATCATTATTGGATGTCTCAAAAACAAACTGTGCATTAATATACCCTGGGAAATAGCCAATATTACCCATTCAAGCATCTTCATCGGTGCATTCCTGAGCCGCTAGTATCAGGACTTTCATGTCATTAACCATATGATGCTGAAATTAGGAAACTTCATGCCACATTTGAAAATGAATGTTACTGTGTGGGTTCTCATCCCCAGCCCACTTCTGGATCCATAAACATTTTAAGTGAAGATAAAAAAATGGCCCCTGGGCCATTCATTGCTGAATGATTTGTCTTATGATTTCATGGCAGTGTTTGCTGGTCCGGCAGTTAATGTGGGCAGGGAAGGGGTGAGGATGGAAGTATAAGGGCATCAAGGCACAGGACTCAGGGTGTGGGTCACACTGAAGGTTCCAGTCTCATCAGCCTGCTGGAACATGCCAAGAGCTAGGTCAGGAGGGGTCATTACCAAGAGGAAGGGCAAACCCCAGCTGCAGGGAGGAGGGTAGACAGGAAAAGATGGCTTTTCCATTAACTTAGGACAATTTGAAAGGGTCAGTGGGGCCCGAGGGCGGTAGCTCCAGAGGTGGCTTTCCTGGTCAGGCTGTCCTCGTTTCCCTTTAGCAGTCTGGCTCCAGAAGTGTGCTGGCCTACCGTGCTCACAATTAGAGGCCCGAGAAGCCAGGGCCCGATTGACCCGGTTGTGTGGTGTAGACACCCTCTCTGCCCCTGCTCATTCTCAGGCTAAACTCTTAAATTAGGCACAAAGGCTGACTACACTTTTAGATCCTGACCTGTGGCTCCACCCTGGAGGCAAAATCACCTCAACTCCCTTAGTGGGTTGACCCTTCCCTAACAGCCTTTCAGGCATGGCCCAGGGTTACACAGGCTCCCTCCTTGTCACTCATTGTCCTTGAATGTGCACTCACCCTGGATGTGCACTTCTGCTCCAGTCCCTTCATCTTCCTATCCACTCAGCCAGGACTTTAAAACTCTCTCTTTTAGAGACAGGTACAGGGCAATTTTCCAGGCTGCCCCAAGGACACAGGTGGCATCCAATAACTACCCTTCAAGGAGGCATATCATATCAGATGACACTTTTTTTTTAAATGGTCTGGCTAGGCCAGAGCCAAATGCTCTGATGGGGGTGAGAACACTGTATTGGGGGAGGAGGGGAGGCAGGGGACTCAACAAAGTTTTAAATTTAGAAAAATTTTGATTTATAAAACAATTTCAAAAACAATAGAGTACCTGTATACTCCAAACTCAGTTTTCCCCATGATGAGCATCTTCCGTTAGTAATGCATAGTTGTCACAATGAATGAACCAATATTGATGCATTATTATTAACTAAAGTCTATATTTTATTTACATTTTCTTAGTTGTTACCTAATGTCCTTTTATGTTGGGTACCATATTATATTTAGTTACCTTGTTGCTTTTCACTTCTTCTGGCTGTGACAGTCGGGACACTGTCTTTTACAATGGTTCTGCCATCTCAGACTCAACCTCCATGCACCTCCGCACCCCCAAGGAGGCCATGAACATGCAGAGGAAGGTTGGAGGGGAAGACACTGTTGAGAAAGTTCTATTAGAACAAGTGAAATAACTCTTATAGCGGTGTGAGGAGTGGTATCTTGTCCTGTAAGAAAAATAAAGGTACTTTGATTTGTATAGCTCTAGAAGAGGAACAGGAAACAGATCAAGAATAAGGCCACCTGGCTGTGAAGGCGACATCAGAATGTGTGTTAATGAGCAACTGCTCCCTCAATGGAACAGGAGGAAAGGTGAATAACCCAAGGGCCCAGAGTAAGGCCACCCATGGGAGCAGGGACACATGCCACAAGTTCACATCCCCCGCAGAGAGTAGGGTCACAGGTACCTCCTGGCATTGCACCATAAGATTCTTCATCCTCCAAAGAGATGTGTAAACTGTGTGATGGGGAAGAGGGATGTATCAGGATCAGTCCCCGGTGCCATCAGAAACAGGACTCCCAAGATCATTTGCTTCCCAGAACCAGAGGTGCCTCTCTGTGGGGACACCCTCAGGAGTCAGGGGGTGTGAATTCTATTCCATTCTCTATTTCCATCAGTACATCCTCCCCTTTTTCTCTAGAGGGATTATACTTGCCATCTCTCTCCTTGTCTGGGGCCAGGCCAGCCACACAGAGCAAACACTGCTGATTGCAGTAGGGGTGGGGGAAAGGAAGGAGTTCTAATGCCTGAGGCCTGGAGATGGAACTGGCCAGCCTGGAAGGTAGGGTAGGGGAAAAGTCAAAAAAAAGAACAGTAGGAGGTACTTTTCCTATCTCTTCTTCATGTCCTCTAATTATTCATCACCTATTTTTGCTTCCTTGATCCTTTTGGTATTTTTAGTAACTTCACTGAGTTACAAAATAACTCACCCCTTTAAAACTTACAAGGCAATGGTTTTTAGGGGTTTTGGTCTATTCACAAAGCTGTTTAACCATCACCACTAATTTCAGGACACTTTCATCACCCCCAGAATAAACCCTGTACTTACCAGTAGTCACTCCCATTCTTACCTTCCTACTCCTCAGCCCCTAGCAAATACTCATCTGCTTTCCATGTGGATTAACCTGTTCTAAACATTTCATATAAATAGAATCATACAATATGTTGCCTTTTGAGTCTGTTTTTTTACATTTAGCAAAATGTTTTCTGGGATTTTCTGTGTTGTGGTGTGTATCAGTACTTGTATACTTGTAGAGTTGAATAATATTCCACTGTGTAGGTTTACCAAATTTTGTTTATCCACTTATCGGTGATGGACATTTAGGTTGTTCCCACAGTTTGGCTGCTTGAATATTAGTGTACAAATTTTGTATGGACGTATCTTTTCATTTCTCTTGTACATATAACTAGGAGCAGAATTGCTGGGTCATATGGTAACGCTATGCTTAACTTTTTGAGGATCTGCAAACTATAGCCACACCCATCTTTCACATGAGCAAGAAATAAACTTCTCTGCTGTCTCAGTGTTCTTTTGGGTTTTGATATATGTACAACTAAGCATAATTGTAACTGATACACTTCGCCATTAAGTCTTTCATGTTTTGTAAATGGGTGTATATGCTTTAATCACAAGGTGTTTCTCACCTGCCCACTAAGACTGGGAGTAATTTGAGGGTGGTGATCATATTCTTATCTTTCTGCATCTATCACAGAGCCAAGTATAGTACCATACCCCAAACAAAATTACTTAAAATACTTCTGGAGGTATGCATGGATGTGGGGCTCATGCTAAGTCTAAAGAAATAGAGAGAAAGTCACCACCCTTCTCCCTCTGTGAGAAGTGAGAATGTCATTTCTACACAGTCAGTCACTGAGCACCTGCTACTCTACCTTTTTAATTACAGGACATGTTGTTTTCTGTTGAAATTCATATGGAGAGACACTAGGTGTTGCTGCTTTCCCATGAAAAAGAATACTGCTAGGAATTATTCAGTTATACCATGAACCTTGTTACTAAGAAATGAGAATTTTCACTTTCTAGTTTTGGCATTTGCTAAAGGTCTTCCCAGATAGAATAGTCACAAAGTATATACTTCTGATAGGCAGAATAATACCCCTACAGATGCTTCTGTCCTAACCTCTGGAACCTGTTAGATTGCATGGCAAAGGGAATTACAGTTGCTAATTAGTTGACTTGAAAACAGAGAGATCGTCCAGGATTATTTAGGTGGGCCAAATGTAATCGCTGCATCCTGAAGAGAAGAAGAGACAGAGACAGTTGGGGGAAGATGTGACTGTGGGAGAAAGGCACAGAGAGATTAACATCACTGGCTCTGAAGATGGGGGAAGGAGACTGTGAAAAAAAGGCAAAGGCAGTTTCTAGAAGCCGGAAAAGGAAAGGAATCAGAAAGGAACCCAGCCCTGCTGGGACCTGGGTATTAGCCCAGTGAGAGGCCTTGCAGACTTTTGACCTCCAGAACTGTAAGATAAATTTATGTTGGCCAAAAAGTCACTAAGTTTGTAGTAATTTGTTATGGCAGCAATAAAAAATCAATACATATACTAATAATACTTTCCCCACCTCATCTTTTTTGAAAGTATGAATCTACTTCTTAGGAAGAAGTAGGGTGGGGAGCCAGGGTGAGGTTTAGGGGACAGGTCACCAACATACAATTTATCATTGTATTGTATTATGTGAGCCAGTACATATGATGTCAGACATGAACAGTAATTACTTTTTACAGTACATTTTTCCTAAGAACTTTCACACATTGTTTGAGTTGATCATCACAGTACTTTTGAGAGCTTAATTGTAAGTGCTTCATTCCCTTTTCAGAAAGATAAAAACAATGAGTCACAAAGAAGGTCCCCGACACAGGTAATGACAGGATCAGCATCTTGTTTTTCTCTCTTTCAGAACTTGTCCTCAGCCTTCTTCATCTTACTCTTTAAAAGAACTTGGGTCTCAGGCTGCTAGACGCAAAACACCTACCTTCCTAAGTTTGCTGTATGTTTGCAGGTACCCTGCCACCATATCTAGCACTTATGAAAAGAGCTCAAAGACATTAAGTTCATTGAAAGCTTCCACCATTGGGCTTGTAGGTGATGACCTGAAAGTAGGAGGCAGGCAAACCTGCCATCCTGGCCCACATGGGTCCCAGGGCAACACGAGCCCTCAGCTGCTGGAAACTCCTTCCTCCAAGCACTTACTCCTCATTGGCTCTCTCCTCCAACCCAGTGTCCACCCTCCCGTGAACCCTGATGGCAGCCCTATAGCAAGAGGTTTATCATTAGACTCACACTAAGAATCTCAGGCATGAAATCATCCCTTTGGCCTCTTCACTCTGTACAGTGAAGAAACTAAACACCTTGTCCAAGTATTAAAATTAGTATCACCAATGAGGGGGCAGATGGAAATAACTTGGCTCCAGATGTGGTGTCCTGAGATCATATCACTTATTACTATTCTGGCAAGCAACGTATAACCTGAATCTAATCATGAAGAAACATCAGAGAAACTAAAAATGAGTTTTTTATTTTAAAGGGGGGGGGGGGGGGGAAGGCTGTATTCCTTTAAAATGCCACTGTTTTAAAAGACAGTGAAAAGGTGAGGCACTAGTCCACATTAAAGGAGACTAAAGACATAAGAGCTAAATGCAATGTGTGGCCCTAGACAGTATCCTTTACTAGAGGGTGTTAAAAAAGTTCCATAAAGGATACTGGGTTAATTGACAATTTGGAATGCGGATGGTGGGTTATATTACAGAATTACACAAAATTGGTATTTTCAGTCTCTTGTTCATCCATTCAGCTACTTATGGAACAATAGGTATGTGCCAGGATATTAGAAGTCCCGATAGCACAAAGATGAATGGAGCTATGGGCACGACCTTGAGGAATTAATAAGGCAGTTGAGGAGACAGATAACTTAAAAATGAAAGTACAAGAAATCACAGTGCTCAAGGTCAGTTTGAAAAAAGACCTGAAGGACCTCAGAGAAGGAGGTACCTGAGTATCTGTGAGTATCAGAAAAATCAGCCTAAAGGAAATGATATTTCAGCTGCATCTGAAGGGACAGGACCATTCTTTAGAGGGTTGGGATGGGACAGAGGTAGTTCTTTGAAGGTAGAAGGAACAGTGTACCTAAGGACCCTAGGTTCGGAAAATATAAACTGACCAGGCGATACAATGTGGGCATTCAAAACCATCACAAACATGCTTCACCTCCAGACTCCTCTCATCACTGCTAAGGCTTCAAGTTGGGCAGATATCCCAGTGGAGCATAAAGGGCAAGATTCCCCTATGGGCCTGTGAAATTCCCAAGATTGAGGGTTCATTTTCAGAGACCTGATAGCTGTTGAACTAAGGGAATGGCAACAGATCCTACCCTAAATACATTAACCTCAAAACATTTTGAGTGTGTAGTCTATAAAGGTTATATGGACTTCCAGTCAAGATGGATGTGTAGGTAAACATGATTCACCTCCTCGAAGCAAAAATTACAAGTAGACTACAAAACAAATATCACCCAAGTTCATCAGAAAATTGAGCTGTATGGAAATACAACAAACAAGGATTTAAAGCCACATTCAGCCCTGGCTGGTGTGGCTCAGTAAATTGAGTGCCAGCCTGCAAACCAAAGTTAGATTCCCAGTCAGGGCACATGCCTGGGTTGCGGGCCAGGTCCCTGGTTAGGGGTGCATAACAGGCAACCACACATTGATGTTTCTCTTCCTCCTTCTCCCTCTCTTCCCCTCTCTCTAAAAATAAATAAAATCTTTAAAAATATTTAAATGTAAGTATAAATGTTTTTAAAAAGGAAGAAGCCACATTCATCCAAACGGGTAGGAGGAGTGGAGCTGTGGAGATGCACAGAGAGGTGGGGAGACACAAAAGAGTGATCCTTGTGTAGTGGATAAAAAAGTGAGAGAGATGCCTTGGGAGAAAGGGATTCTACCCCAGACCAGACCACTCAGCCTAGGGTTCCAGTGCCAGGAAGATAAGTCCCCATAACTTCTGGCTGTAAAAACCAGTGGGAGTTGGGGCAGTGAAAAGAATTGAAGGATTCTCAGGAGACCCCTCTTAAAGGGCCTGCAACAAACTTAGAACTCACACAGACACACCGTCTCTGGGATTAGGCACCAGCGCAACACATGGAAGGGCTGCAGTGGCATATGGGGAGAAATGGAAGTGACTGGCTACAGGAAGAGTGCCAGGAGATAGCTTCCTCCTAGAAAAAACTCCAGAAGCCAGACAGCAACATTGCCCCCTCTCTGAGTCCTCCCCAACACAGAGACACAGAGCAATGACATGAGTTGCCCTGCCTTGGCAATCAGCTAAGGCTGTGCCCCATATAACTTACAGGTGCACTTTTCTACAACTGGTCATGCTACTAAGACAGGATGTCAAAGCAGCTCTACCTAATACACAGAAACAAACACAGGGAGGCTGCCAATTGAGGACACAAAGAAATATGGCCCAAATGAAAGAACAGAACAAAACTCCAGAAAAAGAACTAAACAACCTATCAGATGCAGAGTTCAAAACACTCTGGGTGCTTAAAGAACTCATTGGATACTTCCACAACATAAAAAAGACCCAGGTGGAAATGAAGTTTACATTAAGTGAACTTTTTAAAAAGTCTACAGGGAATCAACAGTGGAGAAAATGAAGCCAGAATAAAATCAATGTTTTGGAACATAAGGAAGAAAAAAAGCACTCAATCAGAACAGCAAGAAGAAAAAAGAACTCAAAAAAGGATAGGCTAAGAAGCCTCTGGACATATCCAGATGTCCAGATGTACCAACATCCAAATCATAGGGGTGCCAAAAGGAGAAAAGGAAGAGCAAGAAATTGAAAACTTATTTGAAAAGTAAAAGAAAACTTTCCTAATTTGGAAGGAAATAGACGTGCAAGTCCAGAAAGCACGGAGTCCCAAAAAAAATTAACACAAAGAGGACTACAACAAGACACATCACAATTAAAATGCCAAAGGTTAAAGATAAAGAATCTTAGCCCTGGCTGGTAGCACAGTGGGTAAGGTGCCGGCCTGCGAACCCAAAGGTCGCAGGTTCGATTCCCCAGCCGGGGCACATAACCAGGTTGCAAGCCAGGTCTCCAGTCAGGTCTGTGGCTGGAGGCAGGTGAAAAGCAACTATACATTGATGTCTCTCTCCCTCTCTGCCTCTCTCCCTTCCCCTCTTTCTAAAAATGATGAAATAAAATATTTTTTAAAAAAAGTCAAGAAACTCACAACTGTCACCAATTGAATCTAAAAAATAAACTAAGCAACCAAGTAGAACAAGAACAGATCATAGATATGGAGATCATTGGAAGGTTATCAGCTAGAAGAGGGTGAATGGGAGGAAAGGATAGAAATTAAGAACTACACATTGGTAGGTACAAAATAGACAGGGGGCTATTAAGAACAGTATAGGAAATGGAGGAGCCAAAAAACTTACATGCACAACCCAAGGACATGAACTAAGGCAGGGGACTGCTGAAGGGAACGGGGGCACTGAGTGGAGGGGGATTAGAGGGGGGAAAATGGGGACAACAATAATAGCATAATTATATTTTTTAGAAATTTATGTGTAATCTACATTAAAAAACTCATATTTACAAACAGTCCTATCACCCTTCAGGTTCATTCTTTCAGATATGAAAGAAAATAGTGTCTCAGTGGTAGCTCGTAGGGATGTATGTACTGACACTAAGCCAGAGATGATCTCACTGCTAAAGTCAAGGCCCAGGGTTTGCCTCCTTCCGGGTGTCATTGGCCTCCAAGTGGCCTTCACTTCTCTGGCCTCCCTGGACTGTGGGCTTGTCAGAACAGTTGATATTTGTGTTACCCAGGAGATCTGGGTCCCAGGAAAGGCAAGCTGTCACTACTCAAACTCACATAAAACTGACTTACAGCTGGGTTCATTTTGTAATTTTCAGTGTGAAAGAGCTCTGCTGCTAGGAAGGAAGGAGGCTTCTGGGGAAACTATAAGGCAGGTGGCTGAAGAGGGGACTATCTGGACAAGGGCCCTTTCTTCCTTCCCCAGGCCAGGCCAGAAACTCTGCCCCTGAATTTCTCAGAGCCGCACCTTTTCGGTATTCCACGTTGCCCTCTGCTGGAAGCCAACACAGACAGCAGGAGAGCGTGGGCCAGGGCTCAGATAAACAAGCGTGTTTGAATCACGGTTCTGCTATTACTCACTCTGGGCCTTGGGCAATTCATCTCACCATGCCTCCTCCCATTTCCTCCTCTGCAAAACAGATACGCTCACAAGACTGTTGTGAGAATTAGTAAAATGATGCGCGGAAAATGCAATCCATCTGTTTCACGGCAGGCACTTGATAAATGACAATCATTATTTTTCCTTTTGTTTACAGCAACATTTTTGGTTAAAAAACACAGGACTTAAACCTAGAATAGCTCACTCGACCCTCCAATTCTCCCACTAAACATTCTTGGGAAAATAAAAGAGACACGGTTTGCCACCTAGTTTGCTTCAGATACTGTGCTGGTTCTTTATATTTAATTTTTCTTTAATCTGAGGCTATAACCTAGAAATTAAAGTATGGTCCACCACGAGAAGGAAGCTGAGTTCAGGAAGATCATGTAATTTATCAAAGTCATACAGTTGGCAGGAGATTGGACTGAGATTTCAACCCAGAATGTGTGAATCTAGTTTCTTGCTCCAAATTCATCAATAACCAGGCTGCTCAGGCGTAGCAGGTGAAGAGAGTGAAAGGCAGAAAAAAAAAGGCAGCTGAGGATTGGGTCAAGTGACCCATTCATGAGTGTTCTATTCCCAATTCCCAAAGCTGTTTCCCCAACTGTTTTAGAGGTTACATTTGGAACACTGTAGCAACAGCTATTACCCAGCTCTCCTTTAGTTAAATGATCGAGTTCTAAAATTAGCAGTCATCTAGAACTTGGGGGACAGAGCAGCTCTAGGGCTCTTATGAAGAATCAATGTTGCCTGTTGAACTCCGTAGTGTAGCTGCTTTGCTTGACTGCAGTTTATAGCTAGACTTACTCTCCATTTGAACCAGCTCAGTTAAATCTAGACACCAGTCTCTCCATCTCTACAAATCATCTACGGAGACAGACCCTGACCCTCAAATCCTGAGAGAACAGGAGCCGTCCCGGATTAAGAAGTCTGGGGTTCATCAGACCTGGTTCAGAAAGCTATCAGTTTACTCAATCTTGGACAAATGTAACATCTCAGTCTCTGCTTCTTCATCTATCAAACATGGGATAGTGACACCTGTGAGGAGCAAATGATATAATGGGTCTAAATGACAGCTCAACTTGCTACTGTCCCACTCCACAAGAGTTAGCAAAACACCCTGGACTAGCAGCTTCTCAGGACAAGGATAAGAGCCATAGGATTCTGGATGACAGATGGGAACTTACAATACCAAGGGTGTGACATATGGACACTTATTCTCCATATCATAGGTACCCAATCGGTGGGGGGAGTGGGGGAGGCAGAATGCCCTTATAGTTGTGTTGTCTTCCCACCACTTTCTCCGTTTCTCAGAGATTCTCCTCTGATTTATGTGATAAGAGCTAAATAAGTAAGGTTCAGTCTCATTACCTTATTGACATAACTCACGCACTATCTGATATTCCAGGACCAGAATCCAAAGAAAATTTATTTTTCCCTGACTGCGTCTGACCTCAATTCTTTCTTTCTCTCCACTTCTTAGGAGAATCTAACACAGGCAAAACAATAAAATAACTGAACAGCTTATTTGGGCAAAAGAGATATGGAGACAGGAACTTGTGTGTCCTTAAGGGTAGGAAGGGACCATGTCTTTTCATTTAAGTTGGGAGCATTCACAGCCTATGTTTATGGATACTTAAAATTATTCATCAGAAACTGACTTGCATCTTTACCGTTTGGTATCTTCTCACAAGTTAAAAGCACAGGAATTATCAGACCTAAGAAAACAACTGCAATTCTGGATCTTTCTACCCTATTCTAGAAATAACAATAATGATACATCCTTAATTTAAGGGGATCAGGTAAGAAAATTAAATAGATAATGATTAAGTTTAGCTTCATATCCTGAGAAACTTTTCAAGAACCCCATGAATCCTGATTTGGAGCATAATACAGCATTCATAAAGAGATTAATTCTTAAGTTTAAAGTAGTAACTATGGAAGTTTCAAGCCCACTCACTAAACATGAGACATCTTTTCCCAACATTCGTGCCTGCACACAAACACATACACACGTAATTCCAGACTTAAAAAAAAAAAAAAAAATATTATAATTGAGGTGGTGAAAGCATTGAGGTACTCATCCCAAGATTGAGAGTCATGGATTTGCCATTTACATTCACATTCTATTTGTGTCCAGATAAAATGTCATTAAGAACACACGGGTCACCCTGGCTGATGTGGCGCAGTGGGCAGAGTGCCGGACTGTGAACCGAAGGGCACTCACATGCCGCAGTTGCAGGCCAGGTCCCTGGTTGATGTTTCCCTCTCGCCCTTTCTCCCTCCCTTCCCCTCTCTTTAAAAATAAATAAAATCTTTTTTTTTAATTACTTAAAAAATGAAAGCACACAGGTCAAGTTGTTTGGGTTTAATGATTCAATGGTTTAGGTTATTAACATTTTGTTCCATTAAGTCCATGCACTGTTTGTAATTTATAGATAATCCAGGTCACCCAGCTTCCCAATCAAAACATTTCATCAAAGTCTTCTGCACCCCCAACCCTCACAAAATGGAGGTCTATGATGAAATAACAGAAAGAAACAGATTAGTCCAATTAAGTGGCAAAGCATTGGTCTTTAGGGCCCAAAGGTGTTTCTACACCCAGCAAGAGCAGATGGGGGCAAAAAATAAACGGAGAAACTGATACTGTTTGAACCTGACTTTTCTGAGTCCCTCCTTTCCGTAAGGGCAGGATGAATCTACTTATGCAACACCAAATATAAGAAATCCTGCAGAAGGAGGAAAAGTGATAGTAACTCCAGTGGGATGATGACGACTATTGACTGAAACTCTATTTTCTCCATAAGGAGTGGGCAAAAATACCCTGGTGATGGTAACCCATGAGACCTTGCCTGTAAACACGTGGGGAGTTACCCAGAATGCTACCCATGGAGCAGAAAGTACCCCAGCTCAACCTCAGCTGGACTTCCACTACTTTCCCAGCACATTTCTGGAATCCTCTAGAGCAAATCTTCCTCTTCTTCCCTATAAGTCTCTGAGCTAATTTCTTGCATCCAGGCAGGATCAGAGCTTCCCAATAGGTCCCCTCTGTAAGAAGCTAGGATTCTTTTCATATATATATATATATATATATATATATATATATATATATATGTGGCAGTCATTCAGTCACAATCTCAGGCCAATGTTAGACAGACTGGTTAAGATAGAGAAAAGGTCCATTATAACCCCTATCCAAGCTAAAAGCAGGTCACTCAGGAAATCCCTAAAATCAACTGGTCAAAAGTGGTGTGTTTTGCCCAGATTGATTAGGTCATGCCCAGCCCTAACCAGACCAAGCTATTTCTTGGTCCCTTGGACTAGTGGACAATCTGTCACTATTTCAAACTTCCTGGTCCCTCTCCAACCTGGATTTATGTCCCCAGATAATTGGGGCAGCAGTGGACCAGGTTCAGATTGTGAATATAGAGAGAATAGCTGGTCCTTGTGCATGGTTAGAAATGAACTGAACTCCCCCTATGGAGTCACATTTACTCCTAGCTCTCCGCTAGAAGCATAATATTAAAAAAAATAAAGTCTTATTTCCAAATACTTTCACCAGTTCCCCAACTTTTGCACTTCCTCAACCCTAAACTCTGCCCCCACTCCTCCTCATGCACACCCACCCCACCAGAAAATGCTGTCCCAACACTTTCAGCATCTCTGGGTCCCAGAGATAAAATGACCTTAATGGCATTTGGCAGAAAATCCCATCCCACTTTGAAGACTCCTCCCAGTTTAACACAGTAAAGAAAAAAATGATAAGAGAAGAGGCAGCAGAAACCAGAGCCTGTCCCTTCCCACATAAGAGGCACAGAAATTTCAGGAGTTAGTGAAAACGACATCATCTCTTGCCAGAAGGCCACCAGCTGCCACCGGGTGGGAGCCGCATTATTACTTGTTTCTCCTCTGGACTGAAATGCAAGATAGTTAGGATGGCTGTGAGTGTCTGCTGGCGGCCTAGGCTGTCAGGTAAAGTCAGGAAGCGGTAGATGATGTTTTTGAGGTACTCCAGGTTGGCTCCCTCCCGACTCTGGTCCCTGATGTTCTTCTCAATGTGGCTCTGCAGGACTCCAACCTCTTCCCGATGCCGCTCCCCCTCCTCCAGCAGCCGCTCCTGCAGTTGATGCACCTCCACCTCCAGCCTGTGTTTCTGCTTCCTCAGCAAAGAGATCTCCACCTCCTTGCGGGCCAGCTGCTCAGCATACAGGAAGAAAGTGGGCTCATTGGCCGCAGCAAGTTGAAGTGCTTGGGTCAGGTTATCTGGGGAAGCTATGTCAACCGGGTCCCCAGGACCCCCACCACCCACAGGGCTTCTGCGTCCAGGCAGAGCAGTAGACAAGGCCAGAGACCGCAGCTGCTCCAGCTCCAAGTCCTTCTCAGCCAGCACGGCCAGCGCACGGTCCCGCTGCTTGTGCAACTCCTCCTCCAGCTTCAGCGTGCGGTCCCTGAAGTCCAGCTGGCTCCGCTCCAGCTCCTGACGGTGGTGATGCTGCAGCCGGATCAGCTCCTGCTTCCAGTCCTCAGCCTCCTGCTGGTGCTGGCGCTCAAGCTCATCACAGGACAGCCGCAGGGAGATATACTTCTCCTTCAGCTCTGCAAGCTGTTTCTGGGCTTCCTCCAGCTCCTTGGCCAGGTTACCGTCTTTGGTGTTCTTGCTCTTGAGAACGACCTGGGCCCTCATCTTGTACCTCTCAAACTCTTCTTTCAGCTGTTTCAACTCCTGTTGGTAGTAAAGTGCAGTCGCCTTCTCCCCATCGGCAGCCTCGGAGCTGGACATTAACTCCAGGTCACAGAGCTTCTCTACATCCAAGGTCACCTGGCTTTTCCTGGCTGCAACCTGCAGTAGCTTCTTCAGCTTCTCCATCTTATCCTTCAGGACATTGACATCCAGACTAGATTCTTCCACATGGCTATCTAGAGGGGACCGGCTGGAGACCGCAAGAGCCAGTGTCTTGTTCTCCAGGTCCAGCTGCAAAATACGCTCCTTTAGCTTCTGGATGGCCAGCTGGTCCTTCTGCTTGGCTTTCTCATAGGTACCCAGCAGCTCCGACACCTCAGAGATTTGGTTCTCCAGGGCTGCCACCCTCTGCTCTTCCAGCTGAGATTGCTGGCGCAGTTGATCCTCCACAAAGGCTGTCTGTAAAACAAGGAACAGTGAGAAATGCAGCCAGAAGAGCTGCAAAGCCCTATGGGAAACTTTGAGAAAGCAAGAGAGGGAAGCAAAAGGATGGGGATTGACCTTGTAGAGATGGGAACTGGGGAATTTTTTGTTCCTGTGTCCTGCTTGGGTTTTGCTCCCAGTCACAGTTTACGCCCACCTACTACATTAAGAACATCTGTGTATTTGTTTTTACTCTTCTTTAGTGCTTCTACTTTCTCTTATCGTACTCTGAACCCACATATTAAATATGTTATTCTGGTTTATCACGTACATCCCCAAATCCTATTAAGAAATCACAGCTCTGGCTGGTGGCCCAGCGGATAGGCACAGACCTGAGAACCCAAAGGTCGCTGGTTCAATTCCCAGTCAGGGCACATAACCAGGTTGCAAGCCAGGTCTCCAGCCAGGTCCCCAGATGGAGGCAGGTGAAAGGCAACCACACATTGATGTTTCTCTCCCGTTTATCCTCCCTCCCTGCCCTTCTCTCGAAAAATAATAAATAAAATCTAAAAGAAAAAAAAAGAAACCAGATGCCATTCTTTTCCTCTTTCAATATTCTTGGGTAATTCAAAACTGAGTTGGAACTCTCCACATTGAACAGAGACACTGTAAAACAGTGTACCTTTCCAGAAAAGGCACTTCTTGACTGAAAGCAATTATGAAAGGTTACTTCTTCAGAGAAAATTCCTGTTGCCCCCTACATATAGGCATATACCTACAGGCAAACACACTACCTTTCTCACACAGCTGCTACCATACTGTTTCACAGAGCACAGCTGGCAAGGTGCCAAGGCCCTGAGGCTCAGAGCTGTCTGGCTCCAGCCCAGCCTGCACTCAGAAATTCCACATCCTTTTGGAAGCACACTCTGTGGATACTGTCAACACCACACAGAACAGGAATTCCCAGCACTCGCAAAACTTTTTGAATAGCATCAAAAACTGACAGAGCAGCCCTGGCCAGAAGGCTCAGTTGAAGTGTCCTCCCATACACCAAAAGGTTGAAGGTTAGATCCCAGGTCAGGGCACATACTTGGGTTGTGGGTTAGATCCCCAGTTGGGGTGCCTATGGAAGGCAACCAATCTGTGTTTCTCCCCCACCTCTGCCCTGCAAATCAATAGACATATCCTTGGGTAAAGATTTTTAAGCCCTGGCTGGTAGCACGGTGGATAAGGCACCAGCCTGCGAACCCAAAGGTCGCTTGTTCGATTCCCAGCCAGGGCACATAACAAGGTCTCCAGCCAGGTCTGTAGCTGGAGGCAGGTGAAAGGCAACCATACATTGATGTTTCTCTCCATCTCCGCCTCTCTCCCTTCCCCTCTCTCTAAAAATAATAAATAAAATCTTTTTAAAAAAAGATTTTTAAAAATTAACTGACAGCAGCCACTTAGATCTAACTATCAAAGGAGAAATTTTAAAAAACATTATTTTTCCACTTCAAGGTAAATGACTTCAGGAGATGATAATTACCTTCCTCATTTCCTGCTGCAACTGAGCCTGGAAATGGCTCTTAAGGCAGGCTGCCTCCTCCTGAAGCTCCTGCAGCCGGGGGTCTGGCCGATTCTTCTCATCTCGAAGAACCTGAAGCTCACCTTTGAGCTCCTTCACCTCCTGGGTCAGCTGTTTAGTCTGCAGTTCAAACCCTTCCACCTGACCTGCGGTATATTCCTGCCCCACCAGGGCCTCTCGAGCCTCTTCTAACTGAAGCTCCAAGTTTTGGCGCTGGGTTCTCTCCTCCTGCAGCAGCTTCTGAAGCTCACGCAGCATCAAGGCATGGTCACTCTGCTCTTGGGCCCGGTCGTGCTGCTGTGTGATAAGTCGGGCTTTGGTTTCTGTTATCTGCTCCTGCAGCTCCTTCAATTCTCCCTCCAGACGGTCCCTCTCCTCCTCTGCCTTTTTAGTGGCGTCCTCTAAGTCCTGTTTCATCTTCTTCTTGTCAGCCAGGTAAGAAGCTTCCATGCGGGACTTCTCCTGGGTAACCGTGGCCAAGGAGCTAGTCAAAGTAGCCAACTGAGTCTTCAGCTGGTGCAAGCGTTTGTCCACCTCCCCACCTGCAGAGGGTCCATCCCCACTGCTACTGCTAACACCACTCTCCGAACCACTGGCCTCTTCCGACTTGAGAGGTGCTGGTCCACGGGCCAGTCTGTCATCTTCTGCCCCAAGCTCACTCTTGGTGCTAGCGAGACTAGCCGTAGTATCTAAGCTGGTGGTGGTCCCAGTGCTGTCCTCGCTGTGAGTGGAGCATCGGTCATCTACGGAGTCAGGACAGGTGAGGCTTGGAAGCTGGACACCTGCGAGGCCTACGTCTGCCTCGTGGGATACCGACAGCACCTTGATACTGGCCTCTAGAGCTTCTTTCTCTTTCAGCAGGCTTTTATAGGCGCGGACCACATCCTTGAGCCGTGCCTGGTACTGGCTGAGCTGCTTCTTCTGGGTCTCAATGGTCTCCAGCAGGTCTTTCTTGCTCGGTCCGCCCCCAAAATTCATCCCAAACTTCTCCATGAGGACTCAGCGTTCGGGCAGCCTGATAGAGGGTCGCGAAGACGGTGGCGGACGTTGTTGTTCCCGAGGCCGCACACCCGCCTCCGACCAGCTGTCTGATACCGACGAGGGCCGCGGGGCAGCGGGGCAGAGCGGCCTCGGGTCCCAGGCACAGAGGGCGGGGGCGGGTCCTATCCTGGAGGCGGGGCGACGCGCCACTGGAAGCGCGCACTCCCAGGCCTCGCCCGCACTGTCCCAGCAGCCGGCGGTGTCCCCCGCTCGCCCGGGCCACGGAAGCCCAGGCCGGCTTCTGCCCACTGCTCCCAACGGTCCACGCTAAGCTCAGCCCCACCAGGACTTCCTAAGTGGAGCGGCCCTTCAAGGGCGCTTCCGGGTCTGCTGGAAGTGACGACACGCGACGCAACAGGCCCCACCCTCAGTGGGCTGGGAGTCCACCCAGGAACTTGTGCCCTGGGACAGGGAGGGTCACCTGTTGAGAATCTAGCGCGGCTGCAAACACAAGTTGAGGACACGCGAGTGCCCGCTAAGAGATCAGCAAGGGACAGGGTGACGCCTCACTGAGTCCTTACCAAACATTCAAGAGCGACACAGCCCCATGATCCATATCTTTGTCCCTAAAGAGCAACAATTAAGGCTCTCATTTAGACCACGGAAACAGCAACCCTTTTATAGGAAAGTGTTTGTCACCTAGCAGGCGTATTATAGTATGGTACTTATCAACACCCTTTCTGAGTCTGCTAAGTTGATTCAACGGATGTTTGTAGAGGTCACCCTATAGCCAATATATCTATTCCAGGTGCGAACTATATTCCAGGAGCTTCAGGAGAGTTTTGCTATTTAGTCTTTACAATAATTCTGTTCAGTGGGTATTATTAGCACTATTTTACAGATATGGAAACATAAGGCACAAAGAGGTTAAGTAACATGTCCAAGGTCACGCGGTACGTTTATGCAGAGCAATCCCCCTCTCAACTTACCAAATGCTGTGCCAGGTGATCACCACGAAGAGACAAGGTCCTGCCCTCAAGGAGCTCACACCTAGTGAGGAACCAGGCATGCAGTACAAGCCCTGCCATCATAACAGTATGCATAAGTATATTTATAGTGAAATGGAAGTTAAGAGGGAAGCCTGCCTAGGTGGAGAAGGCTGTCAGGAAAAAATACTTCAGGATTTGAAGGATGAGGAGTGATTGCCCATCTAACTAGAGATGAGGGAAGCAAGCATGCCAAGCAGAGGAAAAAGATTTCAAGGACTCCAAAGCCATCAGGGAGCCTGGCTTCCTGGGAAGCATTGAGTCATCTCAAGGAGGTGGCAACAGATGGGGATAGTAGAGTAGGTGGGGACCCAAATGAAGGCATTAAGATTTTGTCCTGGGTGGTAAGAAAACGCTGAATTTTAATTGCAAGAGTGGCATTATTAAGCCTTGTATGACTGGGTGGCCATCCCAAGGGGCAGGAGACCTGTGAGGATGCTAATTCAGGCATGGGAAGAGATGGTAGTAAAATAGGGCAGTGACAACAGGGATGAAAAGAGATTAATAAAAGAGCCAAAGATGTAGAACTGACCTGACTTGTTCACCACTAGTTGTGTTATTATACTGGAACTGTTTTCAATGTTCTCTTTGGCCTTGTAAAAGCCTTCTTAGGAATACAAGTCTATAACTACAGAGTAAAGTCATGCCCTTCTTACCTGGTGCCCAAAGTCTGTTCTCTTTACCGGCTTTGCAGTTCAGGATGGGGCAGGCTCTGGAGGTCTGTTCAGACCCAGTTTCTTGGAGGCCCAGGTAACATCCAGCTGCGTTACACAACACATACAGATACTCTATCTCATCATTTTAATCTTCACCATAACCTCATGAAATGGGCAGATATTAGTCTCCATTTGTAGTTTAAAATGACAAGTTATGAGGATTGTTGAAGGTAAGCCCTAAAAAAAAAAAAAAAAAAAAAAAGGCAGAGCTGAGATATGATATGAACTGAATCCTAGAACAATGAATGGTACAGAAGGGGATTCAACATGTGTTGAATAAGTGAAGTTCTCTAATTCCCAGCTGACCTCACCACATCCAGTCCAAAAGCAGTTGCTTCCAGATTACTGGGATCCAGAACAAGCAAACCGCCTGCCCTTGCTCCAATGAGCCAACCTATCAGTAGCTATCTTGCTACTGCCCCTGGGATGCTGAGTGAGGAAATTACCGAAGCTGTTTGGATCTAAGGAGGGAAGATCCTTACAACATGCCGGATAGATGTGCATTAATAATCTAAGATTTTAGGTCTGTGGCAAAGTGAGAAAGGACTTCACAAAGGTTGCTGGGGTCCAGACGAAAAGGCATTTTGCTCCTAGGCCCATTGGGGTGAAGGCGGAGTTCCTTAGTATGCCATAGGGTCTACGACCGCGCTGCCCAGAGCTGAGAATCTTCCACTGGTTCTGCTGTTTCAGGATCTATGAAGCAGGCCTAAAGGGAACCGTGAAAGCCAGCGGGCACACAGGCATCTTCTTGAGATTCTACGGTCCCTGAACCACTTTCTACGCTCAAAAGCCCTCACTGGGAGCTGAGAGGGGAAAGAGAGGACTAAGACACCTGCAGGGAGTTTCCGGATTCCCGAGAGGGTGGTGCACGCAGTCGATGCTGCTAGTTACCAAGTTTAAACCGGAGCCCAGAGTGGGCTGGACGCCACAAACCAAAGCCCTGCGGCCGGCCACTGAGGATGGGGGTGCCGTCCGCTGTGGGGCGTGAAAAGCTTTCCTCCGCCCCGCTCGGGCTGCCGGTTCAGCAACCACACGTGTGACAGGATCGCTGGAAATCAAGGGAAATCCTGCCCCTTTCCACTTTAAAGCCGGCGCGGGACCCAGCGAGGCTGCACAGACTAGTTCAGTCTCCCCAAGAACGGGAGCGGCGGGGCGGGGCGGGGCGGGGCCCGGCGGGGCCCGGCGGGGCCCGGCGGGGGCGGGGCTGCGGTGACGTAGGGCGGGCCGGGACGCGCGGAGGCGGTGGCGGCACCTCCTCCTCCTGCTGCCGAGCCCCATCCCCCGCGGCCGGCCGGTTCCAGCCTGCACCTGGTGTCCGCGCCAGCGCCCCCTCCCCCGGCCCCGCCATGGGCCTCACCGTGTCCGCGCTCTTTTCGCGGATCTTCGGGAAGAAGCAGATGCGGATCCTAATGGGTGAGGCAGATCGAGCGCGCGGCCCGGACCGGAGCGCCGGCCCCCGCGCAGCCCTCCCGCCCCCGCGTCGGTCCAGCCCGGCTCACCCGTTCTCTCACCCCGAGTCACCCACCTCCTAACCCGCGGGGCCACTGCTCTCCGGAGGGTCGCAGTCTGCAGCGCCGCCCACGGGGCCTGAGACCGGGTGCTGCGGGCCTGGGTGGGGTGACGCTCCCTCCGCCCTAGTCCGGCTGGTAAGGCGGATTCCGCCCTTGGAAACGACTTTTAAAAGGAGCGCGGCCCTCCTCCAGTGACCTGACACCTTCAGCCCTCTCCCGCCCCTCTTCTCCCGCTGTAGAGTCAGGAGTTGGCATTCACCACCCTGACTACCCTCAAGGCCCGGAAGGTAGACGGACAACGGTGCGCACCTGGAGGCGCTCGGGCTCTCCGCCCCCGTCGCTCAGCTGCCCTGGCCTCTCCCTTTCCCTGGTCTCTAGGGGGCTCCCTCACTCCCATCTCTGTCTCTATGCCCCTCTCCTTTGCAGTTGGCTTGGATGCAGCTGGTAAGACCACAATCCTGTACAAATTGAAATTGGGGGAGATTGTCACCACCATTCCCACCATAGGTGAGTCTGGAAGCAAGACTGGGAGGATCGGGAGCAGGGCTGCTGACCTCCTTGGGGTCTACACCCCATTCTCCCTCCAGTACTGGGAGCTGACACCGGATAGAGCCACCTGAGAAGTGGGTCACAGTATCTTTACCCGCTGGGTGGTGCCCAGGAGGGCTGGATGTGACCTAGCCCCGCCCCGTCTTTGGGACTGCCAGTCTCCTGGGCTTCTTTCCCTTGGGCTTTGATCACTGCCTTCTGGTTTTGGGTCCCTTCTGAATCCACGTAGTTTTAGTGAGGTCCTTCCTTTCCAGGACTTTATTCCTCATATTTCCTGATTATCTGCAGGCTTCAATGTGGAAACAGTGGAATACAAGAACATTTGTTTCACAGTCTGGGACGTGGGAGGCCAGGACAAGATTCGGCCTCTGTGGAGGCACTACTTCCAGAACACTCAGGTGGGGATGGGGTGTCTCCCCAAACCCCAGGGGAGGTGGTGGTGTTAGGGTTAGGAAGATTGAGGTGTTGGCCTAGGCTGGGCCCCCAGGCTAGGGAAAAGCCTTACCCCCTCAACCTCCCATTTGTGAGCTGGTCTGTAGTCATCCTTCAGAACGGGGCTTCCGTCCTGAAACTCGGCCACCTTAGGTATGTTCTGAGAAGCAAGGTTCTGGGTCCAGAGTCCAGGCTGCCTGATTTAGCTCTGGTCACAGCTCTTCCCCTGTTCATGGGCTTGCCTTTTAGCTAGATTACTTGCTTGAGGGCAGAAGCTGTGTCCTTTGCAGGGTGTCTCCAGGACGTCAGCAGAGCCTTAGTGGGAAGTTTACCAGATGAGGTTTTAGTCACAAATCGAGATGGAGCCAGACTAGGGCATATCGTAGGCAGGAGTGATTGCTTCTCCTGCCCTTCTGCCTTCCCACCCAGGGCCTCATCTTCGTGGTGGACAGTAATGACCGAGAACGGGTCCAGGAGTCTGCTGATGAACTCCAGAAGATGGTGAGCACCCAGGGCCCTGGGAACTGAGCCCTTGGTTTGGAGACTGAGATCTCTCTCCTGGTGTGAAGGTCAGGAAATGCCTCACAGGCCTAGAACGTGTGTTTCTCTTTGTGAACACAGACACGGAAGAGACTCTCACCCAGTTTTGAACTTAGGTCAGGTAACAAGTTTTGAACTTGAATTTTCATGTCTTCACATCTGAGTCTGAAAAATTGGTGGGAAGAGGGGACTACGTGGTGGGAAGAGACATCATTGTGCATTCTTGTTTTTCCATTTGGACATTTTATCATTTTGACTAGGACAATTACTCAAAAGCCTTTTCTGGACTTAAGGCCAGGATGGTCTCCAACTGATTTATACCTCTGTGTATCATGTTCAGCAGTAGACTAAACAATATTATGTTCTGCCCATTAATACTAAAAGGTAGAAGGGGGAGCTCCCCTGCAGAGCAGGTAAGACGAAGTCTGGGGATCCCATAGGATCCCAGATTCCATCCCCTTGGCCTCTCTCAGCTGCAGGAGGATGAGCTGCGGGATGCGGTGCTGCTGGTCTTTGCCAACAAGCAGGACATGCCCAACGCCATGCCTGTGAGTGAGCTGACCGACAAGCTGGGCCTGCAGCACTTGCGCAGTCGCACGGTGAGGGTCCTGCCTCTCCCAAAGGAGCCACAGACTGAGCAAGAAATACAGGCATCCCCCCCACACACTTTTATTCCCTGCTGCTAACCTCCTTCTTTTCCCCACAGTGGTACGTTCAGGCCACGTGTGCCACCCAAGGTACAGGCCTGTATGATGGGCTGGACTGGCTGTCCCATGAGCTGTCGAAGCGCTAACCAGCCAGGGGCCGGCCCCTGCTGCCCAGAAGCTCCCGCGTGCATCCCGGGATGACCAGACTCCCGGACTCCTCAGGCAGTGCCCTGCCCTCCTGCCCCGCCTCCCACAGACACAGGCCTCTGCTCCTGCCCTTCCTGCCTGCATGTTCTCTCTGTTGTTGGAGTCTGGAGCCTTGCTCTTCGGACACGGGGGTCCGTTCTCCTGCCTGCCGGGACCTGTGGAAGGGGCTTCCGGGGCTGAGGCTCTTTCTTTTGGAGGAGGAGCAGAGACCTGGGTTCACTTTTGTTTTTTCTCCATTTTGGGCATACCCTTGGGGCCAGGTTGGGAGGGAAGGTGAGGGCTCCGGGTGGTGCTATAAAATGGCACTGGATATTGAGTAATAAATTTGCTGTGGTTTTTACGTGGCGTTGTTTGTAGCCTAGAAATGGGGGCTGGGTTATTGGGTGCAAAGCGGCAATATGGGGGACGCTCGAAGCAGCTAAGGCTGCCGGGCCAACAATCCCCCACCCCCCAAGTCACACATACGTATATCGCTGCCTTCATCTAGCTCCGTTCTCTCTCCTTTTTCTTGAGGCTGTAGATCCTTGAGGGGTTCCAGTGCAGAAAATCCTATTTCTTCTCCAATTCCAAGGGGCTTTTGCTAAGGGTAACAGGAGCTGCCTTCATGCTTCTGTAAACCATTGGAGGTCTGTCCTGAAAGTATCAAGCCAACATCAATATGACGCTTACACGGCCGATACTTTTGGGACAGACCTCGTATAACTCATCCTATTTATCTCCTACCTAGCTGTGGTTCTTCATGACTACTATGCACATTAAAATTTGAGGGGGGAAGTATTCATTAAAAATAAGATTCTTAAAATAAATAAATAAGGTTCTTAAGGTACACTTGAGAAAAGTGATTTATCAGGATTGGACTGAAGGTCAAGAACAGGCATCTTTAAAGGCACCCAGCTGATTCTGTGGTATATTAGTCTTATTTTATACAACATTGGTAGGCTCTTGGGATTACAATTCTCAGGAGTCCCTGTGCACCCCTGGGACTCTACCTAGGAAGACACCCCCTATTACCACCAATGAGGAATAGAAACCAGGGCTGTGGGCTATTCTCCAAGCATGGTTTACTATGCCCACTTCCCTTAGCATCCCAGCAACTTAAACAAAACCCACCATCGCCACCATTATTTCTTTTTGCCATCCTCTTCTTTCATGCCTATTTCTCCAGGTTGTGGGCTGATTTTCTCCATGAGCTATGTAGGAAGCAAGCTCTGGAGGCTAATGGCGGACAGGGACTGGAGATTTAGGCTGGCATTCTCGGAGGGGGCACTGGCTGGCTGCGCAGTAGCAGTGCAGCTGGGGATTATGTGGGGTACTTGGGATTTGGCCCTCTAAAACCATTCTTTTCACCCTGCTTCTGAGCCAGCCTTTCCTAGTTACTATTAGTCATTTGATCCTTGCTAATCATCTATCTACGGTGTCCTCCCCTCTCTGAAAAGTACCTTCTGAGATATTTTGGCCTCATCCTCCCAAGGACCATATAAAGATTAATAGATTTTTTTTTCTTTGGTATTATGAACTCCAAAAGCACGTGACCCCAAGGGAACCAGGTAAAGCCCACTTCCCCGGAGGAAAGAGGTTGACTTCCATCCTGTGATGAAAAGGAGAAACTGAAGTGAAGAAGGGGAGGGACTTGCCTGAAGTTACAGGTGGCCACTGGCATAAGCTGAAATTCTGATTCTCAGTCCTAGCCCACCTACCAAGGTGGTGATATGGAGAGGGTCATGCTGGAGCCCTGCACCCATATCTCCTGGGTTGTAGACTGGTGCTGAGCCAGTGCCCTTTCCCTACTATGGTGGGATGAGAGGCAACTGTCACAGTCACAATGCTGCCGGGTCACAGAGGTGCTGGGCCCTAGTCAGCCTCTGCCTGGAAGGTTCCCTCTGGGAATGTCTTCCGGTGGGTACTCCGGGCCTGATTCAGGGCCTTATGGCCTTTAGAATCCCACCACTGGGGGGAAGGCTGGGCTGGAGGGAGTCATCATCACCTGTGGTGCCAGCCCCATGGATGAGATGGAGTGGACACAAAGGCGACCCAAGCTGGAGAACCTAAGAGTTGGGCTTATCAGCTGGGCAGGATCCTACCTCACTTATGAGCCATATAAGAGTACAGTCACCGCTACTGCAAAAGGTTTGGGCCGGAGACAGGTAACAGTAAATCTGTACTGAAGCCATTTTTCCCAGTGACTGAGCTCTCAGATGGGACAGGGAAGGGAGCAGGGGGCAAGTGCACTCTCAACCTAATCACTTTCCTGGCCTCTGCCATTGCTAGGCCCAGACCAGTCTACCCCAGGCTCTGGCCCACGGGTCTCCATTGCTCCCTCTCCCCCTCTAAACCTGTTCCAGGAGGTGAAGCTCAACCCTGGCCTCGCTACCTTGTCTTGCTCTAGCTGTCCCTTTCTCTCCATTCTAGCACAGAGTGGTGTGTCATCTCAAAGAAGGGATGAGCCTAAGCCGGAAGGCTGACTCATGGGCATCTGAAAGTTAAGCCAATGGGTTTGCTGCAAAGCCTGTCTGTCTGTTCTCAATGCCTTTCTGTTCTGGTTGTGGTTTGGGAATGGGGTACTCCAGAAGCTCTAATTGAGTAGGTTCTCATTTTAGAGCCGGGTGTAGGCCCCTCTAGGGTGGAACTACAGAGTGAGGCGCTAGCGAGATCCTCTCACTTGTAGAAGGGTTGATCACTGCTAAAGCAAACAATTGCATCTCAACCATCTGTGCTAACCTCATCCCTGAGGCCCAGCCTGCCTGTGAGACCTTGCTTTCCTCCTGCCCTGTTGGGGAGGTAGGCAGGATTGAAGTGGAGGCTAAGTGTGCTATCCCAGGGGCAACAGTGAAGAAGAGAGAAGTAAGGCTTAAACCGAAACATTTCTTTAAAAATTAGGTATTGAAGAAAGTGGTCAAAGAGGAGAGGGAGGTTTACCTTTCATTAGCTGGAGATGGTGGGCATCATAACTTCTCTTGAGATACTGAGAAGCCTATGGCTCCAGTGCCCGAGATGTCCAGGGATCTTTTGATCACTATTACATGAGGAAGTGGAGAAGCCAACAGATAGGAAGCCTGTGTGGAAGGGAAGCTGGTTGGTCTCAATGAAGGTGCTGGGGTGATGCCAGAGGTTAGGACTCCTTGGTCTAGTCTGACGTCCCTCTTCTCCCTCTGATGCCTCCAGACCTGGGAAATCCTGGTCAGCAATGAGCATGACACACAGGCCGTGGTACGACTAAGAAGTCTGCAGGGCCTCTACCTCCTGTGTGAGGCAGATGGCAGTATGTGCTATGACCGGCCAAGGACCAGCCATCAGGGATGCTTCCTACTCCGTTTCCACCGCAATGGCAAATGGACCCTCCAGTGCATAATCAGTGGTCGTTATCTGGAGTCTGATGGCCAGGATGTGTTCTGCAACTCCCGGGTCCTCTCAGCTTACCACATGTGGACACCCCGGCCAGCCCTGCATGTTCATGTGATCCTCTACAGCCCCCTCCACCACTGCTATGTCAGGGCTGACCCTAGTGTGGGTCGTGTCTGGGTGGACACTCCAATTCCCTGCCTGGGGGAATGTGGGTTCCTGTTGCATTTCCAAGATGGGTGCTACCACCTGGAGACCTCTACACATTGCTTCTTGTCCCACATAGACCGACTGGTCTCCCAACCCTCAGCGCAGACTGCTTTTCACATGCAAGTGCGGCCTGGAGGGCTTGTGGCACTGAGTGACGGAGAAGGAGGCATGTTGTACGCACAGGGCCCAGGCATGCTCCTGGGCCTGGGCTCCAATCCCCGTAGGGGTGAGGAGTGGTTCATCCTACAACGTTGCCCAACCTGGGTCAGCCTCAGGTCAAGGACTCGGAAGTTCCTCTCTGTCATCTATGGCAAGTGCTGGGTCCAGCGCAGCTGAGGAGGAGGGAGGGCTAGCTGCTGAGAAGAGGAAAATGTGTTTGGGATCAGTGAGGATTTTTGAACCTGCTGATAAGGGAGACCTAGGGGTGCCTAGAGCATCTCTATGCCATGGAAAAGAACAATAAAGAAGGGGTGTGGGCTTTAAAGGGAAGTGGCCTGGATCATCTTCAGGCTGCTATGGTCCAACAGAAGGTAATGAAGGTCAAGGAGGGAAAGCAGAGGGAACCCCAGCCATAAAGCATGAAGGAGGGGCTGAGACCGAGAGTAAGACCAGACTTATTTATTGTGTGTTCTTCCTCTGCAGATGTTGAGGTATATGCTGCCTCTGAGCACTTAACTCCAATGTCATTATTCCAGTTCGAAAGTGACAATGAGAGCCCTGCTTTGCAGCTTCGTTCAGCCAACGGTTGCTACCTGGCCCAGGTAAGACCTTGGTTTTCTGAGCAAGACAACCCTTAACCCCTGACTTCTTACTCTGTACATACACTTCTTCTTCAAGGCAGGTGACCATATGGTGAGGTGAACCAGGGAAGGCCCTTGTCATTTTCACCAGTGGGCCTATTTGCATACAATGGGCCTCTGTTTTTCAAAATCAATTTTTTTGAGGCATAACTTACATACAATAAAATACACCAATTTTAAGTGTGTAATTCAATGCATTTTGACAAATGTATACATCTACAACCATAACAAGTTAGAGACTATTTCCACCATTGAGGAAATTCTTTCTTGCTCCTTTCCAGTCAGTTTCCCCCACGCTTCCCTTCCCATTACTGCTGATATGTATTCTGCCACTATGGATTACAATATGAATTTACAATTCTCTACTCCAGAATTTCATATAAATGGAACCATACCATATTGTGGTATGTATGCTTCTTTCACTCAGCATAATGTATTTGAATTCATCTATGATGTTGCATGTATCAGTAGTTTATTCCTTCTTAATGTGAAGTAGTATTTCATAATAGTATTCATAAATACAAACATAATTTTATTATCCATTCACTTGTTAATTACTTGAATTGTTTCTAATTTGGGCTAATATGAATAAAGTTGCTATAAACATTTATGCAAGAGTCTTTTTGTGGGCCTATTTTTTTCTTTTTCTTTCTTTCTTTTCTTTTCTTTTAGTCCCTCTGCCTAATTTTTTCAATTATCCTGGGCAAATACCTGGGATGACAACTACCGAAAAATGTGTTTAACTTTTTAAGGAGATGTCAAATAGATTTCTAAAGTGACTGTATGTACCATTTTACATTCTAACCAGTCATGTATGGGAATTCAACTCTTGGTATTGTCTTTTTAATTTTAGCTACCCTAATGGTTGTGTAATGGCATTTTATTATAGCTTTAATTTGCATTCCTTTTCTAATCGATCATGTATGAGTACCTTTACATGTGCTTATTCAGCATTTGTATATTTACTCTGTGAGGTGTCTGTTCAAATTTTTTTGCTCATTTGTTATTTGGGTTGTCTTATTAAATTATAAGAGTTTTTCTATATGTTCTAAAGTCAAGTCCTTTGCCAAATATATGTATTGTAAATGTTTTCGTCCAATCTGTGGCTTGCCTTTTCACTTGCTTAACAGTGTCCTTTGAGTAGCAAGTTTTAAATTTAATGAAGTCCAATTTCTCTCTCTCCACATGCATATCCAAGGTCCCTTTTGATACTGGGCTCTGAAATACAGCACAGACTGGGCAAGCAAGAAAGCATAGGTCACGACATGTTCTCCCAAAAGGACTGAAAGCATAAAGCATATCCTGGAAGAATGAAAAAGGCTAGTGGGTGGGATGTAGGAAAGGGGGTCTGGAAATAAAAATGTGGAAAAAAAGCTATTTTCATTCCTCACTTCCCTTTTCTGTTCCCAATGTTATCCCCAGAGGCGCCATAGGACAGTGTTGGCTAATGGGCACTCTCTGGAGCCTGACACCTTCTTCCGCATGCATTGGAACTGTGGGAGGATCATCCTGCAGTCTCCCAATGGACGCTTCTTGGGCACCGCATCCAACAGCCTGCTGATGGCCAATGCCAGCATTCCAGGTGAGCAAAAGCCACCCTCCTGCCAACTTGTTCCAAGTTAGAGATGCTTCCGAGGGAGCTCGGATATGTTAGGACAAGCACTGGAATTGGAGCCGAAGACTTGGGTCTGTATACTTGCTGAGTCACCGAATTTTTGTCATCATTTAGCAAATGGCCTCTTTGAGCCTTAGCTTCCTTGTCTTCATTGTAATAGAGGTGATATCCAGTCTGCTTTCTTCACAGGATTATCATGAGGGTTAAATAGATTCACACATCTCAAAGGAAGGAAGAATAATCAAAATTTCTAAGTGCAAAGGGGAGCAAAAAGGCGATGGATGTAATACAACAACAATAAATAAAAAAGGGGGGGGGGGAAATTTCTAAGTGATTTCACAAACATTTCACAAGCACCTACCATATGACCTGACACACAGTAGGTATTCACTAAATGTGAAAATATTGACGATACCCTCCTGCAATCAGTGTCTCTCCTTCCTGCTTTCATCTGAGAAAGCATCCACAGGCAGCCACCCAGGCAGTGACTTCCTCTTTTTTTTCAGGCCCAAATGAGGAATTTGGGATTCGATTAGCCAACCGCCCCTTCCTCGTATTGCGAGGTCGGTATGGGTATGTGGGCATCTCGCCAGAATGCGACCTCATGCAGTGCAACATGGATCAGCCCAGCTGCATTCACCTGCTGCCCTGTCGCCAGGGCATCTACCACTTCCAGGGTGAGTGAGCTCCTCATCCTTACCCTCAGTTCACAGTCTAGCCCTCCCTGAGCCCCAACCCAGATATTAGGGCCTGCCACTCAAGGCCTGCTCAGCATAAAAGAAAAAATAAAGTTTCTGTCAGTTTTCACATTCCAAGGCTCCCAGGGTGGGTTGGTTAAAACAGAAACCAGCCTTCTTGCTTTTCTGCATAGGATCTGCCAACACAGGCAGGGTAGGACAGCCAGGGAGGGTGGCAGGTCTCCTGGGAGCCCTCTCAGAGGCTGCACTACTGGAGAACTACCCTCCCGAATGACCCACCTACCTGAGCCCTTCCTTCCCCAGCACAGGATGGATCCTTCTGGTCAATAACATCCTTCGGCACCTTTCGCCCTTGGGGGAAGTTTGCACTCAACTTCTGTATCGAGCTTCAGGGGAGCAACTTGCTCACAGTGTTGGCGCCCAATGGCTTCTACATGCGATCCGACCAAAGTGGCACCCTGTTGGCAGACAGCGAGGACATTACCAAAGAGTGTATTTGGGAATTTTAGGTAAGGTACAGTGGGTAAGGACCTGGCCTAGGGGAACAGGAACTGAGGAACAAGAGAAGGGAAAGAGGGGTGTGGCATGTAAGAATAAGACTAAAATGCACCATGGGCTGACTTCTGTCCCACAGTTTGATCAACTCCAGACATATACAGTGGCACCTTGGTACTCGTTGTTAATTTGTTTCACAGCTCAAGATGAGTGCTGAAACCAATGAGTACTGAACAATGAAGCACTTTGTCTTGTGGGGCTGTGTTGTGAGTCCTGCCAGTTCTAACAAGTGTGTCAAGTCCTGAGCAAGCGCCCAGTGCTGAAGCATTTTTTTCCTCATCAAAATGTAAAGGGGTACAGGCCCTGACTGGTGTGGCTCAGTGGACTGAGTGCCAGCTTGTGATCCAAAAGGTCACCAAGTTCAATTCCCAGTCAGGCAGGGCACATGCCTGGGTTGCCCACCAGGTCCCCAGTTGGGGGGGGGGGGGTGTGAGAGGCAACCTCACACTGATGTTTCTCTACCTCTCCTTCTCCTTCCCTTTCTCTCTCTAAAAATGAATAAATAAAATCTCTTCTTTTTAATGTGAAGAGTACAGTGTTCGACAAGTTCTAAAGCTGACAAGTACTGAGGTAACAACTATATTCCAAATCTGTGCCCTTCATCTCAGGGCTTCCACCCTGGGTGTGCTGGAGAGAGAAACCCGATCTAGGTTCTCCCTCTTTTTGCCCCACACAGTGGTGCTTGCAAGCAAGCCTTCAGGGTGCAGGGTGAGGTGCAGCTGTGCATTTGTCTCTTCATTAAGATGCATTAAGATGCACTTGCTATCCTCACCCTTGAATCTCTGAGGTGCTGATGGCTCAAAGGTATTTACCTGCTGCCTTGATGCTTCTTCTGAACTCTAAATGCATCACTTTCTGATTTTCTGATTGACAACTGACTTGATTTCCTCCTGCCATCCCTTCAAATTCAGCCTCCTCATTACTTCCTCCAAAGATCACTATTTCTGCCCTCCCTGTGGCCATCTAGGGCTTTGCCACCCTCCCAGGGGCTCAGGCTCCAGACCTCAGCGCCATCTCTCCTTCCTCCCATTTGTCCCCATCACCAACCCACCCCCACCCCCTTAACAATGCCTCTGCAGTGCTTGCTTCTGCTTCATTACCATTTCTACTAGTGGTTCCAGGCTTTTCACCCAAAGCCTGCACTGCAACAAGGACTCCCCAGCAGCACCTGCAGCAGCCAGATCCATCCGCACCTACCCTGTCCTCCACACCAGGTTCCCTGTCCTAAAAGGTTGTCTCCATGCCATCATTACCTGTCCACAGCTCTTCAGGTGCTTCACTGCACTTAGGCCGTTCCCTTCACTATCCACCTCTCTTGCTTGGCTTGGAAAGTGGTGAAGATTACTACAGAAAGAACTTTGGTTTTGATAGCACACAGACCTGAAACCAAGAGCTGGTAAGACTTGGTCTTAGGGAAAGTGCTTTAACACTTCTAGGCCTTGGTTTTCTTACCTGTAAAATGGGAATAATGTCTTCTTTGTAGGGTGGTATAAAGGCTAAACGACAATGTGAACCTAGGTGTAGATCCCTCAACTCTTTTCTTCCATTTTCTACCAGTTTTCTCCACAAACCTTTTACTATGGCCAAACTGGGAAAAATGAAATGAAATCCCATTGAACTTGTTTTCTGATCTATTTCATGAAGCGCTTGGATTGAACTAAATTTCTCAGGCTCCTTCCAGACCTGACATTCTAGTTGATGGTGTATTGTAATGGTGAAGAGCTCGCTTCTGGTTCATAATTAGAGTTTTATCAGTAAAATATCTTTGACCTTGGGCAAATGAACGTCTCCTTTTTTCTTTTTGCATGAATTTTGTTTTATTATTATTTTATTTTTTTTATTTTTAAGATTTTATTTATTATTTTTAGAGAGAGGGGAAGGGAGAGAGGCAAAGAGGGAGAGAGACATCAATGTATGGTTGCCTTTCACCTGCCTCCAGCTATGGACCTGGCTGGAGTCTTAGCTTGCAACCTAGTTGTGTTGCCCTGGCTGGGAATCGAACCAGTGACCTTTGGGTTCGCAGGCTGGCACCTTATCCACTGTGCCACCATTCTTGTTCTTTTTTAATTTATTTATTTATAAAGAGAGGGAATGGAAGGGAGAAAGAGAGGGATAGAAACATCAATGTGTGGTTGCCTCTCACATGCCCCCAACTGGCACCTGGCTGGCAACCCAGGCATGTGCCCAGACTGGGAACTGAATGCAAATGAACTTCTTAAAGTCTATTTCTCATGGGGGGAAAAGGAATATAGTATTTATCTCCTAGGATTGTTGTGGTACAGAGATAATGATTGTAAAATGCTTATTAAATAGCCTGACACCTAGTACACTCTCACATAGTAGATTTTACCTGTTGACTGCACCAGTTACCTAAGAACTGATGGTTTTCTGCATCATTAATTTAATTTTTTAAAGATTTTATTTATATTTTTGTTTAGAGAGAGGGGAAGAGAGAGAGGCAGAGAGGGAGAGAAACATCAATGTATGGTTGCCTTTCACCTGCCTCCAGCTACAGACCTGGCTGGAGACCTGGCTTGCAACCTGATTATGTGCCCTGACTGGGAATCCAACCAGCAACCTTTGGGTTTGAAGGCCGGCACTTATCCACTGCACCACCAGCCAGGGCCTACTTAAAAAAATAACTTATACTGCCTTTTTCTATAAATTCACTTCACCTGTCCATGTGATTCCTTCATCAACGAAGGGACAAATCACTTTGTTCTTCCTCTTCCCCTGGGATCTTTCAAGTTTTTTCCTAAAAGCCAGAGATTACCAAATGACTGACTGAAGCTTCTATTTTCCCTTTTCTTCCAGGTCAATGGGACACCACCTACGGAAATCCAATTCCTCCGGGAGAAACCACTACACTAAACAGAGCGGGAACCCCAGAGTCAAGATCCGTGAGAAGAGTATCTGTTACACAACTTTTCCTACCCAGTTTAGCAAAACATCTGTTTCAAGCAACAATACATCACAAAAGGCCACCCCCAAACCTTGGTGTGTATCTTACTCAGTACAGAGTAGCGGTCTGGAGAGGGGAGTGAAGCTGAGACTGAGGCCCTAGCCCACTCCAAGTTCTAGCCAGAAGAGGGGAGGCCAAATGGTAACTAGTAGATCAATGAATCTTCCATTGATCCTCCCCATCTCTACCAAAACCACCAGACTTTTCCCAGTGATGCCATCAGGAGTTAGCCTTGCCCTGAAGGACTCAGAATCCAGATATGACTAAATGTCCTTTGGTCTAGAAAGAATGAGGATTATTAATCCTAAGGGCACAGAATATGGTAATAATACCTCATGCTTTTATAGCCTGCCCCCTCACCACCACTCCATCACCTCTGAACTTTGCCAGTCATCCCACCTTATTATTTTTGGTCTGGTCAGTTGGGCACAATGGATACTTTCCCATCACTGCCCACCTTTTACAGGGAGCAGGAGTCCCATGACTGAGACCTCAGGCTCAATTCTTTAATTAGAGTGAACTCCAGTCCTCTTTCCATCAAAACATAACTTTCAAAGTGACTGTCATTCTTGCACTGTCCTCATAACTTGGATATTTATCTGCTTGCCATCTGCCCTATTAATGTTTTTATTGATATAGGCTCATAAGTACATTTATTTAGAAAGGAATATTTTAATCACCATCATAAAATAGAAGACCAGAATCACTTGCCGTAAACAGAAAGTGTATTTAAAAATAAATACAATGAGAACAGCCCTGTCTGGTGTGGCTCGGTGGATGAAGCGCTGGCCTGTGAACCAAAGTGTCACTGGTTTGATTCCCAGTCAGGACACATGCCTGGGTTGCTGGCCAGGTCCCCTGCTGGAGGCACATGAGAGGCAGCCACACATTGGTGTTTCTCTCCCTTTCTTTCACCCCCCTTCCCCTATCTCTGAATATAAATAAAATCTTTCTTAAAAAATACAGTGAAAACAAAGTGATGTTATCAATCCTAAATAGATTTTTTCCTTCCCTACCCAAAGCTCAGAACCTAAGGCTCTCATTCCCTCTGTTTAAAAAAAGAAAAAAGAAAAAAAGATTAACAACTGTTACAGAGGTATTAAAAACTAGAATAGAATCATGGGTGGGGTAAGGGAGAGCAATGGGAGGAAATAATAAATTAATTTTTAAAAACTAAGATCAAAATGAAGACTTTGTTTTTTGGGGGTTTTTTAATTTAATTTTATTTTTTTTAAATTTAATTGTATTGTTGTTGTATTGCATCCATCCCCTTTTTTGCTCCCCTCTGTCCCCCTCCCCACCCACCCATTCCCCCCAAAGTCAATCCCACCTGTTGTCCATGTCCATGGTTCCTTTATACTAGGTTCTTGTCTAAACTGCTCCCCTTCCTTGCCTCTTCCTCCCCACTCCCTTCAACCCCCTAAGACTTTGTTTTTGATGCAATCAGAATTGAAAGGGAAGTTGCAAAGGGAATTATTTTCTCATTTCTGACCCAATGTTATTTAAAGCAGCGTCCACATGCCTCCTAATATTGGTCCTGGGGTACCAGCAGTGCGGCCTGCCCCTCACTTTGGGAAAACTGCACTGTGCCATATAATGAATGAGTGCCTGGTTTTCCATCCATCTTGAGAGCAGCTGAAACTGGAACAGGAGACATACTGTGTGTGGATAGAGGAAAATGACCTCTGGGCTTTTGTAAGTATGTTTCTCCTCATGAGATATAAAAGAATTTTGTAAAAAAAGAAAAACAACTATCCAATAAATGAAGGTTGAGAACACTAGAGGCCAGGGCACCTCCTTTCCTAGAGAACATTAAGAACAGGCCATAGATAAGGAGTGGAACCCAGTCTTCAGAGAGATCGAAGCCTGGAGGTCATTTAGCGCAGACTCTCGCAACATTCCGTAAATATACATCCACACTCAGGTGGGCAGGCATGCACGTGCACAGGACCACACACACGTACTTTCTCTCTTATGCCCTGTCCCACACAAGTGACTATCCATTCTCCACTTGAATGTGCTCAGCCATGGGGTCTCAGTAGACAGCTTCTTCTACAGCTGATATCAGTTCTGTCTCTGAAGTGAACGGCATATACTCAGATGGTGCTATGCAGATCATCACCCCACTTGCCCATTTCCTGGGGCAGCCTGTCCAGCAGGCCTCCAACTCAAGGGGACTGAAGGCAGGGCAGGGGCAGGGGCTCTGTTACCCTTGGAACTTCATTTTAGAGCCCTGCTGCCCCTTAGAACTTCTTGTGCTAATTAAAATGTTTACTGTCTAATGCAGTCACCTTAGACCACATGTGACTATTGGGCATTTGATATATGGCTAGTGTGAGTGAGGAGCTGAATTATTCACCGCATTTCATTTTAATTACATTTTAATGGCCACATGTGGTTGGTGACTACTTATTGAACAGCAGAGTGGACCCCTTGAAGGACCACTTCTAGACCACTACCTGGAGTAAACAATGATGTCTCCACTCCACCACCCTTTAACATCCTTATTCCATCTCCCACCCTAAATACTCCCTCCTTCACCTCTGTTACCCATATTCCCTTTTTCCCCTCCATCCCAAGGCTTCCTAGGAGGAGCCATGGGATTTCTCTGCAGGGAACAAAACTGGGGTGATTGGGAACTTACTACCGAGAAGCAGCAAGCAGACATGCCTCCAGGAGTGTGTATAAAGGGACAAGCAGAACATAAAAGTGGCATTGCCATGCTTTGCTGCTATGCAAAATAAGAGAATCAATGTCTTTATTTTTCTTTTGAGATTAAGGAATCCCTGAAAATTTTCTCAGATGTGGTAATGGTGGTGTGGTTATATAAGGAAAGTCTTATTTTGAGGAGATGAATGCTGGAGGACTCAGGGGTGATACGATATGATGGACTATCAGTGTATGTTGGGGGGTATATGAGCACTCAGATACCATGATAGATACATACTGCATACATATGTGGATGGGCAGAGCTACATACATACACACATACATGTATGCATACATTATTACATAAACACATAAATACGTTAGCTATGATACATACGTACATACATACATACAAGGTCTGTCGGAAAAATATCAAGCTAATGTCAATGTTAATTATATTGACATTGGCTCGATACTCTCAGCACAGACCACATGTATGTATACATTCCTAGATAGATACGTAGGTAGACAGAGCAAACTGTTTATAGTTAAATATAAGGGTGGGTGTAAGAGTGCTCATGGGAAAAACATAAAGGACAACAGGGACTACTGCTAAATTAAAACTGTTTTTATTACTGCCAAGTGGGGGCCTTTGAAGGCCACTGTGAGAGGTGGGTGGGCATGGCTTCTCCAGCCCCTCAAAACAGGTGACACAGCCAAGGAGCAGCAGGGCAGGGCCAGGCAAAAGGCGCAGATGAGGGACAGATGCAGGAAGGAAGGAAGGAGCAATGGTTTGCTGGAGCAGGCAGGCATTAGACCCTCCCTACTCCCTTGTCTTTCCCCACTGGCCCCCCTCCTTCATCACAGGCCTTGCAGAAGTGGGGAGCCAAGCCAGAGCAAGGCCTGAGGGGCACCAGGACTGTCGGCAGGGCCTGTGGGAGAAAGGGGAAGGGCGGCAGGGCAGCAGCGAATCCAGAAGCCTCGGCTGTGGGGGGCAGGTAGCCTGCAGGGACAAAGAGAGGGTGGCCTTGGGCTTGCTGCTGCCACTGGTGGGGAGAGGCTCAGACATTCATTCTGCTGTGGGTAGCAGCGCTCCAACCCCAACCCCCCCCCCCCCCCCCCCCCCCCCCCCCCCCCCCCCCCCCCCCCACTTTCCTGCCATCAGTAGTACTATAGGCTCAAGGTATACTAGTCTCCCCAGCTTTGTGGGTCATGCAAGGAATTAGGAAAGCTATATGGAGCTTCCTTTGATGACCTTGACCAGAGATCCATGTCCTCCTGTGGAGTCCACCAGCCCTCCCTACGCCCTGCAAGAGTGAGGCCTGGCCTGGATTCTTACCCCAGCAAGGCTTGGGACAGGAGTGGGGTAGGGTGTCACTCAGACACCTGTCTGGTGCTGTCCCCCAGCGTAGCTGATAACAGGAGGGACCCAAGGATTTCAGGACAGGCAGGGCCGCTGTGGTCACACTGCCAGGGGGCTGCTAGAAAAAAGCAAGAGAACACCCTCAGCTGCCTATGATGCCTTCTGTTTAGCAGGACTGGGACGGCAGGGTGCCTGTGTCCCAGACTGTATACCACACAACTTCAGAGAGTGCCATTCTCATAGCAGAGTATGAGGATGGCACTGTCCTGATGTGTGTGTGTACTCTGGGTATGCAGAAGAGTCATGAGATTTAGCTCAGGCCTTCACTGGGAATAGGAGAAGAGGTGAGCTCCCCAGTCTTCCAAGTTCATGAAAACTCCCCACTGTTCCCGGATACCTGTGCAGAGATGATCCCTGGGGAAGCACTCGGTACAGTCAGACCCTGAGAAGTACCTACAAGGGGAGGGTGGATCCACTTAGAGGGAGGAACCAGGGTCCAAGGAGGGGACAGTGGCAGTGAGAAGCAGGAAGTTTCTGGAAAAGGCAGCAACATTTAGCAGGGGTGAGAGAAGACGGATGCTACAACTTTAAACCGGCAGAGCCTCGGAAAGTGAGGAAAGGAGGATTAAATCCACAGGATGGTAAACTAAAGACAGTGCAGCCCTAAAGAGCAGAGACTGTATGTGCCTAGCATCTAACACAGGGCCTGGCATACGGGAAATGCCAGGTGAATGTTAGGTGAGTGGGTGGATGGAAGAAAAGGAGGAAGGGCCTCCTGGCCAGGTAGCTCAGCTGGTTGGAGCATTGCCCCAATACACCAAGGTTGTGTGTTCAATCTGTAGTCAGGGCACATATACGAAGCAACCAATGACAAATACACATTTGTCTCTCCGTCTCTCTCTCCTCAGATAAAAACAAAACTTTTTTAAAGGAAGAAAGGAAAGAAGAAAGTGTAGGTGGATGGATGGATGGATGGATGGATGGATGGATGGATGGATGGAAGGATGGATGGGTGTATGGATGGATACAGACATTACCTGGAAGCTGCATTTCCCACTTAAGCTTCTCTTGTCGGCGCCACTTGGCCCTTCGGTTGGAAAACCAGACCTAAGGAAGGACAGAAACAAGATAGCTGTCTGTTTTCTTCACTACTTGGCACTTACTGCTCTTAGCCCCTGTTCCTGGCCTGGACCCAGAGCACTGATCCTCTCTGAGACCTGCCACCTTTCCTTCCTGCTCCGGCCTTTGTTCTCTGTCCCCTTTCTTAACTCAAAGTCCTGGATCGGGGAGGAGGGGAAAGCAATCAGCAGAATGGGAACAAGGAGGGTCTTGTCTCTAATTTCTGCTCCCAAAAAATTTGTTTCCACCTTCTTGCTCCCTTCTCCACCTCACCAGCACCCAAGGCCTTCCCAGCATAGACTCCGTCCTTGTGGTTCTTGCACATGATGTGGCAGAGCTCACTTACCCTCACCGTGTCTTCAGGCAAAGAGGTAGAAGCAGCCAGCTTTCCACGGGCCACTGAATCAGGATACTGTCCACGCTGGAACTCTGCAGAGATGGTGGCTCACAGCAAGGAGACGCGGAGAGGAGCAAGGCTGGGGTCACCCCTCAGGCCCCACCCCCCACTTGGTACATCCCTAAGCTGCCCTCATCCCCAAGATAGGACCACCACCGCCTCCACCTCTCAACCTTTGCCCACAGGCCTCAGGGCCACTTCCTCCCTCTGTCCCACTGAGCAGCCTCTGACCCACCGCCCACCCTGGGCACTGGCACCTTTCTCCAGCGCCTCAGCTTGACCTGGAGAGAAGATAGTCCGATTCCGGTGGCCAGTCCCTGGACGGGGGCCCCGAGGAGCCTCAAAGCCACTATGGGGAGAGCGAGGCACTGGAGCCAAAACAGCTGAAAAGGGAGATAATGGCCGGTGGTGATTCCTCTGGTCAGGTGGGCTCCACGGCCTCAGGGCTACAGACACAGGGCAGCATGAGCATAAGAGGGGGGCTATACTGGGGGTTGGGCTGTGTTCATAATTACTTGGCAAGAGGCCTGCTCCATGCCACAGTACAGTGCCTGCTTACAGTGTGGGGAAAGCAGCAGCCAAGTTGGCCCAGGTTTGCAGGATCCCACAGGTCTTACAAAGTGCTCTGAGAAGCGGTGCATGAAGCAGAGGAAGGGTTACATGGCCCAGTCACGCCTCTTCCTTAGCAGGTCCTGCGAACCTAGAGGCTAAGGGACCTGGGTTCTGCCCTAGGACCTGTCCACAACTAGCTAATGAGCTAGGGGAAGTCAATTCCCCTCTATGTGCCTCAATTTTCTTCTCTCAGGAGAGGATAAAGCTGTAAAGAACTATAAAATGCTTAGGTTTGGCTCTGGTCACTCCTGGGGACAACTCAGACACCCACCTGGAGGTCTGAGCTGTGCCCAAGGCAGCTTCTGGTCCTCCTGTAGCATCCTAAGGACTCGGTTGATGGAGGAGACCTGAGGGTGTCAGGGTACTTACTGAGTGGGGAAGATGGCACATAGCTCCAGGGTTGTATCCTAAGGGTATTTCCCCAGTGTATTTTCTCATCTTCTGTCCCTGCCCACACAGTTTCTAAAGGCAGAATTTTCTCTCTCCCCATGTTTTCTGCTTCTCACTTGTTTCATCACCCCCACTTTCCAGAAGAGAGCCCAAGAGTCCTCCCCGCTCCCCCGGCTTGGGATGGCCCATTGCCTAATTAGAAGGGATCTTCTCCCCAGACAACCCCTGTGAGGGGAGAGGAGGGCACTTACACTGGGAGTCTTGTCCTGGGTGCAAAACCCTTCAGCACAGAGCTGGCGCTGGATCTCCCAGGCAAAGAGGGCTGGGCACTCACCCTTCAGCTGGGCAATTCGAGCCACCACAGCAGGTGTGGTCAGACGGGGCTTGCTTCCCCCAATCCCCTTGGGCTCCAAGACACCAGTGCGGTAGTAACGCCCTAGGATCTTGCTCACACAGCCGTTAGACACCTGCGTCAGGTGAGAAGCAGAGACAGGTGGGGCTTAAGGTGCAGAGAGTGAGTGTACCTGGAACAGAAGGAGGCTACAGGGCAAAGTAAGACAGAGTCTGTAACAGCCCCAGACTTGCCTTAAGAGAGGCCCCTTTTCCCTGCTTCTTGTCCCCATCCCTGGGTGAAAGTCCCAGCACTACCTTAAGGCTCCGTGAGATGTCACAGGGCCTCATCCCGCTGACTGCCAGCTGCACAATCTGCTGGCGGGTGTCCACGGGCAGAGGCCGGCCATTCACAAAGAGGCCCCCAAGCTGATTCACGCTGCTGATCCCTGGGTGTGAGAGGGAAGCATCCACAGGCCCCGTCTCTCTTCTCCCCGGCCCACCTGTAGCATGAGGGCCCCTCCAGCCCGGCTCCCCACCATAAAGAAAGTCCTCTTCTCAGGGGGCTGCTCCCCGTCAGCTCACAGGGTCCCTCAAACATGCCCTTTCTTTGGGAGCTAGCTCCCAGGGGAGCGTTGGCTCTGTGACCTCAGGGAAATGGAGCAGGGAGGGAGTGGCTAACAAAGCTTCACCAGAACACTGGCCAAGGGCAGGTGAACCACGAGGATGGGGGTTTTGCTGTTCCTCCCACATCCCGCAGGCATTTTACCGTCCTGAGGCATGCTCCAGGCTGCTGCTCCTCGCTCCTCGCTCCTAGGAAGGGCGGGCGCTGGGAAGACTGGAGGGGAGAGTGCCTACTGGGATCTCCTTTCTCTGTCTTGGGTCTGGGCCTGCAATAATCGATAATCGGGGGTGACTTGGATGAAGACTCTCGCTTTATATGGTCTTGGGCTATAGTATACAGTGATAGAGGTCAGGTTTCTAAAATTAGCTAAGGTTAGCTAAGGAAATTCCCATTTTCCTGACTTAAACCCTTCTGCGATGAAGTAAAACCTCACAGGGCCAGCAGAGTCCTGCTAAGGGTCAGGGAGGGTGGGAGGGCCTCACTTTTCACATGTCCATTACCAGAGGTCAGGGAGGTCGAAAGGGATGAGGCCTCCAAATGCTCAGGCTTCTCTTTCCAAACACACAAATCGTGTCCGACCCCTCAATAGCCTCCTCACCCCTGGGTGTGATGCACTTGGGCCAGGGCTCTTGCCTCCTAAGCGCAGACTCAATAGGCTCAAAAACCAAACTTACGCACCAAGGTCTGTCCCGAAAGTATTGAGCGCAAACTGTTTTAATTATAATTGACACTGGCTCGGTACTTTCGGGACATGCTATATTCTGCCCAGCCAGGAGAGGGCGTTAGTGTCCCAAGGTCCCAGCTACCAAAGATCTTAGGCTGGAGACCAGGTTTAAGGTTCTGCCGTCACTTCCAGGCAGCTACTGAAGTTAGGTTCCCCCAAATCACCAACCAGGAAGCTTCCTTCAGAGCACTTTAGGGAAGGGTCCTGCTCCTGTGTTTCATACTCTCCAGGAAGCTCCAGGAAACAGGAGGCTCAGACCTACCCCAGGCATCAAGGCTCTGGCCTCACGCATGGGAAATAGAGACAAACAAGCCTGAGTCTTGGCTTCTGAAAGACAGTGTCTAGCTTGCTGGCACTGTTGGTTCCAGTCAACTCTGGAGAGTTCCTAACCTCAGAGTAAAGCTTCACTCTCAGAGAAAACTGTCTGAGATCAGACAGATTCACTCAAATAACGCTTGTCAAAGGTATGTAGAAGGGAGGCAGTGAGAAGCAGGAGAGAGCTTTTTGCTGACCCACGTAAGAGCCATTGCAAGTCTGGGCAGGGCACACAGGTCAGGGGCCACCACACCTTGCTGGCTTTTCATAAGCAAGAAACAGGAGCTGAAGCCACCTCCTCTCATGCCTGGAACTCTGGAGGGGCTGGAGGTCACTGTATTGAATAGCTGAGGCTTACAACTTTCCTGCAATAACCACGCTATCTTGGTTCATTAAACTATGCAATTATTTACTGAATATGGTATTAATCATGATCATGTTACTGGTTTTTCAAGGTGAAGTAAAAAGAAAAGGGGCAAAGTATTTTTCCTCCAAGAGACGACAGTGCAGCCAGGAGAGGAAGCTAGCCCAGGTGAAGCAATGAACTCACAGAGTATGGACTCAGCCTACTCTTTACATGCAGTAGCTAAGTTGGCTTTTACTCACTCCTCTCTGGGCAGAGACATTCTCCTTCAAGCTCTCATCTTTTCAGAAAGTCAGGAAAGAAGGCAAAAGTTTTTCCAAAGAGAAAAATTGGGTTCCCACAAATCAGGAGCCACCCAGGGAGCTAAACTCAAAAAAGTTTAGAAGCAGGTTCCTCAGCAGAAGCTGAAATTTCCAGCTCCTTTCTCTGCCCCCATCCCTGATTCACGTTTGTGTGATTGCTACCAAAGCAATGGAGAGAAGAGGGCTAAGCTGGGCATATGAAAGGCTCTTCCAGGATAGGGAAGGAAAGTCGGGTGGGAGCTCAGAATACCAGCCAAACCCTGAGTCTGTGCCCCAGCCACAAGTGACCACAGCTCAGAGAAGCTGTGGGGACTCAAGTTCAATATTAAAACCTAAAACATCTCCAGATCTAAAGTCATTGTGCCCCAGCTCTCAGAAACTCTATTCCCAGGAGCCACACCACACATCCCAAATTCAAATGAACTAATCCAATAAAAGAATGGGTGCCACAAGATGGGAAAGCAAGGTGGGGGTGGGGTTGAAGGGGCAGGGGAGTGGGTACTGCAAAGACAGAGGAGAGAATTTGACTTGGCCACACAAAGACATGGAGACAGCATGGGAGGCAGAACAATGAACCTGCAGGTGAGCTACCTGTGTGGAGGCAATGAAGTGGGAGCTTCAGTGGGAGAGTCTCAGTCTCCTATGCAGGCTCCTAAGACCCCTGCTCCAGGGGTGGTGGTGGTCTGATCCTGGTAGCAGCCTCCACTCTCCTCCGGAGTAAGTCCTGCCGGGGGCCAGAGGTACAGAGAGCTCGTGCCCAGGAGCAGAGGGCAGCCTTCTGGGAGCAGCCAGTGATGTCACAGGCCATGAGCAGAGGAGAGAGGAGGAGGGGGGTGTGCATGGGGCTGGCTGACACCAGCCCTGAGGCAGGGCAAACCACAGCCAGGGACCCATTGTGTCCTTCCATGGGAAGTCCTCAGAGCCTACTTGGTGTCCACCTGCCTTCCTGAAGCAGGTACAGAGTGACTCTCATGCAGGCCCCCTGACTCTGAGTGTACCCACTCAGGGGCCAGGACTCCTGAAGGGAATGGGGATTGTGAGAGATGAGGAACTTCAGACTGGCCTCCAAGGCTTTGAGTGCACAGAAGCTCAGTTACTTCCATCTTCCCAGCTAGAATGCACATGTACATGCCTGAGTTTTTGAGTCAACTAGGTCCTGTGCGTACTACTATAAAAGATAAATGGGTATAGAGACTGATACCTAAACACTGGCCAAGTGGCTCCTAAATCTTTGAGGGAAGGAGGGTGCATTGAGAAGAGTGTGCACCGCATAGCACCAGTGCTCTCCACAGAGGGTCCTCACCAATCCTCCAACTGGCTCCTTGACTGGGGTGACGCCCCAGGTGAGTTCTTGCCTGGAAATAGGGGATCCTGGAAGCAGGGGGATCCTGGACTTGAGAACACTGGAAACAGTGGTAATGTTGGGGATGAGCCTTCCAGAGGAGCTAGGAAGGAAGAGGGTTTGTTTATGAGGAGGTATGCAGCCTGATTTTCATTCCTCCATATCTAGATGTGAGCAAGCTCCATTCCCCTAGGGATTTGGTGCAGTTAGACTCTAAGTTATGAGTGACCCTCCTGTCCCCGAAGAGGATTCTCTGGGTCATCACTGGGGAAGAGACACCAAGTAGCTGGTGGTTCCTGTGGAGTGGGAGGCTGGTAATGAAACATAGCCCTCAGTGCATGGAAATCTTGTTGCCACCACAGCAAAGCTTGGGCAGATGACTTGTGAAGGAACCAACATGGAAAGCCTCTTGGGTCCATGCCGTACCTTGGGTTCGGTGAAACCCTCCCAGAAGTCAGGTTGAAAGGATGCAGGGTGTGAGGCAATACGACTAGACTCAGAAGGGGGCAGAATGGATTTCATTGGTAAATGCTTTGGTTTGGGGGGAGTGGGAGTGGGTGTTATACATTCAGCTTGATCCTAGGGCTGGGATCAAGGCCAACCGCCATCGAAACAAAAAGGCAACCAACAGGATGGGAGAAGATGTTTGCAAACCACAGCTCTGACAAGGGGTTAATACACTGTCCAAGCCACATAAGGAACTCATGCCCAAGGGTATGACAGAGTGGATTTTCTACCTTACCCCTATGTGTACTCCCCTCCTCTTCTAGCCTCCATCAGCCTCCTCAGGCTGGTTCAGAGCCCTGGGGCATGGGGGAGACTGCAGCAGTGGTTTCAGGACCAGGCAGGACAGCACTTGCCCTACTGCCTGTGGAGCCCATTCAACCCTGGGGCAGCTGGGACTGCCGGTCATTCAGCCATGATGCGGGGATTTCAAGGAAGCATGAGGTGGCCTGCTTTTAGCCCTCCTTTCCTGCCTCATCTCTCCCCCCTCCACCTGTCCCTGCATCTGGGGGTGCAAGGCTCCTGTGTTGACCTGCTATGCCCATAGACAGCTGCATGAGGTTGGAAAGAGGGGAGCCAGAGGGAGAAGAGACGAGCCCTGGCAGATGGTGGTGGCAGTGATTTCCCCCATAAACTACCCCCTACCCCCGCCTTTACAACGCACTCTTGGGTCTGAACAAACAGGCTTTCGACCCAGAGGTGATGGGGGAGGGAAAAGAGAGGAAGGGCCCTGGCAGGGGGGCCTAACCAACCCAAAGACTCAACCACTCAGCCCTCTACCCAACGCGCCAGACTGTTTGAGGAGCAAATATCTGCCTTCGCTGTCTGATTCTCTCAACCGCCCCCACCAGGTTTGGGGCTAATTGTCCCTCATTAGCTTGGGCCCAGGCCCCAGGCTGCCGCCAGCCCCCGCCATCTGCTCACAATTATACATTAACTCAGAGGTCTTGCCATTCGCCAGACAGGCTGTGCGCCCCTCTCTCCGACAGCCATGGCCATTCCAGCCTGTCCTTCGCCCTGGTGTAGAGCCCTGGCTGACGTCTTCTTCTGCCCCTGGGAGCCTCTCCTATAAAGCCCCATGGATGTGGGGAAAGGAGTGTCTTTGCAAGAGGCGGCTGGAGTTCCCCTGCCCTCCTCACGGGGCCAGAAGAAGAGGCAAGCCCGTGCGTAAAGCTGGAGAGGGCGGGGCGCAGCCTGCGCAAGAGCCTTGCCAGCTGCGGATGAGCATCTCACCTCGGACTTTTGGTTCTCACTGGGGAAGGTGACAGGAGTCTTAGGCTCCTTCTACTCCTCCCTGGAGTGCCTCTTAGCAGGCTGTGTGCTGCGGCTCCCAGCCTCCCTCTCTCCAGCTAGCCTCCTTCATCCTGCCGGCCCACTGCTGCCCAGAGCGCACCACGCCCGGGTCTCCAAAACCACTCTCCCGCAGCACTTGCCTTCCAGTTTCAAGTCGTAGTGGTTTCCCTGCTACAAAAACATGGAGAATCCCCAAGGTGCTTGGATATTTCTAAACTTGGCCCTGGGGTTGCACCCCCTCTCCCAAAGCTTTAAGCCGTCACCCCACTCTCCCAGCCCAAATTCTACACTAACGCCTGCAAATCGCTGCGCTTTTCTGCTCAGCTTCTAGAATGCTGGCGGGCGACCCAGCTCCCTCCCTCTGAACTGCCAGCGAAGGAGTGAAGAGCACGCCCTCCGTCTGTGGCTCTGAACTGGGAGCACAGTAAAGGCTACTCCTTTCCCCTGTTTTTCCCCATGAGCCCCTCACCCCTGAGCTCAACCCTGTCGCAGGTCTCTCTTTGCAGAGAAGGGTGGTTAGTCTGCACTCCCTTGAACAGCCTCCGGCAGAGCTGCAAAGTTCAGTGGTAAGAGACAAAGGCCCAAGGAAGCCAGAGGAAGAAACCCGTGGGGATGAGAAGGGCAGATTGGCAAGAGCTCAGCCCAGAGCATCCAGGACCCGCACTTCAAGCCTGGGATCACAGCCGACTAGGACAATCAGATGATGCTCTGTAAGCCATCTATGGAGACTGCATTCTTAGGTCCCCACGCACACCAGCCCTGCCAGGTGAGGGGAAGGTGATGAGTGCTAGCCTCGTGTTTTCAAACCCAATCAAATAACAGAAACCTGAAATTGAATCTGTTCCCTGGGGACTGCCAGCTCTGTGCTCCCCAAAGCATCCCTCACCCCCAACCCCACTTCACATGGGGTGGAGGATCTGAGGAGCAAAGACAGTTCATTTTAAAAATATACTTTATTTTAATAATCTTTATTTTCTAGGGTAGTCTTAGGTTTTCACAGAAAATTCAAGTAGTACAGAGAGTTCCCATACACCCTACACCAAGGTTCCTCTATTATCAACATATCACATTAGTAGTGTACATTTGTTATAGTTTATAAACTAATATTGATATGTTACTATTAACTAAAGTTCACACCTTTTCAGATTGCCTCAGTCTTTTCCTAATGTCCTCTTCTCCTATTTCTGTCCTAGGATCCAATGTTAAATTTAGTCATCATGTCTTCTTAGGCTTTTCTTGGCTGTGATGGTTTCTCAAACATTACTCTTTTTTTAATAACTAAACATTTTGAGAAGTCACCTATTTTGTAGAATGTTCCCTCAATTAAGATTGTCTCATGATTAGGCTAGGTTTACAGGCTTTAGGGAAGAAGACCCAAAAAAGGATACAGAAAGGAGTGTAGGTCCTGGCTGGTGGCACAGTGGATAAGGCGCCGGCCTGCGAACCCAAAAGTCGTTGGTTTGATTTCTCAGCCAGGGCACATAACCAGGTTACAAGCCAGGTCTCCAGCCAGGTCCATAGCTGGAGGCAGGTGAAAGGCAACCATACATTGATGTCTCTCTCCCTCTGTCTCTATCCCTTCCCCTCTCTCTAAAGATAATAAATAAAGTCTTTTTTTAAAAAAGGGGTGTAAAGTGCCATTTTATCATATTAAGGGTCCACATTGTCAACATGACTTTTCCCTGTTGATGTTGACCTTGATCACCTCTGTAGTAGTGTTTGTTGGGTATCGCCACAAAAATTACTGTTTCCTGCTCCTTCCCGTGGGATAATTTTCTGAAAGAAGCCCTTATGCCCAGCTCACACTTAAGGAGTGGGAGCTAGGGTTTACTTGCTCAAGGGCACAGTATCTACAGAAATCATCTGGAGTTCTACTGCTCAGGTTTCTCTCTTCTCTTCCATTTATTTATTCAATAATTTATTTATACCCACATGGATTTATGGGTACTTATTATTTGGATTATAATCCAATTATTACTATATTTCACTTTACGCTCAAATTGTACCAGCTTTGGCCATTGGGAGCTTTTTCAGTTGACTCCTGAGTCCCTTTGGCATACCCCCCTTATTGTTGGGTTTGGTTTTTGGGGTGTGTGTGTGTGTGTGTGTGTGTGTATGCACACACTTCCTTACTTTCTGGCACTACATGTTCCAGACTTATCCTGTATATGTCCTGCCCCAGTCCCAGAATCATCCAATTCTCCAAGGAGCCCTGGTACCTTTTGTTGGAGCATGGTATGAGAAATAAAATCTGGGCACTAGATGTGCTTGTTCCTGGGTGTCAGTGCTTCTAAGTTCCCTCAACTAACAGAGCAAAGAAATATACATATGTGTACTAACTCATGTATATAGACATTGCTGTAAATAATTCTGCGTGTAACTGCTTTATCTATATTAAAGTAAACCTGAGTTCATTCTGATGTCTCCAGCTCTAATCTACTACTACATACATCATTCTTGCTTATTTGTAAACTCTGTACAATACTTACATATAACTTATTTTTACCTTTAGTCTTGTAGATGTCACTCATTTCCAATTACTTGAATCAGCACCTTCTCCCATTCCCTTCACTGAAGTTGTTTTGTACATTTGTAATATAGTTAGATTATTTTGTCACAATCTGAATTTTATCTTAGGACCACCTCACCCTATATAATTTTTAGAATGTACATACATTAAGATTCACTCTTTGTACTATAAAGTTCTATAGGTTTTGATAAATGCAAAATTTTATGTATCCACAAATACAGTATTATACAGAATAGATTCACCACCCTAAAATCCACAGTGCTTCACCTAGTCAACCTTTCTTCCTCCCCCCACACCCCTGGCAACCACTGATCTTTTTACCACCACTATACTTTTGCCTTTTCCAGAATGTCATATAATTAATTCATGTAGTATGTAGCCTTTTCAGACTGACTTAGTAATATTTCACTTAGTAATATGCATTAGGGTTCCTCCACAACTTTTTATGGCTTGATAGGTCATGTCTTTTTAGATATCTCATTGTCCAGATGTTCCACAGTTTATCCATTCATCTGCTGAAGGACATCTTGTTTACTTCCCAGTTTTGACAATTATGACTAAAGCTGTTATAGACGTCCATGTGCAGGTTTTTCATATGAATATAGTACATTTTTAACTCCTTTGGGTAAATAAGAAGAAGCACAATTCCTGGATCATATAAGGTATGTTAAATTTTGTAAGAAACTGCCAAACTGTCTTCCAAAGTGTAGTACCATTTTGCATTCCCAAGAGGAAGGTATAAGAGTGCTTGTTGCTCTACATCATTGCCAGTTTTTGGTGTTGTCGTTGTTTTAGATTTTTGCTGTTCTAATAGGTGTGTAGTGGTATTTCATTGCTGTTTTAGTTTGCATCTCCCTGATGACATGTGATGTGGAGCATCATGTCATATGCTTACTTACCATTTGTGTATCTTCTTGGTGAAGTATCTGGTAAGGCTTTTGGACCACTTTAAAATCAGGTTGTTTGTTTTCTTGTTGTTGAGTTTTAGGCACTCTTTGTATATTTTGGATAGCAGCTCTTTATCAGATGAGTCTTTGCAAATATTTTATGCCAGGCTGTGACTTTCCTAATTTTCTTGATGTTGACTTTTGAAGCACAGGTGTTTTAAACTGTAATGAAGCTTAGCTTTTCAATTACTTCTTTCATGAATTGTATCTTAGATATTGTATCTAAAGAAATATCACCAAATCCATAAACTTTATTGTTTTTAGAGCAGTTGAAAGTTCATGGCAAAGTTGAGAGGAAGGTAGAGATTTCCCAAATAGCCTGTAACACCACATATGCATAGCCACCCCCATTCTCAGTATCCTTTATTTGTGGCAATTGATGAACCCAAATTGTAGGTTTTGTAGACATTCTTTATCAACTTGAGGAAGTTTCCCTCTATTCTTATCATAAATGGGGATTGTATTTTGTTAAATGCCTCTTCTACATTACATCATGGGATTTTTTTTCTTTTTCCTGCTGATGTAGTCGATTACATTATTGGTTTTTAAAGATTGAGTCAGCTTTTCATACCTGGCATAAATCCACTTGTTCATGGTGTACAATTTTTTTATACATTGTTGGATTCAATTTGCTACTATTTACTGAAGGTTTTTTCATGTATGTTTATGAGAAATAATGGCTCACTTTTCCTCTTTTATAATGTTTTTATCTCTTTTGGTATTAGGGTAATGTTGGTTTCTTAAAATGAGTTAGGAAGCGTTCCCTCAGATCACCAGCTTTGAGAGTGAGGGCAGGGATTACCAAGCAGATGTAACTCAGGTTGAGAGATACGTGAAGCTCCTCCCTAAAACAGCTTCCAGGACAGCATGACTCGGTAATTAGCAGCAGGACTTTGAGAGCCATCAAACCCCAGTTCTTTTCCCAGGCCTCCCATGCCATCTGAATGATCTTGAGCCATTTAACTATTAATTTAACAAATTATTATTGAACACCTACTGATGGGGGACTCAAATGTTGGAAAAATTTAGTTTTAGATAACCGCTAATAAGCTTAGTAATCAATGTATGTAAACAGCAATTGTTTCAGGAACTGGTGGTATGACTCACCTTGACTCCAGGAACCATTAGCAGTTCCACCTTTGTACATCAGGAGGACTGCAAGCAATCAAGATGGTATCTGAGCCATTGCACTCCAGGGTGAGAGGACCACAGCTGAGAACAAACATGAAAGAATGCTGTAGCTTTTATCTCATTAACTTTTCCCCTGAATTCCAAACCCTTTACCTACACTTTTCTTCTCCTTATAAAAAGCATCCATTTGTAATGGAATTTAAGATGGTTGATTAGGGTACAAATCCATTGTCTTCTTAGACTGCCGACCATCTGAATAAAGCGCCCATAAAGATTCAATCCCTGTCTCTGTTTATTGGGTCTGGCAGATGACCGGCAGCACGAACACTGCTTTTCCAGTTTCACTACTACGTGCCAGACAGTGGGATAGCAGCAGTGAATATACAAGACAAATCCCAGCCCTCTTAGAGCCTACTTTTTTTCAAAGGCTAACATTTCATTTTATTTATTTTTAAAGATTTTATTTGTTATTTTTAGAGAGCAGGGAAGGGAGAAAGGAAGAGCAAAATAAATAAAAAATATTTTTTAAAAAATAAATCAGAGAAAAAAAGGAAAGGAAGAGAAATATCAATCAACGTATGGTTGCCTTTCACCTGCCTCCAGTTGAGGACCTGGCTAGAGATCTGGTTTGCAACCTGGGTATGTGCCCTGAAGGGGAATTGAACCAGTGACACTTGGGTTCACAGATTGGTGCTCAATCCTCTGAGCCACACCAGCCAGGGCTAAAGGCTAACATTTTAAAACTTTCTGTGCTTCAATTTTCCCAATGAATAAAATGAGACTATAATAGTAACTACCTGGCCCTGGCTGGTGGTTCAGTGGATAGGCTCTGGCTTCTGAACCCAAAAGTTGCTGGTTTGATACCCAGTCAGGGCACATAACCAGGTTGCAAGCCAGGTCTCCAGCCAGGTCCTTAGCTGGAGGCAGGTGAAAGGCGACCATACACTGATGTTTCTCTCCCTTTCTTCCTCCTCCTCGCCCTTCTCTCTAAAAAATAATGAATAAAAATTTTACTTATTTATTTATTTTAAAGAGATAATCTTTTTTTAAAAGATTTTATTATTTTTAGAGAGAAGGGCAGGGAGGGAGGAAGAAAGGGAGAGAAACATCAGTGTATGGTTGCCTTTCACCTACCTCCAGCTATGGACCTGGCTGGAGACCTGGTTTGCAACCTGGTTATGTGCCCTGGCTGGGAATTGAACCAGTGACCTTTGGATTCACAGGCTGGCACCTTATCCACTGTGCCACCAGCCAAGGCCAAAATCTTTTTTTTTCTTTTTTTTTTTTTTTTTGATAATACCTACCTGATAGGATGTTGTATTATCTAAGTTAATATATGTAAAGAGCATTTTGTATAAGTATTGTGTTTGTGTTGTTGTTACTATTATTACTATTATGTGTGTGCCGATGGGCAACATTATTACTTACTGACTGAGTTCAATAGTTCCATCTAGGAGATTTCCAGCCCCATCCCTCATGCCCTAACTCTGAATCCCTGTCTTTCCTCTCTCTCTCCCTGCTCATTTAGTTGACCCTCTTGATTTCCAGGCTCACTAAGCCTATTATGTGAAATTCCTTCTCTGTCCTAGAGTTACCTTATCTGGGAGATAGTTGAGTGACTATCTTTATGCTACCATTGAAATATACCAAAACTTTGCAACTTTGGAAGGCAAGGGGATGAATAGTACAAAGAAGGGATGAACCAAAGTCTTTGCTTCTAAGCTTTCTAAAGGTTGTAGGGTCTTCACCTGGCCGAGGTTAGAGTGACAAGGGACTGGATTAATTTAATCTAGCCATCACTAAAAATAAGTCTGTAACAGGTCTTACATTGGAAAGCTCAGCACTACAGCTTCGGTAACTTTCCACTGCTCAGCAAGACTCAAGGACAAAAGGAAGAAAACTCCCTGCCAAAGGATTAGGATGGCACTTTCCTCTGTCCCAGGAATCCAAAGCTATTTATCTTTACTGCACCTACTGAAGCCCCCAAAGCAGTACCTGCTCAGCCCAGTAAAGTCACTGCACTAACCAGAGAGCAAGCTATGAAAAGGGAGGTAATTATAAATGAAGTCTCATTACTGCCTCTGACTTGACACCATAAAACATAGACTTTCAACGGTCCATTGTCTCAGTTTCATTCAGCCCATTCATGACAATCCTCAGCTCACTTAATTCCTCTCTACTGGTCCTCAGGTCCACTCCTTGGTTCTTCGTCAAACTGCTCTTCCTCTTTCAAGTCTCCACGCCCAAAATTAATGATTTTAGTCTTTCCTGGATTGCTCCACATTCCTCTTGTTTCTGGGAGACAGGGCAACGCCAGCGCTTAAGGAACACCTCAGTTTACTCCCTGGTGCTCTTCTCTTGCTCCCCAGCATTTAGACTACTCACTAACATCTCCGCTCGCTGTGTGGGTTCTCTTCAGTCTCCTGGTACCTTGAGTTCTTTCTCTTAGTTTTCTTTATATGTCTCATAAATAATGTACAATTTGATTGTTGTAACCAAACGGTGTTTAGAAGAAAGCTGGTTAGAGTTGCTTGACCTCAGCCACGAGGATCAGTCACTTCGGAGCTTGTTTGGTGACAGGCCCCCAGCCCTGCCAGGGTCTGCACGCGGGCTCCCCCTGCAGTCTGCTCAGTGCTCCGCGTTGGGAAGCGACGCGGCCCTGAAATTTAAATGTGGGTACCCGGGCTTCCCTGTTGCATCGTCCCTGTTACATCTTCCCTCAGAGCCAGAGCGGTGTGATTGGCAGGAGAGGCAGCGCCAGATTAACAGGAGCAAAGGCAGATTTGGGACAGACCTGGCAGCTGCGAGCACTAGGAGACGCCAGTTCCCCTTCCGACCAGTAAGGTGAATAAGATAAATGGCTCTTGTGAACTCTGGATTCTCAGATTTAGGGTCAAACACAAGGATGGTATTGCACTTTAACTGTAACCTTGTCCTGGTCACAAAGGCTGAATGGAAGGAAAGTTTCTCCTTGTTTGGCTTTCACAGTAAGGGGGCCTGAGGTGGAAACAGGGTGAATGCACGACCTCTTCTATAAAGGTTGAGTCCCAAATGGTTTACTTGGATTAGGCTGCTTGAAGAACAAAGAGTTTTACCCTTCTAAGGCTTTACAATTTTTCTTTTCTTTCTTTCTTTTTCTTTTTTGTCACGTTTTATAATTCAGAACTTCTAACCTTTGGGAGCAAGAGAATATTCCAGAATTAGATCCTGTCACTCTCCTACCTCATTTTGGATTAAGATAACATATAAATGGCTATAGTCCCAAAATGTGACTTTAAGAAAGACAAACAAAATGACACCACAGGCTCTCTCTCTCTCTCGCTCTCTCTCGCTCTCTCTCGCGCGCTCTCTCTCTCTCTCTCTCTCTCTCTCTCTCGCTCTCTCTCTCTCACACACACACACACACACACACACACACACACACACACATACACGGACTGAGAAACAGGAAAGAACTCTCCTGGTTAGGGGGTGGCAAAAGAGGGGGAAAGGGAGACATGCAGCTTATGCAGAAATAAAAATTCGAAAAAAAAAATGACCCACAATACCTCCTGCAATTGTTGCTATTCAGGTGAAAGGCAAAAATAATAAAGCTCCTAAGAGATAATATAGGAGAATATCTTTGTGACCAAATGCCAGACACACACATTTTTAAATGCCCAACTTCATGAGAAATCAGGGAAATGCAAACTAAGACAATAATGAGATACTGCTACATATCCACTACATGGCTGGAATTTAAAAAGCCTGACAATATCAAATATTGGTGAGGATGGGAGACAACTAGAAGTCTCACGTACTGCTGGAGGGAATCTAAATTGGTTTGCTCACTTTGGGAAATGTTAGGCATTGGCTGCCAGAGTTAAAAATATTCATAACCCATGACCCTATAATTTCCCCAAAGAAATGTATGCACATGAATATGTATTCATAATAGCTAAAAACTGGATACAACCCAGTTTCAGACATTGATGCTACGTAATAAACCACTCCAAATTTAGGGGCATAAAACTATCACTGTTTTGCTTTGCTTTGCTTATGGATTCTGGGGTCAGGAGTTCATAAAGACCCTGAAGGAAATTGCTTGTTTCCACTCTGCAATGTCTGTGGCCTCCACTGGGAAGGCTCCTGGGCTGTGACTCAACAATGACGAGCTGGAATCAACAGGCTTTTTCAGGCATTCATTTGGTTGCTGATGCGGGCTATTGGCCAGGAACTTAGCTGGGGCTGTTGGCCAGAACACCTGAATGCAGGCTCTCCTTGGAGTGGCTCAGGCTTTCTCACAGCATGGTGGCTGGGTTCCAAGTGCAAGCATCCCAAAAGAGCCAAGTGCAAGTATAAGGCATATTTTTAAAGTGACTTATGAAGTCACTTTTGCTATTCTTTATTCACCGAGGCAGAGCAAAGACCAACCCAGATTCAAGGGGTGGGAACATAGAGTCCATCTTTTTCCTCCTCCCTGCTTCCCTCCCCCCCCTCCCCCCTCCCCTTCCTTCCTTCCCTCCTTCCTCCCTCCTTTCCTTTCTTTCTTCTAATTGTCAGAGAACATTTATTTAGAAAGTTACAGAGGTAGTAGAAGTGAGCCAGCTGGGCTGAGTAGGCTCAGGAAACAAGTTACAGAGGCAGAAGAAGGGCCTTTGGAGCTTGGGAGAGAGAAAGGCAAAGGTAACGCCTGCCGGGGTGGGGGTGGAAGGGGATGGAAGCAGGGGAAGGGAAAGAGTGCCCATAGATTCCAACTCTTTAATCAGAGGAATGTTGAGGTTACTTTGTGAAAAGAACATGTGTGTTGAGAGATATTTCTGTGGCCATCTTTGCTCCTTCTTGTCCATTTGTTTCTTGTTGCAGGGACAGAGCTGCAGGCAGGGGAAAACAGCTCAAGGATCCTATACTGGGAAACACTTTTCTTTTTAAAAAAAAACAACACATGTAAATATTGCATAACTCAATGGTTATTTTGCCTGTTTCAATTTTTTTTTTTTTTTTTTTGGCCTCTTTCAATTGCAACATAAAGCAGCATCTTATTCTCTGAAGCACTCTTAAGGGAGCAAACTATTAATGGTTTTCCACTGAACAACAGGTTGTAGTATAATTTTAGAATTATCTTGCCTTTTCATAAAGTTATTTCTTATTGGCATTTATGCCACTCATAAATAGATGAAACAAAGTCTTGGGGTGAAGAGGAATAAGGTATTTTCTTTTTTTCTTCTAAGCCTTTTTTTAAAATATTTTATTTATTATTTTCAGAGAGAGGGGAAGGGAGAGAGGCAGAGAGGAAGAGAGACAGCAATGTATGGTTGCCTTTCACCTGCCTCCAGCTATGGAGCTGGCTGGAGACCTGATTTGCAACCTGGGTATGTGCGCTGGTCAAACCAGTGACCTTTGAATTTGCAGGCTGGCGCCTATCCACTGAGCCACCAGGCAGGGCCCAGAGGTGTTTTCTGACAACAAAATGTCCCTGTGTTGATAGTATGATGTGGCTGAAATAAGGTATTCTTCCATGTGAAATGACTCTTCTTTGGTTGAATTAAGTGGAAGGAGTTCCAGAAAGGACTCCTAAAAAAGAATGTGTGGATTATTGTGCAGTCCACCATGAGAAAACCGTGTGTGCTTTCAAGCTGCCACAGAACCGACTCTGGCCTCTTGACTTGCCTTCACTGCTGCCCTTTATTTCCCAGCAAATGACCTATCTGCCTGGACTCTGGTCATTTAATGCTGACACCTTCATCCGCACACAATCCAGCTCCCCACTATCACCACTAACACAGATCCTGACTCTTGCTCTATTCCCTCTTTGTTGCTGGCCCCTCAGCTCTGATAGATGACACAGGGGCTCTTTCCCAGGACCATGCTAACCCACTGCAGAGCCCAACCGTAGTTTGGCCTTAGCTCCTGGCTATTCCTGCCCATCAATTGTAGGGTTGCGGCTTCCTTAGGGACTCATCCTGTCTTCTGCTCTTGAGCCTTCCTATTGTGTGTAGAAGATTGAAAATGTCCAATGTGACCATCTGAATGTCTTCCTTCTCTTCCTCAAAATGTCTCTGCATCATTACATGATTCCTCTTCCTTAGCTCTTAATTTTAAAGGAGGGCTGTTCTATTTAACAATCTCTGTTAATGGATAGAAGAGCTGACACTCTTCTATATGATTACATGAGAAGAATCACATCCTGGGCTGCTATGTGTGAAATACTCCTGTATTAGTTAAGGTACCAAATAATTGTTTCTGCAGCTGGCCTACTCTATGTAACACAAAGGGCACGCTAAAGTTAAGATATTTGTGGTTTCCAGGATTCAAGAAGAGATGAAGACCCAGACAGTTATTGGTAGGAGTTTAATATTTTTCATTTTTCAGATGAACTATCCTATGTCTGGATCTAATGATAGTAATTCCCACTAAAATCCCCAACTTCCACCCTAAACACGAGCAATATTCTCAGCTTAATTTCTAGGAAACTTAAAGGATATGTGATAGATATATAAAAAGAAACAGAAGGTAAATAAGTCATCTCAATCATGAAAACAGACTGAATACTTCAACTTAATTCCAAATATACTTCTTCAGTGCTTAGTCTTTATAAGGTAGTGTCAGGCCTATAGGGAACACAAAAATTAACATGGCTCATAGGAGCTTGTTATCAAAAGCCAGCCATGGACAGAGTACCTCAGTTGGTTGAGTGTTGTCCTGCGGATGGAAAAATTACTGGTTTGATATCTCATCCGATTCCCAGTCAGGGCACATGCCTGGGTTGTGGGTCAGGTCCTTGATCAGGATACGTGCAAGAGGCAACCAACTGAAGTTTCTTTCTCACATTGATGTTCCTCTCCCTCTCTCTCCCTCCCTTCCCCTCTCTCTAAAAATAAATAAAATCATTAAAAAGAAAGTTCACAGGCCAGTTCAACTGTTACAGAAATAACTATGATATAGGGAAGGTGTAGTGCATACCATTGGAAAAGTGTAAACCAAGGAGCCTGAGTTGCAGGGGAATCATTTCTGATTGCAGGTCTATAAGGAAAAACGCTGTATTATCACTGAATCAAAGGTCATTCCAAATGGAGGGAATTGAAAGAGCAAAAACTCAGGGAAGGGGAAGAAGCCCTATGTGTATTTAGGTGAATTTTCTCGTGTGGCTAGAGCCCTTGGAGCCAAAGTGAGTAGCACAGGGCGATATAATACTGGATTTGGTCCTCCAGTGGACTGGAGTCCTTTCTACAGGTAGGAGAAGGTGGAGACTCTGAAGAAGCCCATGTTTCCTCCACTCCAAGGAGGCAGAGCCTATAGGAGAAGGGGTTATTGTAATGGGAGCCCTAGATGGGAGGCAGCAGAGATGAAACATAGGCTTACTGCTTTTGTGTTTTTCAATCTGAAAAGAATGAGTGCACAGGATTCTTCCTTGAGAGAAGGAATGGAACTTCAAAATAGGCCATAGTTCTAGGAAGGGCAAAATGGGACCAGAAGCAAAGAAGAGGTGCAGTGCTCAGGATTTTAAAAAAGGCTTTTGCTTTCCTGATAAAAATGGGCAGAAATTTCTTGTATGGATCTTTTGCCTCTTCTTCTTCCTAAGATTCCTAGAGTTGAAGCAACTGTTTTGCAACTACAAGGGGAAAACCAAGAGAATTGCAGAGATATCTGCTCTGTGATGATTGAGCCTCTCAAAAAAATATCTCCAACCTCTTGATTGGTGAAAGAAAAATATATGTTTATCCCATGATTCATCTAGGTTGCTGTTACTTGCTAAGATGTTCCTGAGTTTGCTAGCCACTGACTTCAGGATTTGGGACATAGAGAGAAAAGAAGCCTTAGGTTCCATCCTAGCTTGATTATTTCAGTTTATAGAGAGGAGACTGAGATTCAGAACAACAATGCTACCTTGTAATAAAGGTGGTACCATTGGCTGGAGATTTACTTATGCCTCTTTCCTCAGAGATTTGAGTATGACAGGCAGGGTCGGTCCAAGGTGACAAAACTCTACAGTGGTTAAAGCCAATGGCTGTAGCAGGAGCAAATCAATATATAATTATCTAAGGCTACTGAGAAGCCAGAGGCATTGATTAATGACATTCAGGAGAATAGAATGAAGGTTGGTCTTGCTATTAAATGACAAAAAACACAGAGTACAAAGTTGATCCATTAACTTAAAGTTATGTAACCATTACCCAAATCATATAGTTTTATAAATAAATCCTTAACATTGACTACTATATAGATAGGGCAAATAGTAAAAAGTGCATTTTCTTTCTTAGGCTGATATGAATTTTGGTCTGGTGTGAAGTTTAAGAAATAATATCTAAGTCATAGGCACAGGGTAAATTGCTTTTCTTTTCTTTCTTTAAAACATAATTTGGGTCCAACTTATAACATTATAAAAGTTTTTTTGTTGTTTCTTAAGATTAAAAAAAATAATGCCTTATGTTTTGCATTTTAATCAAGTCTGGACTACGTGAAGCATGTAGAAATAACTTTATTTAAAAATCTACATAAAAGATTATGGTATCAGATATGATAGCAAGATTCAAGTTTAATCACCTAGACTAAGTACTGTGTAATACATTAGTCACTAGCCTCTTGTGGTTATTTAAATTTAATTTATCTCTTTTTTCTTGTTTATTGTTTTTTTCCCATTTATTCATTTATTTTAAAATCTGATTTATTTACTTTTAGAGAGAGGAGAAGGGAGGAAGACAGGGAGAGAAACATCAGTTTGCAAGAGATACACTGATCAGTTGCCTCTCACATGCCCCAAGCTGGGAACCTGGCCTGAAACCCAGGCATGTGCCCTAATTGGAAATTGAACTGGTGCCCTTTCAGTTTGCGGGCTGGTACTCAATCCATGGAAACACACCAGCCAGGGCCTCCTTGCTTTAAAACTGAATTTGAGTTCCTTAAAATTTAACTATTGAAAATTCGGTTCCTTACTTGCACTGGCCACCCTTCAAGTGCTCATTAGCCACATGTGTTGGCGGCTACAATGTTAGAGCATATACAGAACATTTCCATCACTGCAGAAAGTTCTTCTGGACAGGGCTGATCTAGATAACTTGGGTTTGTGAGCCTTTTCTTTTATAAACACACAGTGAGACTCTGTATTAGTCAGCTTGGACTGCCATAACAAGATACCACAGGCTGGATGGTCTAAAAAACAGAAATTATGGAGGCTAGAAGTCCAAGATCAAGATGCCAGGGTTGGTTTTCAGGGAGGCTTATCTTTCTGGCTTGCAGATACCACCTTTTTTGCTATGTCCTCACATGCCAAGTGAGGGGAGAAATGAATTGTGCACCTGCAAAAGGTGGGGGGATAAATTGTAGACAGGCAGGTAGATACAGCCATCTGATGCCTCTTCCTTTTCTTATGAGAGCACCGATCCTGCCCTGGCTGGTGTGGGTTAGTTGGTTGGAGTGTCATCCTCTACACCAAAAGGCTTGGGGCTGGATTTCCAGTTGGGGCACGTGCCAAGATTTGATCCTTGAATCCAGGCATAGATGGGAGGTAACCAATGGATATTCCTCTCTCATGTTGATGTGTTTCTCTCTCTCTCCCTTCCTCTCTCTCTAAAATCAATAAACATTTTTTTAAATTAAAAAAAAAAAAAGAACACCAATTTTATCAGACTAAGATCCAACATTTATGACCTCATTTAACCTTAATTATGTCCATAGCATCCTTGTCTGATGTAGGGCTGTGCGCTTCAACATGTGAATTTTGGGGAGTACAATTCAGTCCATAACAAACTTAAAAAAGGAGGAGAGAGAAGAAATGTACATCAAAACCAGTGGATATGCTAAGGAATTAAAAATGTATCCTAAAGCAGAAGGGGAGCCACTGCAATATTGAGGAGGGAGTCTATGGAACTAAGATTTACATTTTAGAAAGAACACCAGGTTAACAGTAGGGAGGATGGGTTGAAGTCGGAAGCTGGAGGCAGGCCAGTGAGAATGAAGATGAAGAGTCACTTCATCTTAAATGTGCAGTTTTCTCCTGTTTCCCCAAAGGAAACTTACTGGAGAATTGAAAAGTCTTTCTACGGCCAGCCTCTGGATTCTATTGTACTAGTGCAGGTCTAGTCAAATAGTTAAGATCATACTATAGTCAGAGAGTTCTGGGTTCAAATAAATCTTGACTCTATCCCTTATTAGCTGTTGAACTAGAGTTGGTTGCTTACCTTTCCTTAGGAGTAATGGCCTTCTTTGTAGAAAGAGATTGGTTATTTCTATGAGGATCGTAGGCTCCTTCCTTCCTGTAAAGTATTGTTCTAAGGTAAGTATGTAGTGCAGGTAAAAGCATTTAGCTCAAAGTCTGTCTGTTTGTTTATTAAACAGAACATTTACGATTCATTTCTTTGATAAGGTAACACCATTTCCCAAGACAAAGGTACAATCTTTTTGGCATGTGTCAGGGGAGTGGGAGAGAATCCCCAGTCCCTTTGTAGATATGGCTGGACCTTCCTCTGGCGTCTGCCAAATAATTAGCCTTAGAGCTAACCTTATCCCAGAGCCCTGGAACACCGAGCCCCCAAATGTAACCAACTTAGCAACCCTGAGCCGACAGGTGTCACCTTTGCGAATACGGCCTCTTTGTTCTGAGGTATTTACAGCCTCCTTTGTTCTAATGAGTATCTAAGACTGCCTTTGCTGTAAGCTTGTGGCTGTTGTATGGGGTGGGGACAAATGTGTGTGAGGATATCAGCACCCTGGAGGCCCTGCCATGTGGTTGTTAGCCTGCTGCTGCTTGCAATAAAGCAGGCCGAATCCCCTCAAGGCTCTGTCTGTGTAAGTTCCTCTTTGCTACCAGACCAGAGGCCAGTTCGCTATCTACACTAGCCCATCCCACACCCAAGACCACGAGACCCGACAGCATGCTATTTCACATCCAAAGGAGGTCTATCTGTTTCAGTTTGTGTGTTGAGTTCATTTTGCCATAGATGAACCACCGTCCATGCCTCTTCACCTTGTGTCAGTCCCAGCTATACTTCTTGCTTTTAAAATTTTATTTATTGATTTGAAAGAGAGAGAGGAAGGGAGAGAGGAAGAGAGAAAAACATTGCTTTGTTGTTCCACTTATTTATGCATTCATTGGTTGTTTCTAATATGTGCCCTGATTGGGGATCGAACCCACAACCTTGCTGTATAGGGAGAATGCTCTAACTAATTGAGCTAGCTGGCCAGGGCTCAAAGTCTGTTTAGTATATACGTTTTGTGCTCAATCTACTTTGAACATTATTACTACCAGGGATATATTTCCTAAGTTTACTCTCAAAGGAGTTTAAATGAATCTTGTCCACTTCTCAATTGTGTGTTTGTGTTCTCCATCACACAGAAGGAATCAATCAATCAGCTGTAAGGCTCTCTCTCTTTCTCTCCCTTCCCCCTCCCTCTCCCTCTCCCCCTCTCTCTCTTAAGCAGCTCCATTTATTTAAGTCAATAGCTTATAAATAAATCATTGGTAAACATTTCAAAATTAAATAGGGCTTCAAAAGCTTGCCAGTATACATAAAATTCAGCAATGTAGTTCCTTTAAAAAAATAAAACATGTTCAGAATACCCTTGCTATAGGATTCCTGACCCTGTCCTCTGATAGGACCACCTAGAGACATCTTATAGTAGGAGGGGTTTCCATTTTCCATTGAGAAAATCAAGAAATGCAATCTCCACCATGCTTCTAAGTTAGCAAGGTTTCCTGTATCAACATTCTTGAGAGAAGTGAGGCTGTCTTACCTCTACATCTGCTTAGCACTGAATTCCCCATCTGGCCCAATGCTGTCCCAACGCAGAGGTGACCAGAACCTAATTTTAAGGATGATCATAGTCTGTTTCCTCCTGCAGAGGCATAGTGATCATGAATTTTAGAGTCACTTGAACTCTACCACTTACTAGCCATGTTACAAACATTCTACATGAGTCTCTAGTTTCTCATAAGGTAAAATAAATATGCTAATACTTTTCTCTCATACATTTGTTCATAGATATTTACTGAGTAGCTGTCTGTGCCTGGCTCTGTGCTGGGAATGCTGTCAATAAATCAGACAATCTACTAATATTTTAGTAGACAAAGAGACAATTGTGTTACAATCTGATAAAGGCTTTGATAGACCAAAAATGGGAGGAAAGATAACTTATCCTGTCCTGAGGGAAGGCAATCTTCTCAATGTCTTCCAGGGGAGGCATTTTAATTTCTAAATGAGGAGCTGAAGAATAAGAAAGTAGTAGTCAGGTGAAGTAAGTAGGAATGGAGAGGCAGAACAAGTTATTTTCAAAGACTGAGTTTTGCGTTTACCAAGAGTTTATTTAGCACATGTTCACGGTGGGAATTAGAATAATTTTTTCTTTTTTTTTTTTAAATTTTATTGTTGTTGTATTACATCCATCCCCTCTTTCTCCCCTCTGAAATTACAATAACTTTATAAGCCAATAGCATATATAACATCTTTCAATAAACCAAATAATGAAATAACCTATTCCAAACAAATGACAGATTAATCGTACTATTTTTCCAGGCAAGGGGAGGTGAAGGAATAAAGTCCAAATTTTAACAAATGTGTACTTTAAAAAAATTTTTTTTAATTTATTATTTTTAGAGAGAGGGGAAGGGATAGAGGCAGAGAGGGAGCAAAACCTCAATGTAGGTTCTGCCTCCAGCTATGGACCTGGCTGGAGACCTGGCTTGCAACCTGGTTATGTGCTGTGGTGGGGGAATCGAACCAGCGACCTTTGTGTTTGCAGTCTGGCACCAATCCACTGAGTCACACCAGCCAGGGCTCACATGTGTGCTTTTTAATACAAGGACAGAGAGCATCCAACTCACAGCTGATTTCCAGCTGCCAGAGCAGAAGTAAAAGTCTCCTGTTGCTAGAGCACATTGCTAGGGAGCAAAGACACCAGTGTTGGCAGGTAGGCCAATCTTTTTCAAGGGGGCCCAGGGTGGTTTATCACCAATGTCATTGCTGACATCCAGGCATAACTTACTTCATTGTTACATCAAAACAACTTTACTTCTAAAAAAGAACTTTTTGGGGAGTTCTGGTCATTGTCATAAACAACTTAGGTCACAAACAAGTGGATTTGAAAGCATATGAAACCAACATATGTTCCTTGAAAGACCATGCTCATTTGGCTGTGCAGGCTGTGTGAGGTAGAGCTGTGAGAAAAGAGTTGGTGCTGAGAAATCATGGGAGGGATTTGGGAAGTAGAGAGGCCTGATCAGATGTGCATTTTAGAAGGTCACTTTGTCCCACTGTGACAGGGGACTCAAATGTTGGAAAATTTTAGTTTCAGGCAACAGTTAATAAGCTTAGTAATTAACATATGCAAAGCTATTGTTTTAAGAACTGAAGGTATGACCCACCTTAACTCTAAGGTGAGATGACCACCACCCAGGACACAAAGATTACCTACGCCCAGGACACAGATGGAAGAATGCTGCTTTTATCTCATTAACCTTTTTCCTAAATTCCAAACCATTTACCTATACCTTCCTTCTCCTTATAAAAAGGGCTTGTTTGTAATGGAATGTAAGATGATCTGTTAGGCTATAAATCTGCTGTCTTCTCAGGTTGCTGACCATCTGAATAAAGCGCCCATCAGATTTATCCCTGTCCCTGCTTATTGGGTCTGGTAGGTGACAGGCAGCACCAACACCGGTGTTTCCAGTTTCAGCTGCAGTAGGAAGAATTGTTGGGGTGTAGCTAAGAAAGACTGTATCAGGAAGCTCTATTACAAGTCTAGTGCAACAATCCAGGTGAAAATATCCAGGTTTAAGCAACAGGAGATATTTGATAATCATAACAAGTTTAGCACATAGATCCAGGCAGTGTTTAACTTATCCTGATTCATTTAATCCTCAATACCAGAACAACCCTTGGAGGGAGGTCCTGTTAATATCTTCATTTTACAGATGAGAAATGCATGGAACACAGACAGATACTACATAACTTGCTTAAGGTTATACAGGGTTGGGATGTGAACCCAGACAGTTTGGTTCCAGGGCCTGTATACTTGACTGCCCTGCTGTAGACCTAACAGATTTCAAAAATTTACTAAGAATTGAGGAATGAGGAGGAGGAGGGGGCAGTTACTGATGATCATTGGATTTCTAGTTTGCAACTGAGTTGCTCCGGGTGTCATTGTTTGGGCTGAGATACATACTAGGGAAGAGCAGGTTGGTGAAGAAAGTACCTTGTGAGGCATGTTAAACTTGAATTTCCAAGTTTAACATGCTTCACAAGGCAGACATCTAGAGTATCACCAATGTATACATCTAGAATCCAAGGGAGGTTTTAACAGGTTCCATATATTTAGGAGTCATTAGCATGCAGCCATGGGAATGGATGTCTTAAAAGATTGTCTCAAATTAGAAAAGAAGATACTTTGAGAAGAGCTCAGAGGGACATCAATACTAAGTGGCAGACCTGGCTGATGTGGCTTAGTGGATTGAGTGCTGACCTGTGGACTGAAAGTTTGCCAGTTCAATTTCCATTCAGGGCACATGCCTGGGTTTTGGGCCAGGTTCTCATCTGGAGGTATGACAACAGGTCACTCTTATATCATGTTTCTCTCCTCCCTCTCTTTCTCCCTCACTTCCTTTCTCTCTAAAAATAAATAAAAGTTTTAAAAATATATTAAGTGGCAGGCAAAAGAAGAGTCATCACAATGGAGATGCCCAGTGACTACAGGTGGGAGGAACACAAGGTGTGTTGGCCGGAAAAAGGCTCTCAAAGAGCAAGCGGTGGTGAATGCTGTGAAGAGTTAGTTCAGTAAGTGAAGTGTGAAAAGTGTCCATTGAATGATGTCCCAAGGTAGTTATTAGTGACCTTGGAGAGAACAGTTTCAGTAAAATGTTAAGAACAATAGTTACAGTGTAGTGGGCTTAGCCTTGAATGCAAGGTTAAGGATGTGGAAGGAACAAACAAGAATTTCACCCAGAGGGTTTGTTTGTGAAGGGAGGAGAGCTATCTGAAAAGAAATGCAGAGTAAAGGAAAGATTTTTTAAATTTATTTTTACTATGCAAGAAATTTGATATTTAAATGCTAATGAGAAGAATCCAGGATAAAGTGAGAAGTTATAAAAAACAGGAGTGGGAATTATCTTTTAAGAGAGTTCTTGAGAAGTGGAAGGGTGGGATCCTGGATGGGGAGTTTAGTGTCAGCAGTAGGAGGAAGTTTTATCTTTGTAACAAGGGAGAAGAAAGGAATGAGAAGGAAGATAAGGTTTTTTTTAAAATTAATTTAATTTAATTTAATTTTAAAAATTTTATTGTTGTTGTATTACAACCATCCCCTTTTTGCTCCCCTCTGTCCTCCTCCCCACCCACCCATTCCCCCCAAAGTCAATCCCACCTGTTGTCCATGTCCATGGTTCCTTTATACTAGGTTCTTGTCTAAGCTGCTCCCCTTTTTGGCCTCTACCTCCCCCCTCCCCCGAGGTTTTAAATTTGGGAATGGAACTGGAAGGAGTTGAGGGCTTTTCTTGCCTCTAAACTAGAAGGCCTAATCACTCTTTGAGAAAATGAGAGCCAATGGAGTTGGAGTTAAGAGGAAAACAGGCTTTAAACAGAACCAATGATTTTTAGGGCAGTGAAAACACTCTGTATGATACCATAATGATGGATATATGTCATTATACATTTGTACAAACCCAGAGAAGAATGTACAACAGCAAGGGTGGTCCTTAATGTAAACTATGGACTTGGGGTGATATGATGTGTCAATGTACTTTCATCAACTGTAACAAGTGTACCACTCTGGTGGGGGGATGATGATCATGGGAAAGGCTCTTCATGTGCATGGGCAGGGAGTGTAGGGAAAAGTCTCTGTACCTTTCCCTCAGTATTGCTGTGAAACTACAACTACTCTTTAAAAAAAAAAAAAAAAAGCCTTAATTAATGCTGACTGGTATGGCTCAGGGGATTGAGTGCTCTGCATGCAAACATGCAAACCAAACTTAAAGTTTGCTGGTTTGATTCCCAGTCAGGGCACATGCCTGGGTTGCTCACCAGTCCCCAGGTGGGGGTGTGCAATGGGCAACCACACATTGATATTTTTCTCCCTCCTGTCCCCTCTCTTTCTAAAAATAAATAAAATCTTTAAAAATATGTTAAAAAGCCTTAATTAAGTAACTCAGACCCTATGGAGTTGAAGATCAAAATGACTTGAGTAAACCCAAGAAATTTCCAGTAGAACGGAACAGGTAAAAAGAGAGTAGAGGGATTCATGGAGTTTGAATTTTACTTAAAATTAAAGAACAGTGTGTGATAGGCTGATCCTGCTTCCCCGTATTAATTTCCTTGTGTAATCAATCCTACCTCCTTCAGGCAGAGGTTATAAATGCCTGTCTTGCTTGTCCTCTCTTGCTCTTTCACTTGTTTGCTCTGACGGAAACCAGCTTGTGAGCTGTGCTATGAAGATACTGACTCCCAAACTTGACCCTGGGATATGTGAAGTGTGGGAGAGTTAGCAAACAACCTCCCAAAAGAACTACAAGATAAGTGGTGTCCTTGGTGCAGAGCTAGGTTTTATATATTAAATGCCGTAATTCCTAAGGTCCTTGGCTCCAGAGTGGGCACTAGAACAATGTAAGTTGTCTAAATATTCACTTAAATATTTGTATGGCGTGGCTCCCCGTCCTGCCCACCCCGCAAACCCCTTATTCAAGAGACAAGGAGCTGGGTGAGGGAATGGGGACTTGTAGTGCGCAACACACTCTATCAGGGGACTGCCTCCTCCCGGCCCAGTGCAAGCTGGAATCGAGGCTTCTCCTGACTTCACCAGGGCAACTGACAAGAGCCCGAAGAGCCAGGCTCATCCTCCTTAGTGTCAAGGACACATCACCAACTGAAAGATTTATTCTTTTCACCAGCAAACATTACTCAAGCGCCTTACAAGTGCTAGATACAAGCGACACAAATAAGAGTGAGATGTACTCCGGACTACATCTCACTCACAGGAAAGAAGTACAGCTGCGTTCTGTGGCAAGGCCAACGTAGGTGGAAAGTTTCATGATGCTCAGACTTTTCCAAGTTTTCTCCGTATTTTCAGCTGAGGTGCAATATCGGAAGTCGGTGTGCAGCCAGTTCTGAGATCCCTCCAGGACTTGGCTTCTTGGGCTCCTCGTTCCTGGTATGCACTCACTAACCCAGCTGCGCCCTCCAAGAATCATGGTTTCCACGTGGGCTCCGCCACGGCCCATGGGGCGGGGCGCAAAGGGCGGGGCCCGGCCGGTGGTGGGCAAGGCATGCCTTACCCTTGGGACTCCCGTGGCCCGTCTTGCCCCTGCAGCCAGATGCTGACGTGTCCTTTCCTTCTCACTACACCTCCCGACACCACCCACTAGACTCCCCCGGAAGTCCCGCCTTAATTTAGCCGATCACAGCAAATCAGCTCTTTCAGCGCTTCCGGGAGTGCATCACCCATTTTGGAACCAAAGGGCGGGGCTTCATGAACAGGGTGTTTATTGGCTTGAGATCTGGCAGGTTCTGAGTGCTAATTGGCCGGAGGGCGGTGGCGTTCTGGCACGCTTGCGCGGCGAATAGAACGTGTGGCGGCGGCCCGAGATCGAGTCTCCTTCTTAGATTTCCAGCCCCGCTGCTGCTTCTGTGAGCTATCGGCGCGCGCGTTGGTCCTGTCCCTCTGCCGCAACTCGCCTCCCGTCCGCACCTCGCCGCTGCGGCCTCTCACCAACACCGACATCGACGTTGACACCTCCAAGTCGGCTCTCTGCCTTACTCGCTGTCTTTCCATCTCTACACATGGCCTCCTCCGCGCAGAGCGGCAGCTCCTCCGGGGGACCCGCGGTCCCCACCGTGCAGCGGGGAATTGTCAAGATGGTGAGAACGGGGCCCCAGATACCTAACCCCACCGCCCGTCTCCAGGCGGGAGTCTAGCGCTGGCTCCTCTTCCTCTCCCGTCAGGCTGCATAGTGTCCCAGGTCCTCTTTCTCAGCCCCCTTCTTTCACTTTTCACCCATTCTCAGAATTCCCTCTCTAGAAGGAACCCGACCCGGACTCCCCTTCTTATATTGCCTCCCTAACACCCTGGCATCAGGGATCACAGTGATTTCTGTGGTCGCGGCACTCAGATCTCTTGGCTGTTGACCAGGACGGACCAAATATTGATTGATTAACGGAGATAATTGGTTGATATTCTCATTCTCCCTGTCTAGTCCAATTTGACATTTGCCGAGCAGTTTGCAATGTTTCTACATCCTGATACCCGCTCTTCCCTGGAACTCTAGGAGTAGTTGGCCATCTTGAAGTTGTTCTGTTTCCACCGGTTCTCAGTTACTTCAAGTTTCCTTGCTTTCTGGCCGTCGTGTCTCTTCTTTTCCTCTCCCATCTCTTGTGTCAAGTCTGTAGTTCTGAGTTATTTGTGCTTGCTCGTCCTTTTAACCCTTAAATTGTTAGGCCAGTAGGAACTTAGCAATGGTTACTGTTCTCCCACCCCTTACAGTGAGTTACCTAAGGTCACATGGTGGGTTGGGTTGGAGCCAGGCCCAGAGCCCAAGTGTTCTGATTCCCAGGCTACAATTCTTAACACTATAGATTCTGTCAGAATTTTTCTCCCCATACTCCCTATATTCTTGAATTTTAAATTTAAAACCCTATAAAGTTTATTTAAAAAAATTTACTCTCCATGATAATTTTGTATAAATTCCCTCTACCGCTTGTCCCCTCTGTTGTCTTTCCCCAACCCTCCCAAATCTTGGGACCTGACATTTCTTGGTTGTTGCAGGTTTTTTGGTTATGATGACAGTAAACTTCTAGATTTTTGTTTCAGTTTAAATTCTGACTTTTCCATTTGGAACAGCAAATATCCTTTATGACACTTTCTTCCAAAGTGCCACAGTTTTTTGCTGTTGTAGAAAGTTTAAAAAACATTCCATTTTCTTGGCTTATTATCTTTCCCTGGATTAAAATGTTTGTCAGCATATGTGTGTGTAAATTAGATTTCAAGATTTCTCTTTCCCCCTAATTCTCATGTCTTCATTTATGAGGTAATGTTCTGTCACTAGGTGAGATCCTTACCGTTTTCAATATTGCTTTTCCCCCTTTATTTGTATGTAAATGGAGAGTCAGAATTTATCAGAAACTGAATGGGGAGAGACTTTTCAAGGTCCACATATTTTTCCCTTGTTGAAGTATTGACCTGACCCATGAAATGATTATCCTGAAGGGCCTCCTCTTTCATTGACTTTTTCATTTGCACTGATCTTTCCCTTGACTGTAGAAGCAAATCATGGCTTGGTGATCTGGTGGTGAGATTGGCAGCACTAAATTGACCTCTCTTGAGGTTTTCCCTTTGCTGAGTCTCCTCTCATTTGTGGGGTGGGAGTGGAATGAAGCTGAACATATTTTTCTTTCTGCCAGTACTGGAGGCTTCTGTTGTGTCTGGATTCTACAAGGTGTCCATGCCTGGCCACAGATTACCCCTATGGATATTGAAGATCAACAATCACTTGTTTATTAAGTGTCATGACTTATGCTGATTATTGTGTTTACATATCTCATAACACCTAACAAATAGATAGGATTATTTGCTACACTTTACAGATGGGTAATCTGAAATTTGGAAAAATAGATAGTTTATCCAAGGGCAGGCATTTTTTATTATTAATAAAAGGCAGAGCTGAGATTTGAACCCAGAGCTGTCTGCTAAAGCACGTTTTTCACCATGGTGCTATGCTAGCTCTAACTCCAGGGCATTGAATTTATAAGGGTGGGGCCCATGATGCATGGCCACAAAATTGCAGGAGAGTGAAGCTAACTGTAATTGAGCCGAAGATGAGATGTTACTCCTTGTCTTTTCCGGGAGCTGCTGTTGTGGTGAGTGACTTCATTTGGTGCTTCTAGTCGTTATGCACATAGGATTGTAGTGTGGAAGACACATGTGAATCTCAGAGGCTTTTAAAATGCAATAATAGGTGTCCTGGCTGGTGGCACAGTGGGTAAGGTGCTGGCCTGCAAACCCAAAGGTCGCTGGTTCAATTCCCAGCCCAGGCACATACTCAGGTTGCAAGCCAGGTCTCCAGCCAGGTCCATGGCTGGAGGCAGGTGAAAGGCAACCATACATTGATGTCTGCCTCTCTCCCTTCCCCTCTCTCTAAAAATAATTAAAAAAATAAGTAAATAAAATGGCAATAACTGAATAGTATATATTGCTGTTTTTCTGTGACCAAACTGCATGGGTTGGGTGGGTGAATTCCAGGCAGAAATTAGGGGAGGAAAGCGCAGTGAATTGCAGAGTACCAGGCCAAGTTTAAGTATCTTGTCTGGAATAAAAAATTGACCACTGGCTAATTGCTCTGTGTGAAGCTCTTTTGCTAAGCAAAGTTGTGTCTTCCTGGAGCGTAATCATTTTCTTTTTTTTTTTTTAAAGATTTTATTTTATTATTTTTAGAGAGAGGGGAAGGGAGAGAGGCAGAGAGGGAGAGAGAGTTCAACGTATGGTTGTTTTTTACCTGACTCCAGCTACGGAGCTGGCTGGAGACATGGCTTGCAACCTGGTTATGTGCCCTGGCTGGGGAACCGGAGAGTGATCGTTTTCAGTGGTATTAGGAAGTGCTTCACAAAAACTCCAAAGAAAGACAGGAAAGTGGGAGGAAATAATTTGATAAATAAGAACTGGAACACTAAGCAGAGGGATACATTTCAGACGGAGTCCTCTGGATTGGTTTGGACTCAGGCAGAGCTGGAGGTCTAAAAAGAAAGATGTAGGCTGGGTATGCTGCACTGAAGTGGAATGATCCTTCTTTGTCAAAAGAACAGGTTACAGGGCTGAGGAAGGTGCAAGTTTTTCTGGTTTTTGTCTTGCACTCTTAGTAAGTCCTAAGTGACTTTTTTTAAGGTTAAAGAAGAAAGAACTTGGGAATCAATTTGTAAACAATCTTTACATTTGACTAGTTTCTTAAAATTACAGTGATGGGTAGAGGCTGTGCTTTCCTGTTTGAGTGAAAGCAAGGGACAGAAGGCTCTGGATTGTATTTGAGGAAGAAATGAGCAGTAAGTTCAACCAAACATTTCGGAGCTGTTACCTCATTGGAAAGACATTAAGGGTGATGGAAAACTGAAGGTGGATTGATATTTTTTGAGTTGTAATGAGATTGGCGAGTGCATGGATAGTTAAAATATAACCTGGAAAAGTAAATAGCTGTCAAATTAGATGCTGCTTTCTCAAAAGCGTGAAGAATTCTAATTTGGGTTTATTTGAATAATTTGCTAGACAGTATTTAGCAGCAACAGAGTATTGTCAGCATGTACTAAATAAATGAGGTTGGGAGAAGTTTGGGGTGCTTCGTATAAAACTTAGCATCCCACTTAGCAGTTATGTAGATATGGCTATTTTCTTTGGTTTTACTGACTTGAGTTCTTTTCTGTTTTGGAGATGGTGCCCTTTTCTATGCCTTTTTACTCTTTCCCATCTAACATAGTATGTTTGCTTTTTTTTTTTTCAGTCTGGAGCCAGCAGGCTGCTTTCACAACAGCAGAATGTATTGGTCACAGTTCTTGAATCTCCTGTGCTTATCAGAAACAGCTAAGGAAGCAGCATGTTTCATCCTGCTTATGGCGTGGAAGGCTGAAGGGAGCTCAGGGCCAAATCCCAGTTTCCATTTTATCCCATTCCACTTAATTGCTTTCAAGGAGAAAAGAAATCCCTCTGCCACACTTTGGTTTTATGCTAAAAACAGTGATTCTCACTAGGTGGCTATGGCAGAGGGTCACCTAAAGGAGGAAGGAGATGACCCCTAATTTTTTCCTTCAACAGCAATTGTGCTGCCAGGTTTTTGTAAAGTGGGATGTAGACTTCTAGTGAGCAGCTTAGTGGAAATTTCTCCAGCAGGAAATTCTTACAACTTGTAGGAAACGCTGCCCATAATTTAGATCATTCCAGCTAAGTGTTTCTTAGGTTTCTGCTTAGTGGAAATTTCTCCAGCAGGAAATGCTTACAACTTGTAGGAAATGCTACCCATAATTTAGATCATTCCAGCTAAGCGTTATTTAGGTTTCTGAACTAAGAAGTATCTTCTTTCCATAGTGTAGCAAGGACAGAGTGTAGTAGTGTGTTGACTGCTCCTGCCTGTGTGCACTCACCTCCTGCAGGCTGTGAAGGGAAAAACCACACCTCTCCTAAGCTGCTGACTCTACCCTTACTACTCAATGGAACAAGGTCGCTGAGTAATGATACTTTATAGAGCCATTTGCAAAGATGTAGATAGGGTATGATGGAAGGCTTTTCCCTACAATCAAAATTGTCCACTTTCCTGTAGGTAAACAAGGTAACTTTCAATCAAGATTGTATGTAGAGGAGCACTAAGTTTTAACTACATCTTAAAGGCTTTCCGTCATTGCTTTGTTAAAAAAGGAAGCAGCTATCTGGCTCTAGATAGTGGCTCCTGCCATGTACTGACTAATGGTATAGCCTGTTGAGCAATCATATTTCTTTCTTAAATACATATTTTTTGATCATCTGCCCTGTCAACCTCTCTCTGGTTATTGGAGAACCAGGTAAAAATGTAGATCAGAATTGTTCCCTTATGGTTCATGGAGAAGACAGAGAGTAAACAAGTAAATATGCAATAAACATGGTAATGTAAATAGTGATTTCAGGTAGGGGAATGGGCAGAGTAGTTGGGAATAAGGCAAGGAAGGGGTGGCTTGTTTAGGTAGGGTGTTCAGCAAGGGCTTCCCTCAGCATTTGCAGTGAGATCTGATGGACATCAGAGAACCAGCCAGAGAGGAAGTGTGTCCCTGGAAGACTGAACAGCAAGTACAAAGGCCTTGGGGTCACCGTTGATAATTATCTTAAGAGTTTTTATAGTAGTTCTTCTATTCCAAGTTCAGTGTTCCTTATAATTGGTGTGGGTTTAATCTCAGTTATTAATGTATGTGTTTGAGGGTGATAAAAGGCAGAAAGGCAGTGTAGTTGGTGGCTGTCCTGGTACCCTGGTGAGATGAATAGTTGACATTGATCTTGCTGCATAAATATAAGCAATGGCAGAATGGTACAGCATACCTGCTCTTGTTCATGTTCATGTTTCTTACAGGGGCAAGACTCAGGGTTTTTTTGACTTCTGACCAGCCAGTCCTATATGTATATTCCCAGTCACTACAGGTATCTGGTGCTTTCTGGAAGTTTGTATTATGCTGCTTAGCTTTTACCAAAGACCTGCACTTGTACCTGTTTTTGCTAACTGAAAACAATTGAAAGAGAGTTTTCGCTTTTACAAAAAAAAAGGTGAAAAGTAAGAATAACATTAAGCTTTTATTGTCACTTAGAGAGGCCCTGTGCACCTGAGCAGCAAGTGTGGCAGTGCCAGGCTTCTTCCCTGGGAATCACACTCAGCATCGAGCTTCTATAACTTTGAACTGTGCCTGCAAGCATCTGTAGTTTATCTTAATTTATTTTGTGCATCTGTTAGCAAGATGTGCCCTGAAGTGTCAGCAAAGCCTAAGAGTGTTCTTAATGGTGTTATGCAGAGGGTAAAACTGGACATAATTAAGGACTTTGATTATGGTGAATAAAATAAAGACATTGTTTGTGTTGAATTTTGGTTCTGGGAATGCTCAGAATTTTTTCCATGTGAACTAATGGTAATCACTTCTTCACTTTACCCCATTTTGGCTCACAGGACTGCTCTACTTTCGGATAGCATGGGAAACTTGTACCTGTCTTTCAACAGAGAGGACCTGGGTAAGAAGAGAAATGCCAAGAGTAGGCTCAATGAGAGTTAAATAGCATCTAGAACCTGTCAGTAGTCATACTTCTATTAGCATTTTATTGTGGCATTTAATTCACTTTGGCCTCTGGCAACTCTTAACCTAGCTTGTGAAAAACAGAAGTAGCTGCTTCAGAGGTCGAGCTAGTGGTCTGGAGGGAACTAGCTCACACACAGCATGATTCTTGATTAATATGAATAGGGACTCGGAGGCCACCTGGTAGTGATCATTTCCGGTAATAAAAAGGCAAATGACTTGGTGACTCTTTGCCTCAGTTTACTTGGAGAGTGCAATTTGGGAAATAAGTGAAAATGTTAGTTTTCATTTGTAGTTTCAAAGGAGGAAATTGGCCAGGGTTTTGAATCCAGGTAAGAAGGCTGTGTGCTCACTTCTCAGCATGGGCTACCTGCCCCTCTCACAGGCGTGGTTCTAGCAGACCTTTGGGGTCTGGTCTTGAATTTTATTATGTCTCCAAGGAAGAGCATAGCTAAAACTGTAGGAAATTCTTCACCATATCGGGACAAGGGATGAAGTAAAGGGGTTTAACTCTTACTGGGCTTACGTAGCTTTTTTCTTATTTCTCGTTGGGACATGGCTACGCCAGGTTCTGTTGCTGGTCCCTCTCGGGAGACAGACATAGGCTTTTTGTTTTTATAGCAGAAATTAATGTAGAATCACGGGTTGTGATTTTTTTTAATGTTGGTTATGAATATTTGATGCAGGTCGAATGTTGTGGGATTTCAGTTATTTTCAGTGAGATTCAATAGGATAAATTAATGTTATGTTTTTCTCATTTAGCTCTAGTGTTTAGGGCAAAAACCAGTGGTTTCAGTTAGCTTTTTTGGTAAATATTATTTTTTGATTAGTTGGATTTTTAAAAAACAGATTGAAGAGCTTACTTTATTACTAATTTTTAAAATTGAGAGAGAGAGAGTGGTTTGTTACACTTATTTATGCATTCATCGGTTGATTCCTGTATGTACCCTGACCAGGGATTGAACCTGCAGCCTTGCATGTCGGGACAACGCTGTAGCCAACTCAGCTACCCATCCAGGATGGCATATTTTTTCTAAATAGGAAGTAATGGAAGAAATAAACCTAATGGAAATTTAGATGACGTTTTCAGATGTTATTTTTGAGTTGTTCAGTCTACTTTATAAACCAGGCTTGGTACATTTTCTCCATTAACATGCTTAGGATGAATGACTTAAGGCACCATCTCTTAACCTTAACACATTTTGAGGTGCTTTAATTGGGAAGTAGCTTGATTGGGATGTTCTTGTATTACCAGATTGAGGGGATTGGGGGAATCTGCTTAAGGTTAATAAATCTAATTTATTAACATTGTCCCTGGGAAGCAACCTGGCAGAGAAGAAGCATCCTTGGCCTAGGTTTCAGGGGAGACAAGTTACAGTTCAGATGCTGTTGTTCTCAATCTGGGGGATGTGGGGTAAGATTCTACCTGTCAGACTCTTCTCTTAAGTGAGGTGGTTGGATTGACTGTCTCTGAGCTTCTTCCAGTCCCAGAGGCTGAGATTGAATAAGAAAGCCTCTATCGCATGTCCTTTAGGCATGAAGAATCAAAGCTGAGGAATTGTATACCTGTGGTGGGCTTCATTTTAAATTGTTGCTTATCCTTCATGAAACATGTTTCTGTTTCTATTGCTTCTTTTTTTTTTTTTCCCCCTTCTTTTCTTTTTTTAAAAATTTTTTTGGAGAAGGGGAATTGGTTTTGTAGCGTGGAAGACTTAAGTGAATCCGTGGGTGGAAGGTGGCTAGAAGTGAGCTAGGGAGGGTCCTGGCGTCAGTAGCGGTGTCAGGTGGGAGTGTTTATTTGAGCCTCCGAGGAATGTAGCGCCACCTGGGTTTTATTCGCCTGGGCTTCACTCTGCTTGAGAACACCCTGACCTCATGGTGCAGTAGGTCCAGGTTTGGGAAGGGTGGGAACGAGAAGGGGCACTCTGGGAGCCTGTAGCTCCTGGGGTGAGTTTATTCAGGCTCTGCTGTTGGCTGGGGCAGTCTGGTGGGAGTGTGGGGCACAATAGAGTTCTGAGTTCTGCTTTTCACACTTCAAGACCAGACCTTCTTCAGGTCATTCTGATGGTCTTTTGCAGATCTTTTCCACTTCCATTTAATATGCAAGCATAGGAACCATTTCAATCTATTTTTGGTAGTTCCTCATGTTTTTTTTTTTTTTTTCTTTTGAATTAAAAAAAAATTTAAGCAGTTAAAAAAAAGATTTTACTTATTTTCAGAGAGAGGGGAAGAAGGGAAGGAGAACAAGAGGGAGAAACACTGATGTGAGAGGGAAATAATGGTTGGCTCCTTCTTGCATGCTGTCAACTAGGCATGTGCCCTGACTGGGAATTGAACCAGTGACCCTTTGGTTCAAAGACTGAAATTCAGGCCAGTGAGCCACACCAGCCAGGGTTGTTTATTATTTTATTGTAAACTTTCTTAAGTTCTTTTTTGGGAGTAAGTTTAGAGAGGGAGAAGAAACTCAGTGACCCTTTGGTTCAAAGACTGAAATTCAGGCCAGTGAGCCACACCAGCCAGGGTTGTTTATTATTTTATTGTAAACTTTCTTAAGTTCTTTTTTGGGAGTAAGTTTAGAGAGGGAGAAGAAACTCAGTGAAACTCAGTGAAATGATTCCTGAACGGGTCATTTTTTAGGACCACCCAAAGGCGTTTCAGAGGGACTGAATCAGAATCAGCCTGCGGATGGCCTGGGAATCTGTATTTTGAAAAAAATCTAGGCTCTGAAAGGGTTGGTTTGAGTTTGGTCCAGGTGCTGGCACTTGAGACCAATGTTTTTAACTCCTGCATTGTATGTGGTTGAAGGAGCAGGATGCCAATGATAAAAGGTATATATTGGGGTAGGCACACCAGAATTTTATAGGTGGGAGGATAGTAGTTTGTCTCTCTCTTTTTAGGACTTGTCTTGATGGCTCCTAGGATGCCTTGCAATGCTTTTAATCTGTAGCTCGATATTGGGCTGACATCCGTAGGGCTCTTTTACAGGGACTCTGAGATCGCATTCCTCGGTCATGACTGACAGCTGAGAAGTTGTTGTATATGCCTGATTTAGGCCATATGTTCATCTGAACACTCATCTGCCACTTTTCTTTCTATTTGCATAGATTCCCAAGATCTTCCAATAATTTGGCACCAATAACTTGGCACATTATTACTAAGTCTTTAGTGTTATCCAAACATGAGGATTCTGTGCTGCTCACTTTCTGCTTTTGTAATCCTCAGTAGTCACACACTTGGGTCTTTCTGGTTTAACTGTAACTATCTGGTTTCTTGTTATCAACTCCATTTTTTAACAGCAACAACAACAGTAAAACCTAAAGTGACCTTCTTGGTAGTCTTAATCTTTACTTTTTATTCCACCACTTGTCTAACACGGAAATAAAATTTTCTCATAATCCGCAGGTCTTCCTAATCTTTTTGATTAGAGAACGCATTTGCAGTTGCCTTGGTGGCCTTTCCTCATTTTGATCAGCAGTTTTTGAGTTCATTCCCCGAATTTCTTCAAAATGCTGAGGTGACTGCCATCCAGTATTAGTAATTTAATAGTTATTGATATTTATTTATTTATTTTTATTTTTATTTGTTTATTTTTAAAAAGATTTTATTTATTATTTTCAGAGAGAGGGGAAGGGAGAGAGGCAGAGAGGGAGAAAGACATCAATGTGTGGTTGCCTTTCACCTGCCTCCAACTACCGACCTGGGTGGAGACCTGGCTTACAACTTGGTTGTGTGCTCTGGTTGGGAATCGGACCAGTGACCTTTGGGTTCGCAGGCCAGCAATAGTTAGTGATATTTAAATTTTGGACTTAATATTTGGCTCATAAGACTTTTAACACAGTATGGAAACATGTAAAATTAAATATAAAAATCTTCCTCTGACCTCCTTATCTCTCATTTTCTATCGTTCTCATTCTTTTAATGTGTTTCTAAACCTTCATTCAGGTTTATATTCCCTTCCATATTTTTTTTTTTTTTTTAAGAAACAGAAATGGGATCATACTGTGTGTCCTGTGGTTTTGTTTTTTAATTTTTATTTATTTTTAGAGAGAGAGGAAGGGAGGGAGAAAGAGGAGAGAAACATCAGTGTGTGGTTGCCCACCCCCAACCAGGAATCAAACCATGATTCACAGGCCAGCACTTAATCCACCGAGCGACACCAGCCAGGGCTGAACGTCCTTTTATGCATCTTTGTATTATGTTGGCATTTCCATGTGATAGGTTACTAGATGTACAGTGGCAGATAGTTTTTAATAATAACTATTTTTGGTGGTTGTAGGGAAGCTTTACTTAATACTTTACCTCTTTTTTACTTACACTTAAGGTATAAGTAAAGTTTCCCTACAACCACCAAAAATATCGTTTCATAGGTGTCATCTTTGATAAAATTTAGGGCAAACTACAGCTTCACATCTCATTAATGAATCATGTCACTTTTGGTAGCCTTATTTCTCCAACCTACAAATCTCTGAAAACCACTTTGTTTTTCAGATTTTTTTTTTTTTTTTGCAGGGCCCAGCATCTGGGGATCATGAAATAACTTTTTTTTTTTTTTTAAAGATTTTATTCATTATAAAATCTTATAATGAACAAAGGGAGGAGGGGGGAAGAAAAGGAGAGAAACATCAATGTTTCTCATCAGCCTCCAGCTATGGACAGGCCTAGAGATCTGGCTTACAACGTGGTTATGTGCCCTGACTGGGAATCAGGCCCTGGTTATGTGCCCTGATGGGCGCCTTATCCACTGAGCCACCAGCCAGGGCTTAAATAATTTTTTTAATTGCTTGAAGATCCCTGATGTTTTCAGGTCTTAGTACTTCAAGGTCAAGTAAGCCCTTTGGTTTCTAGAGAACCCCATGAGTTAAGGAGGTGTGCGACTAGCTACAGATGACGTGAATAGGAGAGAGGCAAGGTTATGTAAGACGTTTGACTTTTTTCCCTAAGGGCTGGCACATAATTCTTTTTTCTTTTTTTCTTTGGTAAGAGATTGGGGAGGCAAGTGGTGGTTAAGTATGACTGCATCCTGCATGGGGAAACGGTCATTTTTATTTAAAAAAAAATATTAATTATAGAGAGGGAGAGAGAGAAACCAATTGCTTGCTACACTTATTTATGCATTCATTGGTTGATTATTGTATGTGCCCTGACCGGGGATTGATCCTGCAACCTTGACATATCGATAGCTCAACCCAACCGAGCTACCTGGCCGGGGCTGGGGAATGGTAATTTTTGGAGATGTTTGGAAAGATTGAACCAAGGGAGTCATGTTTTCAGCCTTTCCCAACCCTGTTAATAGTTTATCTTAAGTTTTCCAGGCTTCAGATGTGTGTGCCCTTACCATAGGTTTAGCGTATCTGAATGCTACTCTGTTTCTATTAGTTTGAAAATCTTTTTGGATCATCAGCTGTTTTTTAAACTGAAATGTTATTTTAAAAGGACACTTAATTTCACTATTGCAAGTGGAAAACCAATGTTACTTGCTTTAACCATAATGTATGTTAAACAAAAAACACTGTGAACACAAAACATTATTAAATTCTAGCTAGGTACTGTGTTTTGCAGTACTTCTGAAGGAAGTTTAACAGGGGTGGATGGTTCTGTAAGCCTGGCCTGTGGGCTGGTCTGGAAGAGGAGGGCCTTGTGGCTGAGAAGAAAGCCTCTATGGAGAGTAGGTAGTTTAGGTTCCAGACCCCAGGCTGTTCTCTTGAGGCAAGTAGCTTTGTTTTCTGGTGGAAAGAGGACTTGCGAATTTAAATACTGATGCTTTTCTTGGAGAATGGGTTGGAAAAAATCAGAGATGATATTTTCAGGTCTGTTTTTGTTCCAAAAATCTTTTCTGGGGAGATGGTGAAAGTGACAGGACTTGACAGAGGCAAAGGAATAAAATGTGTGAGCTAAAAGGCAGAATTGGGTAAGTACAGGTGCGAATAGTCACATGTTTTTGAAAGTAACCGTGAGCAACCTGGATTCAGTGTGTAAGGTGAAGGCAATTTGCTTGAAGTAACTTAAGGGGTGCAGGAAGTTAGGAGGAGAGAAAGGAACAAGAAATAAGGCTTTTGAGTTTTTGTTTCCAGCGTCTGAAGTACACTACAGTGATGTTTGTGAGCTTTTAAACCTCATGAATGAATTCTGTTCCGGGAGGGAAATTCCATTGTATTGTAGTCCTGACTACCAAGGGATATTTTTATTTTTGGCAGCAACCCCAAACAGTGAAGCATTATGCCAAGTGTAACTTATCTGCTTACCTAATAGGACTCTTGCAGGTCTTTGTGAAAAGTGCTGTATCTTCCTCCTCGTCCTTCCTTCCCTCTGAGTGGAAGGCAGGGGAAGCCCAGCTGACCAGGGCCTCTGGAGTCCTGCGGAGATCTGTTATTCTGTGTGCAGTAATTGCTTGTGTTATTCTACTTGGCAGGTGAGCCCTTTCACAGTCCAGGGGCCCTGCGTGGCTGCCTCTATTACTTAAAAGCCAAGCTATCTTGTTAAACTCCTCTCCAGTGAGAGCTTAGAATCTCCTGAGACCTCCTGCAGCCTCTCTGTGCTGCACAGGCCCAGCTTGCCTTTAACCCTGTGTTAGTCACTGCGACCCCATCACGAGAATGTTAACTTTCCCACGTAGCACGGCAGGGTAGGGCTGCTAGCCAGACTGCTTGGTTCCATTAAGCTCTTAAGAGGTCCTGTATGGGTGCCCTGAATGAAAGTATCTCTTACTCTCAGTTCAGAGGAAAATGTGTTTCTTTTATCAACAAGAGAAGCTGAAAGCCAACGCAGAGAGAAGGATAAGCTTGGGACTCTGGTAATCTGAGGAACAAGAACTCAGAAAATTCATTTTTGAAAGTGGTTGGTGGTACAACAGGCTAATTGTAGAGATGTCTCACCTGTCTGAGCTGCCCATAAACTTTCACATGAAATTTCTATGCTATACACGTTAAAGTTCATTTATTTTGTTATTTGTTGGAGAGAGGGCCTTTCTGCCTCAAAGGTGAGGCGAATCGTATGGTTTGCATAGGACAAGCCAAACATTATGGGTGTTTTAAAAATGGAGGAGCAGTCTCTTCTGGACAGTACCTGCAGTGACGATATTGCAGCAAGGTCTGGATTGCTGTCAGGTAGCCTTGTGAGGTATGCAAGTGTGCCTCCTGATGAAGGGTAGGGTGGGCTGGGGCCCCAGCCTGTAGTGGGGAAGGAGCAACTTACTTGCCTGGCAACTATTCCTTCCTGACTGTCTCCCTAGGCTTTTAACGGTGAGAATCCTAGGATGGATTCATTAGCAATTTATTCATTTAGCAATAAAGGACTCCGAAATACGTGTGGTATTTGTGATTTGTACTTTTTATTTTGACATCTAAAATTGACTGTCAACATTTTAAATAGGAAAAGTTTCCAAGCAAGTTGGAAAATAGAACTAGAAATTTAATGCTTTTCATGAATAGCAAAGAATTTGAATTATCTCCTCAAGCCTTACAGTTAGTCCTGCAAAATAAATATATTAGATACTCTTTAGTGATGAGTCACTCTGAATAGTATTAAGTATTATGCTTAATAACTTAGTTTGTGTATTGCTGTAAGGTCTAAAATGCACATGACTTTACAGAAGCAAACCTGAGGAATAGCGAATGCCACCATCTTCATTTATCTAGGATATTTTAAGACTCTGGTATACTTTCACTTGGCTGTATCTAGTACAGGGGCCTCCTACTTCCTTTTTATCATTGGATTATAATTTGATGTTTTGTACAGTATACGCTTTGCTCAGGGACACAGTGATGGCAGTGCTATGAGGAGGAGAAATAAGATGATAGCAGCTGTAGCCATCGTAGGTGGGAATAGCTGTGTGTCCCCCTCCCTCCCCTGTCAGGATTTTTAGCTGCATTTCTCTCCTTCCTCTGAGCATTGGAGTTGGGGAGCAGGGGGTGCTGGACATCCAGATCCTGCTGAGTAGCCCCTGCCATGTAATCGCAGGCTCTCCACCCTCCACGGCAACCCTGTGCCACCTCTCTTTGCCCCCAAAGGCAGGAGAAAAAGTCTGCTTGTCATCAGGAATACTTCTTTCTTGGGGTTCTTTAGCAGAAGAAGGAAATTCTGTTGTATTATAGCCTTGCATACCAAGGGGCATTTTTATTTTTGGCAACAACCCCAAAACAGTGAATCACTATGCCTTGCATATGGTAGTATTTAATAAATGTTGGTTTGATTTGGGTCATGGAAGATTTACTTGCATAGTGATTTAGTCTCTGACACCTGCTCTGCTGGCACATATCAGTGGATATTTTAATTGGGGAAAAAAGATTTAATCAGTAGGTGACCTCAGATAATGTTCTGACAGACATTAGCTTCCCAAATGTTTGTTTCTACCTGTGGCATAGTGGGACATCAGGAAGGATTGGGTTGATTTTAGGTCTTCTCTTTGTTCTGCCATCAATATTTTACTTTAAGCAAAAGTCACTTTACCTGTCTTGCTTTCATCTGTAAAATCAAAGCCTCAGATTAGCTGTTCTCCGTAGCTGCCCTCTCCCTGGAGACGATCTGTATAGTCCCTGGGAGAAGTAAACTCCCCTCTGTCCAAGCTGAGGCCGTTTGTGGTACAGCTGGTCCGGCACGGCCACTTCAGCTTGTCTGTGCCGAGTGTGCCAGTGCATAGTGCACTAGAGCAAGGGGAATGGCACGCTCCGAGGCCGTTGGCGTCCAGTTCGTTGTGTTTGAGTGCTGGGCTCTCATTTAGGTTTGCTTCTTGCTCTTGCCAGGAAAAGAAAGAAGCTGGCTTTGTTGGTGACTGTCCTGGGAAAGACCTCCCAGACCACACAGCTTATGTTCTTTTGGGATTGCTGGCTCTCTGTTTAAATGACTTTAATTTTCAAGAGATGATTCTTCTGGTGGAGGCAATAGCTCTGGTTGGTAGAAAACTTTTTCCTGATAAGACTTCCTGAAACTCTCCAATTTAGTTTCTTTTTCGTTTGCTCTTGCTTTAATTCTGTTTCTTTAGAATTTTTCTGCTTCATGAAAGTGAATGTAATAAAACATTTCTGCCCTATCCACAGCAGCTCCTCCCTGTTCCCTGATGGTATTTTTAGGGAGAGAAAATGCCTTGTCCAGAGAAGAGTTTTTCCCTGACTTGCTTCGTTGTCACTCTGATAGTCCCTGTGCAGGCAGCCTTGAGTTACGGCAGTTGTAGGTTTCCAGATGGCTCAGTGGACCTTTCAGCCCAAATGCTTTCCTGATTCTCTTCTGTGCCACATAGGGAGAGGACTTCATTGTACTTGCAGTATTGCTTTCAGAAAACATGTTGCTTTCTGTCATTTTCACCTCTTAAAAGCTTTGTAGATTACACTGAAGTTCTGCTTCCTTCCTGTGGCTTCTATCTTGTCATTTCTAGAAGACTTGAAAATTTACAGTACATTCTGTGGTGACTCACTATGCCTGACTTTGGGTTTTCTGTCAGCTAGCTGCCTTTAAACATTTTTTTTTTTAATTAAAAATTTTAATTTTTAAATGAGAGGAGATGTAAGGGAGAAAAAGAGGGAGAGAAACATTGATGTGTGAGAGTAACATTGATTGGTTGCTTCCTGCACTCCCCTAACCAGGGACCCAGACCGCTACCCGGGCTGGTGCTCAACCCACTGAGCCACACCAGGGCTGATAAACATTTTTATGTCTCCATGTTTTTGTACTTCTGTATTGGACCTTAAAATTTTTTTACATTGAAATAAATTTAAATACCATAAAAGTTACCCTTTTAAAAGTATACAGTTCAGAGGCCCTGGCTGATGGCACAGTGGGTAAGGTTACAACCTGTGAACCCAAAGGTCACTGGTTTGATTACCAGCCAGGGCACATAACCAGGTTGCAAGCCAGGTCTCCAGCCAGGTCCGTAGCCGGAGGCAGGTGAAAGGCAACTATATGCTGATATTTCTCTCCCTCTCTGCCTTTTCCCCCCCCCCCCCCCCCTCTGAAAATGGTAGATAAAATCTTAAAAAAAAAAAGTATATAGTTCAGTGATTTTTACTGTATTTACACAGCTAACATCACTGTCTTATTAATTCCATACCATTTTTGATACACAAAAAAAAAGCCTGTACCCCAAAACAGTTACTTCCTGTTTTCCCCTCCCTTCTGTTATTGGGAGCCCTTAATATACTTTCTGTCTCTATGAATTTGCCTATTCTGGGCCTTTCATGTAAGTTGGAATCATTCAATACATGGCTTTTTTCTGTCTGGCTTCTTTCATTTAGCGTAATGTTTTTAACATCCATGTTGTAGCATCAATCAGTCCTTCATTTCTTTTTAATTTCTAAAAATGTCATTTTTATGGGTAAACCATATTATATTTATCATTTGATGGACATCTGAATTGTTTCCACCCTTTTTGGCTATTATGAATACTCGCAGTAAATGCTTTTTTACAACTTGTTGTGTAGACATGTTTTGTTTTCTTTAGGTGTATAGTCAGGAATGGGGTTGATGGGTGACATGGTAGTAACTCTTTTGTTTAACTTTTGAGTGCCAGACTATTTTGCAGAGTGACTGCATCACCAACAATGTATGCAGCTTCCAATTTCTCCACATCCTTGCCGATACTTGTTATTGTCTGTCTTACTGATTATAGTTATCACAGTGGCTTTGAAGTGTTGCCATAGTGGTTTAGATTTGCATTTCCCTAATGACTAATGATGTTGAGCATTTTTTATGTGCTTATTGGTCATTTGTATATGTTTTTTGGCTGGGTTGCCTTTATTGTTGGGTTATAACAGTTCTGTCTTCTAGATACTAAATTTTATCTAATACATGCTTTTCATTTTCTTTAGTTTCCATTGAAGCACTATTTTTTTTAATTTAAAAGATTTTATTTATTATTTTCAATGAGAAGGGGTAAGGAGGGAGGAAGAAAGGGAGAGAAGCATCATTGTTTAATGGTTGCCTTTTACGTGGCTCCAGCTATGGATCTGGCTGGAGACCTGGCTTGCAACCTGGGTATGTGCCCTGGCTGGGCAATCAAACCAGCGACTTTTGGGGTCACAGGCCCTTGCCAGTCCACTGAGCCATACCAGCCAGGGTCAAAGCACTATGTTTTTAATTTTGATGGTTTTATATATATATGTATACACACACATGCACAGACATATATACATACACACACACATATATATGTATATGTGTATATATATACACGTATATTTGTATATTTACATTTTATATGTAATTATATATATATATATATATATATTTTTTTTTTTTTTGGTTGTTTGTGCTTTCTCAGGTGGTATGGTGTCTGAAAAATCATTGCCTAATCTAAGGTGAAGATTTACACCTCTTATTTTCTATAAATTTAATCTATTACATCTAATATTCTCTGAGTTAACTTCTACCTCACACCACCTACAGAAGTTATTAGTCTCATCCTTTTGCACAAGGGTACCCAGTTTTCAATTTTTGGTTAAAAGGATTATTCTTTCCCCATTAAATGATCTTGGTACGCTGTTGAAATTCAACTGACTATAAATGTATGAATTTATTTTGGGCCTTTTTGTAACATTTTAGTATTCATTACATGGCTATCCTCATTTCTTCATATTGAGTCGTCATATTGGCAAGTGTTGCTATGGTATGTCTGTTATTAGCTCTGCCAGTCCTTACAGAGCTATTAAGGTGATCTCAGCTAATAAGAGTCCATTCTCAGGCTGAGGTGATTTTTGCTCTTGGGCTGTGAGAAAAATACTGTTTTTATTGACATAGACTTCTGTACCATCACTCTCTTTGCATAAAGTATAGTGAGGCTAGGTTTTGATTAAGAATTATTCTATCTTCTGGTGTCTGTGGTCTGGAAATTTAAGAGTTAAGTGTACCAAATTGTTCATGAGCATCTAGTGAAGGTCTCTCTGGTGTTTGTGTTGCTGGGCAACATTTTAGTGGCTACCCATGAAGTGTTGCACTGTAGGTAAGTCTCCTAGTAAACCTATAAGTGGTTTTGAAAGGTTTGAGTCTCTATTTTCTTTCTCAGCTGGATTATTTCAGCCTTTGTCATCCTCCGACTTGTGCCCTGAAGCCAGGTCCTTGGAATCACACTGCACCCCTCTGTGACCTTTATTGGCAGAGCTAAGAAATGTCTAATCTATAACCTCAATCAAACTGACTCATTGTGACAGCTACTTTCACAAACTCCCCTGCAGCAGCTAGGCTGAAGATCATTATTCTAGAATGTCATTTTATTAATGTAATTGGATAAAGCATTTACCATATGACTTGCTTTCTATGCCCTATAAATTAGCAACTAAGGATAATTACCACATGAATTGCAACATGAATCAGTACAGCTTTGGCAGAACAATTACCTGTGATAGTTTCTTTTCAATCTTAATATTCTTCTGACATTAAAATTCTGATAGACGATGTATTTTACTTTTGTTTATTGTTTGTCTATCTCACCTCACTAGAATGTCAGTTCTCCAAGAATAGACAGTTTTTGTTTGTTTTATTTCACTGAAGTATGCATGCCACTTGCCTGGAACAATGCCTGGCACACAGTAGGAACTGAATAAATTTCCATTTAATTGATTATTGATAAATGATTCAATCAATGAATAAAACTATAAACAATCAACTTAAATGCCAAGTCTTTGACCTAGGAAAAATGACTTGTTTTGTTGCCATAGGAGCAAAAAATTAATTTTGGTATATAGGCCCTTGTTCTTTTTCACATTTTACTTCAAGACATCTTAAGTGTTTTTTTTTTCACCTTGGAGCTATTTCCCCTTTGCTTTAGTAGGTGGGGAACCTTAGATAAGAGAAGGCCATTGGACAAGTGATGCAAGTGGAGTTTCATGGTAGTTGGAAGATGAAATGGAGATAGTTCAAAACAAACTATACCTTCTTTCTGCTACTTTAGCTCCCATAAATACTAGGAAGGAAACCAGTTCTTCCCTTATTGACCTGTTTCTCTTCCTTCCATAATGGTCTGCAGAAAGGGTTTCTTCCTGTTTCTCGGCCAAGGCTATGGCCAAATGATGGGGAGAGAGTTTTAGAGGAAAGGTGGACATGTGTCAGTTCTTTCCTCCTACAAGAATAAGGAGTATCATTCAGCCACACAAGTGTTCTTGTTGCTTAGGAAGTTGACTTGGTGACTGCTGCTTGATTTTAAATATACAATAGTGTAAAAGGTATAGAGCAGCCTATTAAGTCATCTCTCTTCAGCATTGATTCAAGATTTGACTTGTCTAAACAGCGTTATCTGGTATAATAATGTAAAGAAGTTCTGATAGCAGTTTTTAGAACAGCATTCTGAGAAAGGGGAGGGTATGCAAAAGGAAGCTTTGTGAAATTCCTTTGGCTTTGCCAAAGGCCTTAATAGGTAATAGTTACAGACTCCGTTGTTCCTCAGGGATCTGTTGTACTAGGTGGAGGCGTTGGAGTAATAATAACCTTTCTTTCTTTTTTTTTTTTTTAAAGACTTTTTATTTCATTATTTTTAGAAGGAGGGGAAGGGAGAAAGGCAGAGAGGGAGAGAGACATCAATGTATGGTTGCTTTTCACCTGCCTCCAGCCACAGGCCTGACTGGAGACCTGGTTTGCATCCTTATTATGTGCCCTGGCTGGGGAATCGAACCTGCGACCTTGGGGTTCGCAGGCCGGCATCTTATCCACTGGGCTACCAGCCAGGGCCCTAATAACCTTTCTGATACTTAGGGAGAAAGGGGGCTTGTCTCATCAGTCATCTGTTCTTAAGCTTTTCAGTGGCCTTCTTCAGATTTGAGAAATAAGGATTCTTTCCTAGCTTAGGTCAGGGCTCACTTATCAGAGTTTACCTTGAGTAACCGAGGTAAGTTTTCTTGTAAATGGGCCTTCGCTGTTCCAACTGGGCTTACCAAGAGGTACTGGCTTTCTTGGGAGTGCTTAATTATTTTTTGTGGAAACTTGACTGAAACTGAGGAGCAGGCATTGGAAGCAGATGCTCTGATTTTTCTGCTGTACGTAGCTAGGCTCTGTCTGCTTGGCCCTGTTGGGAAATTTTGCATGAATGATTTCAAGCACAGGTATTCTATTATGTGCTATTCTTGTTCCTGTCACTTGTGAAGAATGAATATAAATGAATCAGATCCAGGCTCTTTTCCTTTTCTTCTTTTGGTCCTTCTCATTTCAGGGACATAAAACATCCTCTGTCCTAGTATACCTGTTAACTTTCTTGCCTCCCTTTGTTCAAGAGCTTGTCTTTTTAGAATATCAGTTCTCTGGGATGATATCCAGGGCATGACTTCTCAGGAAAGGCTGTAGCAAGGCTGTTTGGTTGGAATCTGTGCAGTTTAATTGCTGGTCACACTTGATCAAAAAGGATAAAAATAAAGAGCATGACTTGTAACTGGTAAGGAGACAGTCTTTTATTTTGTGTGTCACAGTGTAACCAGGGAGGAGCCATTAAGACCCAGGTCTGTGTGCTGAAGGTATTGGTGGTATTTAGTTATTGACTAGAACACTATTTACTTAAAAAGATTTTATTATTTATTTTTAGAGAGAGAGGAAGGGAGGGAGAAAGAGAAGGAAAGAAACCTTGATGTATGTGAGAGACATCAATCAGTGACTTCTCCCACACCCCCAACCAGGAACCTGGCCCACAACCCAGGCTTGTGCTCAGTCATGTGCTCAGTCCTGTGCTCAGTCCATCTTCAGTTTGCAGGCCATTACTCAGTCCACTGAGCCACACCAGCCAGGGCTAGCGCACTGTTTTTTAAAAAGTTGGAATATGTGTATGTTGGACAGTAGTAGAATGGATAGTGGATTGTGGTATAGTCATACAATAGAATAAACACTGTAGAGCTGTGAAAAGTAAATGAATTGGTATTTCACATCACCATGAAAGTGTTTCATCAAAAAACCCCAAAAAAACCAGTGAGCAAAAGAAGCAAGTTATTTATGTGTACATGCAGTAGACTCAATTTCTTTTTTAAAGATTTTATTTATTATTCTTAGAGAGAGGGAAAGGGAGGGAGAGAAACATAAATGTATGGTTGCCTTTCACCTGCCTCCAGCTATGGACCTGGCTGGAGACCTGGCTTGCAACCTGGTAATGTGCCCTGGCTGGGAATTGAACCAGTGACCTTTGGGATTGGAAGCCATAGCCTGTCCACTAAGCCACCAGCCAGGGCTAGACTGTATTTTTTATAGGGTTCATACATATGTAAAATGAAACCATAATTGCTTAGAGGTGTGTACTTTGTTGGTAAAACTGTCTAAAAGTAAAGGAAGGATTATCACAATGACCAGATAAGGGGCTTGGAAGAAGGAAGGGGCTACAAGTTGAGAGGGGCCCAGGGGAATCCAAGGCTCTGGCAGTGTTCTTCTTTTTAAAAATTGTTTATTTTTATTTTATTATTTCTAGAGGGAGGGGAAGGTAGGGAGGCATCGAGAGAGAGAGAGAAACATCAGTGTACGGTTGCCTTTCGCCTGCCTCCAGCTACAGATCTGGCTGGAGACCTGGCTTGCAACCTGGCTATGTGCCCTGGCTGGGAATCGAACCAGCAACCTTTGGGTTCATAGGCTGGTGCCTTTCCACTGAGCCACCAGCCAGGGGTTAGTGTTCTGTTTCTTAACTAGGCTGTTATTACTCAATTATTTGTTTCTCTTATTCTTTAACACATACATTTATGTTTTTGTGTGATAGTTATGGTAATATTTCACAACTTAAAATTAGTTAAGGTGAGGAGGTGAAGGAGAATGGTCAGATAAGCAGATGTGTATAGGAGAAGCTTCCCTCCGGACTCCTTTCTTCCTTTGATTTGGCTTCCCTTCTAAGAACTGTTCCTTTATAGACAGCGCTGTGGGCTTGTCTACCACAGACCAATCTTCTGTCTGTGCCCTTTTCAGCAGCTTTTCTTATTCTGAAGTTTGGAAATGAGTGTCTTTCAGATATAGAGAAGCCAGTGCTTGAGCCCACCTGTTGATTAAATATGCCTCACTGAGCAAAGACAGCTTGAATAGCTTGGGTAATGTTTGTTGTATTTTCTTTACACCTTCTCTTCTCCACTTGAAACCCTCCTTTCTTCTCCCTTGCAAATATTTAAAAATTAAATACCAGTGAGCTTCAGAGCTCTTCTCACAGTTGCCAAGGGGTTCTAAGCCTGGTGTCTTTGATGAGAGAGATGAAAGGAGCTGCCATGCTCAGGAAGCCTAGGTGCTTCTTAGATTTTTCCGCCTTAGTCATCCAGAACATGGTTTTCTAGATTACTCCTGTGTTTCCCTCTTAGCGGAGACTATGAGCACTGGCTCTGGCTACACTGCTCTGAGTCAGCTTCTTCTGGAGGCTGTGTAGGTGCTTTGTCCTCCAGTTTCCTCTTTTCTTAGGCCTGAGATGGACTGTGTGGATGGAGATAAGAACTGCCTAATAATCGAAAGGAATGCAGGTGGCTGTGCTTGCGGGGGTGAAATTGCAAAGGTTGTCAATCTCCTGCTCTTATGTACATCTTCACTGCCATCAGTCTGTTTTATAACTTTTTTATCATTTGTTTTATTCCTACTTCTGTTTCTAGGTCAAATCATTCCAGACTGTTGCCCAAGTTTTTATGTGGGTATTTCTTTTATACAATTAATCTCATTTACGTGCTCACTCAACAAATATTGGAGTGCCTCCAAGGTGCCAAGTACCGTTGTACATATTGAGGACTGTACTGGACGACCTACAGCACGTGTGTGTGTGTGTGTGTGTGTGTGTGTATATTTACTGATTTTATTTATTCTTTAGAGAGAGGGGAAGGGAAGGAGAAAGAGCGAAAGAAACAGTGATATGTGAGAGATCACTTGCTGTCACTGGTGCTCAACCCACTGAACCACACCAGCCAGGGCTGAATAACCTATATTATGTGCTAATACCTCTCGATCGCTAATTTTCTTATTTACTCTCCCCACACTCAGGTCCTGTCAGGTTGTGCCATCATTGTCCGAGGGCAGCCTCGTGGTGGGCCTCCTCCTGAGAGACAGATCAACCTTAGCAACATTCGAGCCGGAAACCTTGCGCGCCGGGCGGCTGCAGCGCAGCCAGATGCCAAAGATACACCTGATGAGGTAGGTTCTGAGGCCTCCCAGCAGCTGTGGCCCTAGGTGATAGCCTAGTCTTCTTGACTAGATATATGCTTTCTTTTTTTTAATTTTTAATTTTTTAAATTAAGATTTTACTCATTATTTTTAGAGAGAGGGGAAGGGAGGGAGGAAGAAAGGGAGAGAAACATCAGTGTATGGCTGCCTTTGACCTGCCTCCAGCTATGGACCTGGCTGGAGACCTGGCTTGCAACCCGGTTATGTGCCCTGGCTGGGAATCGAACCATTGACCTTCGAGTTTGCAGGCTGGTGCTCAATCCACTGAGCCATCAGCCAGAGCCAATATATGCTTTCCTAGCTGTGTATTTTGAGTGTTTTTATGTTACAGAACTGATGATTTTAGATATAACCAGTGTCTTGCATTGATTTATATAAGTTTACTGCCCTTGGCAGTAATCCCAACCTCTGGAGTTTCCTCCTACCCGTTCCCTTAGGCTATAGAGCCTTCTCAGGTTTGTCATGTTTCACTGCTCCGCCTCTTGGAAAAGGTTAGAACATTTCCTAGGTAGTCTTGGCTGTTGGAGGTTGGCATTGCTTTTGACAGAGTTCTTATATTAATTTATGTTTAAATTCTTCATTCATATTCAAAATTCAGTGAAAAATCGAATTCTTCCCAAGGACTACTGATTAGGAGTTTTGTGTCTCCCTCGAGACGTTTATCACTTGTGCAAGCACTCTCATTTTTCTAAATGGTAGCATATAATAAATGCTAGGCCTGTGCTTTATTACAGATTCTTTTTTTTTTAAGTTTTTAAAACATATTTTATTATTTTCAGAGAGAAGGGAAGGGAGAGAGGCAGAGAGGGAGAGAGAAACATCAATGTATGGTTGCCTTTCACCTGTCTCCAGCAATGGACCTGGCTGGAGACCTGGCTTGCAACCTCTGTTAAACATTCTTAATCTGGGATTTACATGCCCCTAAAGGCATTGGAACTCCATGATGTTGTTTGCAAAATTTTGGGTGGATATGTATTTTTAAGGAAAAGAGCTTTTATCAGTTCTCAAGGCAACTTGTGGCTCAGTACTAGTCAAGAACCATTCTATTATGGTGATTTGCGAAATTTCTGAACATTTGCTCCACTTCTAATGCTTAGCTACCTAGCCTTTCTTGTGGTCTGCCATGGACTCCTTCAGGTCTTGCATCTCCAGGCAGCTGCTATGAGTCCTAATGGGGCATTGTTTAGTTGTCTTAGTTCCTATACTTTGAAACATGAGCTCTTGTCTCTCCTTTAGTTTTGCTTTGGCTATCAAAAATGAAATTTATGGATTCTAATTATTTGTCCTTTGCTCCAACTTAATGATGGTAGGCAAGTTGATACCTCAGGTTTCCTCTGCTGTTCTCCGATATACAAGCGAAGAAGAAAAAGCAGCTCATGGGGATCTTCTATTTGTGGAAAATCGTAATGCCCTCTATAATCAAGGGCATTTTGTTTGAATTGAGAAGGTGGTAAAACAATACTAGGAAAAAATAGAGAAAATTTCCCCAAATTTTGCTTTCAACAGCAATCAGATTCTTGAGATAATGGCCAAATAGATGAAAATCAAGTCTGTTTCATTGGTTTTCTTAGCACAAGTTCTAGGGAATAATAATAGTGGAATGCTTAGCACATGCCTATAAAGTAATTAGTTGTTAGCTGTGGTTATTACTAGTTTTATTTGTTATTTTCTACTGTTACCAATGTTCCTAGTACAGATAGACCAAGCACCGAAAAGAGTAAATCTTTTAGCACCTTTCAAATTTTGGGTGCAAAGTGCTTTACTTGACCAACGTTTTGAATAGTTCTTTCCTTTCAGTTGTATGTTGTATAACAGCTTGACTGCTTCCGAGAGAAGAGTATTGGCCCTGGCTGGCTAGAGTTGATTAAGTTCATTTCCTCAGAAGGAAGATCAGTGTAGCCTCTAGGAAAAATGGTTTTAATTTCCTGTTTTGTGGATGAGGATCTATGGCAGAGAAACACAAGGTCAGTTGGAGATTGTTCTAAAATAACTGTATCCTATGTAACAAACAGTACAATAAAATCTTACTAGAACTATCCTAGGTGAAAGAATACCACATATTCTGATCCCAGCTCTCATTACAGTTTTATATATTTATATAGTTTAGTGCTCTTTGGTTCTTTCGGAGCAATTCATTGTCACTGAATTTCTCCTAGTAACTTTTCAAAGGTCTCTGATGAGAAACATTTCATAGCTGTAGATTTTACCCATTCTTAGCTATAGTCACTATTTCTCCATCCTAATCATTTAGTCTCCCCTCATCCTGCTGTGATCTTTTCTTTCCCCCCTACCATGCCCTTGAAGCTTCTTTGGCTCAAATAAACAGTGATGCCAACTGGTAACTCAAATCAAAGATAGAGAGGGTAGGGCAGGGGTGAGCAGTGGGGGGAAAATGGGATAAATGTAGTACAACAACAATAATTTTAAAAATACACACAGAAACCTAATTTCTCTTGTTCTTATTTCATTCTTTCCACCCCCCAACATCCATACCTTCATCAAGACCTAAACATTCTGCTCTTTACAACCTCTTCTCCAACCTTGAGACTTCATTACTACTCCTATTGTTCTTTGTTCAACTCTGATCCTGTGCTTGGAAATTTTTTTTTCATTTTAAATTTTTCAGTTACATACATTCTTATATTAGCTTCAGGTATACAACTCAGTGATTAGACATTAATTACATAACTTACTAAACAATCATCCCAATAAATCTCACACCTATCTGATACCATACATAGTTATTAGAATACTATTGGCTATATTTCCTATGCTGTACTTTACATTCCCATGACTGTTGTGTAACAACCAATCTGTACTTTTTAGTCCACCCCTTCATTCTTTTCACCCATTTCTCTAACCCTCCTTTCATTTGTTTTTATTCTGTTTGTTTTGTTTTTTAGATTCAGTTGTTGGTAGCTATGTATTTATTGCCATTTTAGGGGACTCCCTACCTGCAGAGATCCCTTGGTGCCATGGATGAAATGAACCTTCCCAGGCAGCTTGTGCTAGGGGAGAGAAGGCTGGCCAGTGTCTGATAGACAAAGGCCTCGGGCACCTTTCTCCAAAGGCTTCTATTGGGTAATCAAGGTAGGGGGCGCATGTACACATCATAAATCATTGTGAAGGGAGAATGCTCTATAGAGTATGAGTTACTATGTTTAAACCACAATAGAAGGAATGTGGAGATCTTGCCTCAGGGTATGGTCTGCTAGACCAGATGATGACAGGGACTCCAGGTGGCTTATAAAAATAGGGAGGATAAGGATACATGTGGGCTAAGTTTTAACATTTGCTGTGGGTACAGTAAAACAAGTCAAGGAAGTTTGCTAGCTTCAAAGGTTATATCGAAAATTCCCATGGCCAGGTTCCTATCTGGGTCCCCTAGTTATAGCACCCAAGCTGGGCACTCAGGGTATGCCCCCTTTGTGGGGAAGTGCTCATCGAAGGAACAGTACTTCTCTGCCAGCACTTCTGTCTGGGAGAAAGCTGTCCGCCCAGCTCATGCTCTGATGTTGGACAATTCAGTTCAGTTCCTCCCCTTATGTCTGCTGCCTTTCAAAATGCAACCCCAGTGCTGGAGCTCAGAGGAAGTGAACCCAAGTAAGTCTGAGCATGGATGCTTTAGAGGAACTGCCTGGAAGGGAAGCCCTACATCTCCCTCAGCTTCAAAACCTGCTTTTTACAGACAGAAATTACAAGGACTTCTGTCTCCGACACTGGGCTGAGGTGGGGACTAGTGTGGGGTTGGGACCCCTTGCTCCTCAGGAGGGACATCTGCAGACCAGATATCCTTCCAAATTTTTATGCACCAGGTGTGTGTGTGTGTGTGTGTGTGTGTGTGTGTGTGTGTGTGTGTGTGGAACCAGCCCTTTTTGCATCTCCACCCCTCCTACCATTCTCTTTGGAGCTTCTTTTCTAATTTCCTACTTGTAGGACTTTATTCAGCCAGATTTCAGGCAGTTCTGAATGACAGTTGTTCTGTAGTTTAGTTGTAATTCTGATGTGGTTGTGAGAGGAGATGAATATGGCATTTACTTATGATGCCTTCTTGACTGAAAGTCCTGGAATATTGAAAGAGTAGTCTCTACCTTTGTAATCCTTCTAATTTTTTCTCTGTGTGCTCCCAGATCTTTTTGAACCATGATTTTCTTTTCTTTTTCTTTTTTTTAATTAATTTTATTGTTTTTGTATTACATCCATCCCCTTTTTGCTCCCCTCTGTCCCCCTCCCCACCCACCCATTCCCCTCAAAGTCAATCCCACCTGTTGTCCATGTCCATGGTAATTTTATTTTCTTGCTGTCATTTTCAGACTTCAGTGGTTCCCTATTACCTCTGTGGCATATCTAAATGCCTTAGCCTGGGATTCAAGCCTGTTTGTGGCTTGACTTTTATTTTAGTCTCTTGCTGACCCAGCTCCGCGATTCTGAATGACAGCCATGCTGAAACTATTAAGAGCCACTTAAGTCTTAACCTGCTTGTGCCTTGGCTCATGATGCTCCATCAGGAACTCCTTCTTTATTTGTGTCCTGGTGAACACCTACTATCTCTGAAGATTTAAGCTCCTGAGAAGTCACTCTTGACACATTGCCTTTCATCGTTCCATTTTTGTACTGTCATAGCATTCGTAGCATTTTATTCCATGTTTACATGTCTTGCTCTACACAGACTCCTCGAGAGGAGAGGTGTTCACTCTCATCATATGCCTGGTCAATGCCTGGTGTGAAGCAGATATACAGTGAATATACACTTATGTGAATAATAAGGAAAAGAACCCAAGTCTGTTTTTGGGGAGTCAGCAGATTGTCCAGTGGCTTTCCATTGTTTTAGTACATGCTGTCTAATACTTTCACATCCAAATGGAGTCAAGGAGCATTATTTATTGCTCATTGGCCTCCCGTTGTTTCACTATCCCAAATACCATTCATTTGAGTACCCTCTACTTTCCTTTATGATCTTCTTTCAAAGATGTTCAGGTTTTTCTTAAGTCTCCTGGCAGTAAGCAGCTTCACATCATGTCCCCGGCTGTGACTGTCCTGTTGCAGCATAATGCCCAGTGTTGTGGGGCTCCTCTAGGCGGCCTAGATGCTGCATTGATGGACACTGGGCATTTGTATTTATTTCCCACAGATTTATTGAACTCCTGTTGGTTTAATGAGAAATACAGAAATGAATGTCCTAGTCCTATATCAGTAGAGCTTTTGAGAATTGAGGTGGTGGGGTGGTTGGGATAGAGAAGGTTTAGTTATATATACAGGTGGTACAGTGGGGTGATTAGAAGAGAAGGAGGTATAGGAAGTATTAAACATTGGGCCTGGTTCAAAACTGTCCATTGTTAAGGTTTTACATTGTTGTGGGATTTAACTTGTTTCAGTAGTGCAGGAGTCTTACCTGCTCCAAAGAAAAGATTGGAATTGAACATTCCATTTCATCAGGGTAGGCATTGAAACCTGGCTTGGGTCTAGTGGTGGAGAGCAAGCTGCCAGATCATCTACTACGGAGCATTCTCAAGGGAAAGGGGATTTCAGAGTCCCAGCTATTTAATGGCTATTTGCTTTGTAGGTGGAGCTACGGGCGCAGACCACAATTGCTCTTTCTGTTAGGCCCTGCTGGGTCTTATTTGATAAATGCTTTGAGCAGATTTCCCAATACTTGTCTTAGAGTTGTTCTGAGATGCTGTGGAGCCTTCTGCTGGCTGTCATCTGTGTGGATGCTTTTACTAAGATCCTTGCCTGGAGCGCTTTGTTGCCCTTGTGAGGAGTGAGGTGGTCACTTCCTTTCCTGCTTCTCCCAGTCATCTTGTCATTTAGTATCATGTCCATTAACGAACTGCCCAACCTGAGAAAGCTGGTTTGAAAAAGGAAGATTGCAAAAAGTAGATTTTTTTTCCTTATAGGATTAGGTATATGTCCTTTTGAAGACCTCCAATAATAGTCTCCTATAGCCCCGTGATTGACCAGCTGTAAAATACTAGATCCCTAGAGAAGGGTGCTCCTTCAGCAAGCTTTTAAAGCTTTTAGTAATTCTTCCCAGTTGCTAGAAATTGGAGGTTTCCCCACAGGAGCTAGGTATTTCCTTGTGAACTGACCCTTGATAAATGAATTTTTACCAAGGTCTTGGCCCTCTTTTGGAGTCCATTTGGTAGGAATGAACTTATTTATTTATTAAAAAAGATTTTCAACCTTTTTTTTTTTTTTTTTTAATTTATTTATTATTTTTAGAGAGAGGGAAAGGGAGAAAGGCAGAGAGGGAGAGAGACATCAATGTATGGTTGCCTTTCACCTGCCTCCAGCTATGGACCTGGCTGGAGACCTGTCTTGCAACCTGGTTATGTGCCCTGGCTGGGAATTGAACCAGCAACCTTTGGGTTCACAGGCCTGCACCTTATCTACTGTGCCACCAGCCAGGGGAATGCACTTTTTAAAAATAAAAAAGATTTTATTTATTTTAAAGAGGAGAAGGAAGGGTGAAAGAGATGGGGAGAAACATGGATGTCAGAGAGAAACATAAATCAGTTGCCTCGCGTACCTACCCCACCGGGGACTGAACCTGTAATTGAAGCATGTGCCCTGACCCAGAATCACACCAGCCGCCTTTGGCTTTTCAGGACAATGCCCAACCGAGTCACAATGATCAGTACTAGGAGTACTTGTCTTATGAGAGCTTTTCCAAGTGTTTAGGAAGGTAGTATATTACTGAATATGTGGTACTCAGAACTAAACCCTAAGTATTAAATAAACAAGGCCCCTCCAGAAAGTATCCAGCCACATATTACAAAAAATACATTTGTTGAAGAAGATATAAGACATAAGAAACATTGTATATAGGACAATGGACACCTTAGTCCCCTTCAAAGTGGACACCTTGGGACCTTATACAGTTCTCCCAGCATCTCTTTTTACTGTTCAAAGAACTCTGCAAAATCCATTGTAGGAATTGCTATCAGCTGCCCCATCATATTTTCCTGAATCTCATAATGGTCTGAAATTTCTTCCCTTTCAAAGACGATTTTAATTTTGGAAAAAGTCACAAGTTGCAGGGCACCGAATCTGGGCTGTAGTGGGCCTGAGTCACCTGTGGGATTCGATGCTTTGCAAGAAAACTGAGTGACACATGATGCTTGAGTGCTCCTGTTGTGATGAAATTGCTAATCAGCAGTTGCCCAGAACTGTGGCTGTTTTCATTGTATCTCTCAATTGACGAAGAACATTGAGGTAATACTCCTTATTAATTGGCCTGGAGGGGTGTACTTGTGATGGACAATACCTTCCCAATTAAAAAACAAGTTAACGTGTTCTTGATCTTGCGGTGACTTTGCTGCACCTTCTTACGGTGCAAGAACCAAGCACTTCCATTGGGACAACTGGCCCTTGTTTCCTGATCATAGCTGTACGACCTATGATTCATTTCTGGTTATCCACTTCTTGAGGAAATCTGGTTCATTGGTATGAATCAAGTCATTACTAACTGCAGCATGATGTTTCTTCTGCCCTGGTAGCAGAAGCCACTGAATCAATTTTGCTATGACACGTTTCATGCCAAGACCCTGCATCAAAATCTTGGACACTGTAGTTTTGGAATCCTTCCAGTTCTTACACTGTGTCAGTTGCTGACCTTTGTGGGTTGCAGCCAGTACATGTTCAACATTCTCAGGTGTTCTGCTTGTTGCAAGCCTTCCAGAACGTGGATTACTTTCAATAGATCCTCGACCACCTTTGAAGAGTTTTGCCATACTTTTTATTTGCACTACTCATTATGGCGTGATCCCCAAAAGCCTTCTGAATCATCTGAATAGTTTCTGTGGAGGAATGTTCAAGCTTACTGCAACATTTGAAACAGATTTGTTGCTTTACTTGCTCATTTAGAATGTGACAGGTCACAGTGTACACATTCTTACTCAGTGACGTCTACTGCCCCCACTGACTAGTACAGTGAACTCATCTTTGTTAACGTAAGCATACTCTAGTCCACTCTACTTGGCTGTCAGGTTACATCAATGTCATGAAAACTGTTCTCATTATATTGACAATGGCTGGGGTTTTTCTGGACAGCCTTTGTATAGTTAAAGATATTTTTTTTTTTAGATTTTATTATTTTTAGAGAGAAGGGAAGAGAGAGAGACAGAGAGGGAGAGATACATCAGTGCATGGTTGCCGTTTACCTGTCTCCAGCTACAGACCTGGCTGGAGACCTGGCTTGCAACCTGGTTATGTGCCCTGGTTGGGAATTGAACCAGTGATCTTTGGGTTCACAGGCCAGCGCCTTACCCACTGTGCCACCAGCCAGGGCTGAAGGAAGATTCTTTTTTTTTTTTTTTTTTTAAAGATTTTATTATTTCCATAGAGAGAGGAAGGGAGAGAGGCAGAGAGGGAGAGAAAGATCAATGTATGGTTGCCTTTCACCTGCCTCCAGCCATGGACTTGGCCTGGAGACCTGGCTTGCAACCTGGTTATGTGCCCTGGCTGGGGGGAAGATCTTTTTAAAGTAAGTAGATCACTAAGTTAATAAAAGTGTCAGGAGCCTATGTTACTTGATTCAGTAGTGTTTCTGTGATTGGTTGATAATTGGGCTTATTTATCATTCATCAGACTTTTTGGTTACAGGTATCGTTTTTCATTTTTAGGAATGGTGTAAGAAGTACAAATGGTACTTAAAATGAGCTTTATTTTACCATTGAGTGAGCTTTATTTTACCATTGAGTGATTAGCTCTTTTGCTTGTTGATGCTTTGAGGACAGAGCATTAGATGATTGAGTGTAACCTTTTGTGTCTTTGATTTCCTAAGCACTTACTTAGGATTAGTTCTCCCTAGAGCCATCCACAGTTGGTTTATGTAACAGGACTGGTGTTTTGTATACTAGCCTAACTGGTTGTTTCTGGTTTCTGGGAAGTCAATATGGGTGTTTTCCTTCTAGAAAAGCTTGTTGGATAATCTTGTGGAATGGTCTTCATGGGCTGAACAGGTCAGCAGAGAGTTCCTTATCAGGCCACGCATGTACTGTTGTTCTTTTACTGTGTGTGGCCCAGGTTCTGTGGCTCCTTGAGGTTATAACAGAAATTGTGTGCCTATTGTATACCACTCTTCCCTTTTATACTTTGCACTTTTTTTGCACGTGAGTTTCTGCTGATCATATACTCCTTGAACTCTTACTCTCTCCTTCCGCATTTCTGTTCTAGGGATCTTGGGGAGCTGAACTAGGTCTGGGCTGTAAATTCAAGTCCCTGTGACCACTGACTGACAGGGCTGCTTCAGAGGAGACATCGTCCTTTGTCCTTACCATCCTAGAAGTGATGGGCTGAAGATGGAGCAAAACTACTCCTTTGTACAGTATCTTGAGATCACATGGAGACTTTCCTTCCCATTGTGTAGATGTGTGGCACACTCCTTGTGTCAGTGCCTTTAATGGGTGACTCCTGTCTCATCGTCACGGTGACCAGGACCTGTTATTGATGTCTTCCTGAGAGATCCTGAGACCTGTATAGGGTTCCACTGGTATATCTTCAGACTAGAGCAGTAGAGGAAGAGACATTTTGGGGAGAGTAGTTCTTGCCTTTCTCAACTTCATTAGCTGTTCCTAAAAAAGGGGGAGGAAGTAACACATGCAAGGCTCTTACTTGAGTAGGAGACTCATTCTAGTAGCACTAGAACCTTATCCCTACTTGGACAGTGCCGTGAGCTGGTTTCAGGCTAGTTGAACAGGGAAGTGCTTTGTAAACTGTAAAGAGATAAACAAATGGAGGCCATGGTTGTTAATTTATGACTTCCCTTTAGCTATGGGAGTTTCTGGAGCCTGGAGTGGGTTGATAAATATAAAGCATTTAGAGTAGTGGCTAGCATGTGCTAAGTGCTATAAAATTTTTGGCAATTACTCACCAAGTGAGCTGTAGCTCTGAATAGACAATGATGGGGGAAAAGGTACTACTGCCAGTCTCTGGAAAACCATGAGGTCTGCTTTTAGGGCCTTGTGCTAGTTAAAACAATTGCAAGGGTATCTTTTTAATTTTTTTAAAGATTTTGTTATTTTTAGAGAGAAGGGCAGGGAGGGGGCCAGAAAGGGAGAGAAACATCAGTGTATGGTTACCTGTCACCTGCCTCCAGCTATGGACCTGGCTGGAGACCTGGCTTGCAACCTGGTTAGGTGCCCTGTCTGGGAATCGAACCAGCGACCTTTGGGTTCTCAGGTCTGTGCATATCCACCGTGCTACCAGCTAGGGCGGACCTCTTTTTATGAGCTCCCTAAGTGTGTGATCTATGTTGTGTGCATTTCATTTTTATGTTCTCTTCAGGGCCTAGTACAGGTCTAGGATATTGAAGAAATGAACTTGAATGTTACTTATGGGGAACTAGGCAGTTCTCATGTGACACATTTGTTTTGCCTCTCAGCCCTGGGCATTTCCTGCTCGAGAGTTCCTTCGGAAGAAGCTGATTGGGAAGGAAGTCTGTTTCACGATAGAAAACAAGACTCAGCAGGGACGGGAATATGGCATGATCTACCTTGGAAAAGGTGAGTATTAAGGAGGAAAGGACTCATTTTTCTCCTTTCTGAGTCTAAAGTTCCTTCCATCCGTTTTCATCTGGTGGAAGGCCAGTGTGGGTGCTGGTGGAGGTAGCCCTAGGATGGTTGATGTAGTTGGAAGTGTGAGTTCATGGCACATACATGCAGAGGAGTTACTGATATTTTGGTTTCTTGTTTATTCCTGGGCCTGCTTTCCTGGATTGGTTGAGGCATATGTTGTACAGTGGAGCCTTTTCCCTTGTATTTAGGCCTTCAGCGCATGGAACTTAATGGCTCTGTGTTTCTAGGTCATAGTGCTAATTGAATTCCTATAGATTTCCGATTGCATCTTCTGTTTATTTATCTTGTGGTTTTTCTTCTGTTCATGAGGACTCTTTAGGAAAGAAAGATTTGTTTTGGGGCTTGTGGTTGTTTGTTTGTTGTTTTTTTGCAAGCCACATAATTTCGCAGTTGAATGGGAAGAACACATTTGGAATTGTGTACATGTCCATTAGAATTCTGGCTCTCCTGTCATGGACCCTTACTTAATTTAACCCTTTTCTAAGCCCTAGTTACTTCACTTGTAAGTTAATGAGACATTTTAAAGAGATAGTATATGTAAAGCATGTAGTTCTAGCACAGAGTATATGCTCAATAAATATATTTGTGCATGTGTATACTTATGCCAGTTATTTACCTGGGCCAAATGGCTCATGGGATATTAGGTGTTGCAGTCTTTTGAAATAGGTGGAAGGAGAGAAAGATTGTGGAACGGAGTTTGAACAGAAATAGAACATTGAAAGACTTGGTAGAATTTTCTCTGTAAGGAATGAAACAGTCACACTTATCTGAAATTATTTTAGTAGCAGATATTTTTAAGTTTCCTGTGATTATTTGATAAAATAGCCTTCCAGCTAAGCTGCGTTAGCTAATCTATTTGACTTAGGTAGTCAGTCCTAGAATTAAGAAAACAGGGTAACATCATTCTCTGTAAACATTTTATTTATTTATTTTGAGAGTGAGAGAGAGCGTGCAATATCAATTTTGTTGTTCCACTTATCTGTGTATTCATTGGTTGATTCTTATATGTACCCTGACTGGGGATTAAACCTGCAACCTTGGCATATCAGGATGATATTCTAACCAGCTGAACAGCCCGGGCAGTGTTCATCCTTTTAAGATTCTGATTTTAATTGTAGAGGTTTTAGATAAGTGAATTGAGCATTACCTTGGAGGTATCTTGTTGAATTTACCCAGTGGAGAAATACCACCATTTTCAGCCTCTCAGACAAATAGCTATCTGTTTCTTGATTGGATGGGAAGTTATAGTAATATATGTAATCTTTTCAAGCAGAAATAGATTTGCCTTTTACATGTAATTCAACTAATATAATAGGAAATAAAACACTTAAGCATTATTGTTGGATGGTTACTGGTTAGAAAGAATGTAAAACAAATAGATGTACATTGTTTTCCAAATGTATTGTTCAAGGATTTCATTACTTAAAATCCAATTCAGGATAAGCACAGATATATCTGTATAAAGAGCCAGTGTCTAAGAGCTCATTTAAATAATCTCAGTTTTCAACTAAAATGGTCAGATTGCTTACGTTAAGAGAATTTCACATTATAATGTTTTAAAAAGTTTATTTTTTATTTTTATATTTTAAAGGTTTTATCTTTTTCGAGAGAGGGGGGAAGGGAGGGAGAAAGAGAGGAAGAGGAACATCAATGTGTGGTTGCCCCTTGTATATTCCCAGCTGAGGACCTGGCCCGCAACCCAGGCTTGCGCCCTGACTGTTAATCCAACCAGCAGTCCTTTGGTTTGCAGGCTAGTGCTCAATCCACTGAGCCACATGAGCCAGGGAATAAAAAGTTTTTTTCCTAAACTCACCCAGATTATAAACTGGGTATAATTAAGCAGTTAATGCACGAACGTTTAGAATAAAACCTGGCACATAGGATTTTATCAATAAATATGTAACGAAAGAATGATTTAAAATTACCTGCATCTTTGCATTTTAAAAGCTTAAATGACTGAAAGTTTTAATATTTTCATTCAGGTACTTTAACCAATTCTGAATGCCATTCTAATGAAAGGAAACAGTGGCTTGGATAATTAATTAGTATTCATATATTTATCCTGATTTGTGGCTACTCTTTATGATGGGGGGAAATGGTAGAATTTGAGAATTTGTGGTTAACCTAGAACTTACTGAAGTGAAAGAGATGATTAGTCTTACGATATTTGGAGAAGACATAGTCACCCACCTGCTCTTAGTGACATTTCTAATTGTGATTTGATCAAATTCATAACTTGATAAGCAATGAGCAAGAAAATCAGATGACCTAAAATTAAAATTCCCTGATTTCAGTATTCTGCCTCCTACATTTTGTTACTTCCTTTGGGAAGCTGACCCTAAGAAATGTGTTTTTCTCCCTTTGAAGGAGCAAGCAGGACTAAAATTTTACAAGTGGGGCTGCTGAAAGTCATTACCAGTGTGCTCTATGCTAAGGAGATATCTATTGGATATGCTGTTGATTGGCTGCTGTATGGCCTCCCACTTTGTTTGTACCAGGCTTCATTCTCTTCACCCCCTGACTCCTTGGCCCTTTATTGCTCAACTTTTCCCTTTCTTGTTAAATCCTTCCTTTTGACTTTTCATTCTTTGAATTCCTGCTGTTTTGAAAGAACTGATATAATTTTACTAATGTTGGGTAGCTGTGTGTGTCTGGCCTCAGTACTAACTTCAGTGAAAAGTTTCTTATGATCCATGCTCAGCCTTAGAACCTGAGCATGCTTTGTATAAATACCATTAATCTGAACTTTTCTTGATAAGAAGAGAGGCTTACAACTGTGCGGAAATTGGGGCATGCTAATGGCAAGACATTTAAGTTGGGTTTGGGGTTTGGTGTGTATACCTGGGCTTGATTGCAGAAGTAATTATGTATTGTACTGAACAGAAATCTTACAGAATTTCATTCTGTGCCAACATTACCTGTAAGCTAGACTTTGCTTCAGTTTATCTAGGAGCTTGTTTCTGCCATATTAAACATTTTTATGTGGCAGTTCTCTCATAGATGTCTTCCTTTATCGTTTTGGTTGACAAGCAGAGATTTAAGAGAATACACAGAGCCTAAAAGCTTTTTCAATAGCATGGAAATGCAATTACTGTTTCAAGTGCCCAGGTAAAACCTAATCAGGTTGGGTTTTATGTTTAACTTTATTTTTCTTGCCTGCTCTGAAGGATGCTGTGTGAGAGATTAGAAATCCAGACACTGTCCCCTGTGTGGAGAGTCTTTGTCAACCTGTGGAGCTTGTCTTGATTCCTGTTGGAGCAAAGAATAGGACATCCTGAGAGGAATTGGACTTTCTAATGTAAAATGTAGTAGACAGTCCTCAACAAATCTGTCTGATTGTATAATAGATTCTTATGTGCTTGGCTGTTACAGACATTATTGTTTGATATTCATAAGAACCCATTTTGGGGAGGACCTCTTCTCATTTTAGAGATGAGTGAGTTAATGTTGAGAGACTTGGTCTATGATATTAAGTGGAAGAATGTATATTCAGCCCCACGCCTCTCCTCCTTGGGTCAGTGCTCTTTATACACTCCTAGTGCTGCGTGTGCCTCGTTTTCTTGTCAAATCTATAGTTGTTCTTGAGGTTGCGTTTGGCTTGGGAGACGCACAAGAAAATTACAAGTAAAGTCTTGAAAAAAAGACTTGTAGACCTTTGGGTCTTTAGAGTCTAGACATTTTGGGAGAAAAGGTTCCCCCAAACGATGCCAACACTGCATCGTTGCCTTGTCCAGTTCTCTGGCAGCATCATTCTTCTGGAAGACCTAATGGTGAAAGTACACTCCATTTGCTCTCTAGTGTCATTAGAAGCAGGTTTGAATCTTGTATTTAATTTGCTATGTTTTTTCCTTCTCCTTCTCAGATACCAGTGGGGAAAACATAGCAGAGTCCCTGGTTGCAGAGGGCTTGGCCACCCGGAGAGAAAGCATGAGAGCTAATAAGTAAGTCTACATTACTCTTCTTACCCTCAGACTTCCTTCTACTCCACTGTGAGAGCTGGGGTTGCTCAGGGGAGAATGCGCTCTGCATTGGCTTTGCTGCGTTTTCATTACTGCCCCCTGATATTAAGTGGGTAACCTGTGGTGCCCTCTGCCTCCCAGGTGTGGACTATTCTGGGCCAGCAAGGCCACTCACCATTCTTTAGTGGCATTTTTTTTAGAAATCTTTTTTTATTTCTTTTTAAAGATTTTATTCATTATTTTTAGGGAGAAGGGCAGGGAGGGAGGAAGAAAGGGAGAGAAGCATCAATATATGGTTGCCTTTCTCCTGCCTCCACACTTTCTTCTGCCTCCAGCTGGGGCCCTGGCTGGAGACCTGGCTTGCAACCTGGGTATGTGTCCTGACTGGGGAATCGAACCAGTGACCTTTGGGTTCTCAGGCCAATGCCTATCCACCGAGCCACCAGCCAGGGCCTTCTTTAGTGACATTTGATGTGTGTAACCCCTTTAAAAAACAGGCTTGAGAGAGGCGGCTCTATTCTTCATATCATGAGAATCTGCAGGCTTTGTTTTAACCAGACACTCAGTTCCATAGTATTTATCCATTCATTCTAGAAGATTCATTGAGTACTTCCTATTTGCCAGGCTGTGTTCTAGACATTGAGAATAGAGCCATGAACAAACATACTTAGCTTCTGCTAACATTTTAATGGGGAGACAGGTGATAAACCAAGAAATAAGTATAGACTGTATCATGTGCCAGGAATAAGTATAATGAAAAAGTGGAGTGAATAAATAGAATTCAAAGCAAAACATACTGCTCAGAATATAGTTAAACTGATAAGGGCTTAAAGGTTCTGTTTTAAAGTCAGGGAGAATTTCTCTTTCTTCAAAGCCTTTGAAGTCTGTTTTGGATTATGAATTTATAGATAACTTAATAAGGTGAAAATGTATTTGTTTAACTAATAGCAGTGTGAACTTAATAGAAATGAGTGCTATATGGGTAGACTTTATAGTACATGTAGTCATGCTCAAGTTTACTGGTGTTGGCTTTGAGTAGGATGGATTACAGCTGGCTTTAATTAATACCTTAGTCTCTGAAAAATGATAAGCTACGTCAATAATTTGGAGGCTAAAGATGCTGTTTAAATCATGTCCAGCTTTGGATAAATACTTGCATGGACTGTACTAATATGGGGATAAGCAAAGGCAAAAACGTGCTTTTTGCATTCTTCCTGTCTTCTTAGTCTTGGGGCTTCTGTGGTCCTTTCTGACTTCATAGAATCATTTGCTAGAAATTTGTGGCATTAAGACATTTGTCTTAGGTGGTGTTTTTGGCAGCATGCTGAAGTTGTATCTTAATTGCTGGCATGATTTTTGTAGCACAGTTTTTTAGAAATCAAATTTGCACCCAGAATGAAGAATTTTTGAAAAGCCCATACATAGTAGAGAGAAGAGAAAAAAAAAAAAAGCCCATAGTAATAATTTACCATTTCAACAAAGATACCTCCCTTGGTATACCAATTTTTTTTCTCCAAATTGTCTTGACTTGAAGCTTTTCTCAGTTTCTATGTTTGCTTCCTCTCTCTCTCTCTCTCTTTTTTTTTTTTTTTTAAGGTTTTATTTATTATTTTCAGAGAGAAGGGCAGGAGGGAGGAAGAAAGAGAGAGGATGCTTCTCATCAATGTATGGTTGCCTTTCACCTGCTTCCACCTAAGGATCTGGCTGGAGACCTGGCTTGCAACCTGGTTATATGCCCTGGCTGGGGAATTGAACCAGTGATCTTTGGGTTCGCAGGCCGGCACCTTATCCACTGTGCCACCAGCCAGGGCTACATTTGCTTCTTTTAAGCTTTTTTTTTTTTTAAAGATTTTATTTATTATTTCCAGAGAGAGGGGAAGGGAAAGAGGCAGAGAGGGAGAGAAGAATCAATGTATGGTTGCCTTTCACCTGCCTCCAGCTATAGACCTGGCTGGGGACCTGACTTGCAACCTGGTCGTGTGCCCTGGCTGGGGAATTGAACCTTTGGGTTCGCAGGCCGGCACCTTATCCACTGTGCTACCAGCCAGGGCTTTTTTTTTTTTTTTTTCCTTCGTTGAATTGTGGCCCTAATTTTGGATCCCTGAGAATGTGATTGTCTTTTATGGGGGGCAGCAAGGGAAAAAAGGCCCTGAAGACTTCTGGTTTGAGAAATTATAGGGCAGAGGTCCCTGCTTTAGATATCTCTTGTGATCAAGGTGATCACATTTTTACATGCATTTATACATCCATTTATACATACAGCCCTTGATGGAAGCAGACACTGAGATTATGAAGAAGCCTTGCAGTTTACTTCTTTTGCTCAGATGTGTGTGATAGAGAAGAACAGAGTCATTTCTGGTTTTGTTTGTTTATTTGTTCATTTGCTTGATGTTCTGGCTACCCTTGTAGTGTGACCTACCCCCGAGGAAGGAGGAGTCTTCCATTTTCAAACTGCATTTGCTTAGCTGGCCTTATTGAATGTGTAAGTAGTTTTGGGGTAACATTATCTGCAATAACAGCGTTTACTTTTCATTCCATAGCCCTGTTCTGTGGACAGTAGGGAGAAAGAGTGATTCTTTTTTTTTTAACTTTAATTTTATTTGATTGTTGTCTTACATTTATCCTATTTTTACCCCCACTGCTCTTCTCTGCCCCACCTTTCTCCCCCTCCCACAGTCAATCCCCCCTGTTATCTATGTCCGTGCATGGGTCATCCATGCTAGTTCCTTGACTAAACTGCTTCTCTTCGCCTCTTTCTTCCCTTCTCGCCTCCCCCCAGTAAGAGTGGTTCTTAGTCACTTTTCCTCCCCTGTGTCCTGCTGAGCTCTGCCTGGATTTCAGTTCCTGAATCTGCAATAGTTAAATGAGTTGTACCCCCTGGAGGGGCTTCCCTCTGAGCTTCAGCTAGTTTTCCTGTAATCACTGATGGTGGCAGTACTGAGACTTGTGTTCTTTGGATCTTCTCATTAAATGCTTTTGGGATTGAATCTGTTGTTGGAGGAAACAAATTTGGAGTTCTGAAGTTGCACTCATGATGGTTTTCTGGTTATAGGCTTGGGTCCTGATGCAATTGATCTGAAACAAATTCTTTTGGACCCTTCAAGGGGAGAAAATGCTGAAGAAACCCAGAGTCAAAGAAGATATGTTTGTGAACTCACTAATCACGAATATTTATTTTTCACATTCCAGCCCTGAGCAGACTCGGCTTTCAGAGTGTGAGGAGCAAGCAAAGGCAGCTAAGAAAGGGATGTGGAGTGACGGGAATGGTTCACATACTATCCGGGACCTCAAATATACCATTGAGAACCCAAGACACTTTGTGGACTCACACCACCAGAAGCCTGTCAATGGTGAGGCTGGTGGGCAGAGACAGACACAACTCAGGGTGGTGTCTTTCTGTTTGTTTGCAAGCTTTTTGAGGTTTATAAAACCTATTTTACTTATTTAGTATCCAAGGGAAATTGTTAAGGGTAAAACAACTCCGTGATGTTTTGGAAGAAAACTTGATCCAGTTTACATGGCTCACATCAGATATATTTTGCAAAGATTAGTTCTTTGCTGGTATAGGGTAGTAAATTGCTGGTAGTCTTGCACATTGGGGCTCATTCTGTTTTCTAAAACATGGCTACTTAGATACCATTCTTAGAAGTAACTTGAGGTGGAAATGTGTATACTTCATACAACTGAATGTGCACAGAACTATATATATACAAGTACATATATACTTCTGGTCTTACTTTGATACCTTGTTAACACTGACTCAGTAAAATAAAATTATTGCCAATCCTGAATTGTTATGAATTATTTTTTGCTGGGTAACTGGCACTAAGGGGAGCAAATTACTTTACTGATATCAAAGCTTAGGTGTGAGCCATGAGGTCCCAGAGGATTCAGAAGACCTAGAAGTCACTCAGACCTGTATCCCCCAGGAACAGTTGTAGAAGAGCCTGTTGTGCGAATACTTAAGATCTGACAGCACCTCCTTAGAGGGAGGCCTTCCTGAGAGTTTTGGGCAGAGGACCTGTGTCAATACAGTTGACCATGAATTATCCCTGGAGTGATTTTTGCTAATGACTTGATCTTTTCTGCTTGCAGCTATCATTGAGCATGTGCGAGATGGCAGTGTGGTCAGGGCCCTGCTCCTCCCAGATTACTACCTGGTGACTGTCATGCTGTCAGGAATCAAGGTCAGACCATACATTGGGCTACCGATTGGGTTTAGGGTTTGTTGAAATGTTGAGTCATAGGTAGATTTTCAACTTGGGTGCTTGGGATCTAATGTTTCTTCCAAAGTGGGCCATTAGCATTGGCTAGAGTGTCTTACTTTGCAATGGGACAATTCCAATGAGAACAAATAAGGTTTAATTTTTTTTAAGTACTCAGGGTCTGTTTGGAGTGGGCTGTATGGAGAGATTGTCAAAACCCAGCAATCGGGGTGGGGGGCTCTGAAGTTTTCTGAGTTTGGCTTATCTTAATGTAAAATACACATTTTGATTAAAAAAAAATACTGAGGTTTTAATGCTAGGCACTGGTGAATTTTTTCTTCCAAGGGGTAATATTCAACTGTAAATAAAATTATTTTCCCCATGACAACATGAGTTTTAATAACCTTACCACAAAGTGAGATGATGCTATTTCCAGTTACATTTTTACCATTATGTTTTAAAAAGTGTTAAAAAGATCTGATCTGAGACATTTGCCAGCATAGCCTTGTTGGTTTGTGTTTTTGGACGGTTCAGGATGGCGTGAGTGTGGCAAGCACTCTCATTTGGGCTGTACTCCTCGCTCACTGTACCTTTGTTGCAGTGCCCAACTTTCCGACGGGAAGCAGATGGCAGTGAAACTCCAGAGCCTTTTGCTGCAGAAGCCAAATTTTTCACCGAGTCTAGACTGCTTCAGAGAGATGTTCAGATCATTCTGGAGAGCTGCCATAACCAGAACATTCTTGGTACCATCCTTCATCCAGTGAGTGTGCCCTGTAGTCTAGGCTGTGTGGGCTTGGGGGATCATTTGGGGTTTGATGAACAATAGTTTGCTTCTGGTTTTTTTTCTCTCCCCTCTGTTTTTAAGAACCATTAACTATCTTGACAGGATTATCATCTACTGGTTTTTGAGGCATTTTCAAGGGAGATGTCACTTATCTGATAGAATCAGACACGTCTGTGCAACTTCTTAACTTTTAGAAAATTAACCTCAAGTGTTGCTGGATTTACAAAGGGAAGAGGAACACTGTTACCTGTTGTCCCAAGTGTTGGTCCTAGAGGTTGTGCCTAGGAAAGATGGGAGGTTGCCACAGCTATTCGAAGTTTCACTGAAACCTGCAGGAAAGGATTGGGAATTTGTGTGTAGGTTTGGAAGTTACCTATTTGGAATGGTGGTAGGACTGTGAAGAAATCTTTCTATGGAAAAATTACTTTGTGTATGCCAGGTTTTATCCAGTTTCCTCCCAACTCTGCTTTTGAGCAGCAAATAAGTTCTTTATGTTCTGACTATTGGTGAGTTAGTTGTACCTTATTTTATACTTTTTTAGGTGGGTTATTCTTGGACAGGAAATGACCTTGTTTATTAATACCAGAGTTTAAGTCCATTTTCACTATGATAATCTATATCCAATACGGAGGCACTGTATTGTAACTACTGTTACTCTTTGGCTAGGAAACTCTTCCATCATGGCAATTGTGAAGGCTGGCAGGCTTGGTTTGGAATATGCCAAGGTCATGTCTGTTTCTTCTGGAGTGCTAGCTTTCTGCCTGTGCCCTGCCAGATGGCTCTGTGTCATAGCAGAATGTGAATTGTAATTCACTGGGCAGAATGTAGCTTAAGTTATTCCCTTACTCAGCTCGTTCTTCAGCTTTCCCCTTATGAATAGGGGAGTAAGTGCTGATCTTAGTGGAGGAAATAATAAGGTGTAATCTCTACTAAAGATTAACATCCTCCTATGCCCACAAGAAGAGCTATTGAAATGTCAATTCCATTCAATGCCACTAGCATTTATCCTATTCCTATTAAGTGAGAGTCACTATGCTTGGTGTTGTGAGGAGATGAAGCCAAGGTTGTTGAAAGGAGTCACGGAATAGCATGTCCGTCTTAGGGCCGGTTTCTTAGTGATTGAGAGAAATGGCTTTACTTTTTTTAAATGAACTGCAGATTAGAGTGTGACTGTGTACTTATGTCAGAGGCTAGGGAAATGATTTTCTTGCCGTAGAATATAACCTGTGCCTGCCTTTTCCTGTACCTTGTTTTGCAGAATGGCAACATCACAGAACTCCTCCTGAAGGAAGGTTTTGCACGCTGTGTGGATTGGTCGATTGCAGTGTATACTCGGGGTGCAGAAAAGCTGCGGGCAGCTGAGAGGTGAGGGAAGCCTTCTGGCCCAGAATCTTGTTAATGATCTTCAGGAAAAGAGATCTAGTGGTCTCTCACCCATCTGCATCAGTGTCTGTTTTATTTCAGTAAAGGATTAGGGAAATCCTAAAAGGGACTAGGATCTCCTAGAGGACTTGGCAAGTCTTTAGGTTCAGTGGAATTCAATTCTGTATAGTAAGAACCCAGATTTTTACTCAGACATTATGCTTCACCTGATACACTTTGTTAATGTTTCTAGGTCACTTTAAAAAAAAAAAAAAAAGCCTCTCAAATTCCAGGTTTTGGCATTTGGCATGAAATAAACTTAAGGTTCATTTGAAGACATTGAAATTGCTTACCAGCTATTCTCAAACAGGCAGGCGGGAGCCAAAGATATTACGGAAAGATAGATCTTGTGGGGCCTAACATGGGATCGTTTAATGCTGTTGTAAGGCCTAAAGCCCTGACTTATTTAAAGTTATGTTTTAACTATTATGTTAAACTACTCTGTAGCCTAACTACTATGTTATAAATACTAATGAAACTGTGAGGTGCTATTGTCATGTTTTTTGCTAGGTGCAGATGTAGCAATAACTTATTTCCAGAAAAGTGGTAGTGCGTATTTTAAAGATTGGTGGTGATTTCAAGTGTCAAGGTCAAGCCTTTCCAGGTGGAGGTGAACCTGGTTTACGTGGCGGAGTCGGTAGAAGAAAATGATGCAGGTAGCAAGAGTAGACGATGGTCTGGGTATTCCCAGCCACCATCTCCCAGGATAAATTCAACAAAGACTAGTAACCACTGAGGACAGTGTTCCCCTCTCAAGCCTTGTTGTATGGCTCATTCAGAATTGTAAAATTAAACTGGCCTTGGTCTTGATGACTTCACATTACTTGCCTTTGAAGCACACAACTAAGAAATGTGTAAGTACATGAATTGAATGACTAATTTTCTTCCCTTCTCTTAGGTCTTTTATATTCTTCTATACCTCTTAAGTAGGAATACTTGCACCTTCTTATAAAAGATTTTAATCTAAACCATTTATATGGCATGTCTGACTAAGGTAAATTGTCTGATTAAGAAAAATGCAATTAAGATATAGAAGTTCTGTTAGTCTTTATGTTCCACAATTAAATTCAAAAGATACAATACTGTTACCAAATACAGTGTCCCACATTATTTCTGATTATTCTGTGATGCTCCATTTTTAAAAATTTTATTTATTATTTTTGGTTCAGAAAATCCTGTTAGTCCATTATTCTAAATTATTATTTTGGTTGGTAGTTCTTATTGCATTCTTTAAGTTGCTGCCTCTCTGAAAAAAGTGACTATATTGGCAATAGCATCTACATGTTTTATAACATCTATGGATTTTATGGATTTTTTAGGAGTGCTTATCCTTAAGTATAAGAGGTTTAGACTAAGGAATACAAATCATACTTTGATAATTTGTCATTACTTGCTTGCTGTTTTACATGCAGTGTTTGACTTGGTGGCATTGTTGATAAATCTCTACCAAAGTACTTCATGTATTGTACAACTACAACATGCTGCTTTGTCTTTTTTTTACTTTTGAGTATTTCTTTAAAAAGAAAAAGATTGCAATGCTGTTTGCAGAAATAATAGTTCCTTTCCTCTGCACATGTATACAGTTACTTGTAAAAACTTGACAGCTGTTTATTGATTGATTTATTTATAGCTTTGCATGTATTTATTTCATTTACTTCTCTTAGTCTGCCTCAAAGAATACCTATTGGGCTTAGTACTTCAAAAAAATTTCTGCCAACATAATTTTTAACTTTTGTTAGTGAACTTATTATAATTCTGTTCATTTTTCAGACTCTTAACATGCACTATAGTGACAGTTTTCTTCTTCTTGTCCATATAGGATTTGGATTCAAATGGGACTTGAGCAAGCCTGTGTTTTTTTTTTTTTAATGTATATTTTGTTCAGTGTATGTATTTTTTACATTTAAAAAAACACTCGCTCTGTGTTTCTCATTCCAGTGCCTAATACATAGTGGCTACTCAGGAGGTACTGGATAAGCCAAAGAGCTAATCATCAAGGTGATCTTGAACTGTTCATGCTCAGGACATTGCATATTTAGATCTAGTCTACCAGCCGTGGGTTATGGTTTACATATGCGTCTTTGATACATTTGCTATACTATACCCTTTTCCTGTGGCTGTTGTCACACTTTGTTCTGCTTTGACTAGTGGCCTTTCTCCTGGGTGCCTTGTTGGTGAGGTAGGGTAGGATTCTGTATTGTTGTTCCCATGGTGATGGTGGATTCCTTTTGCTGATCTAGTTTGTCTGAATGGTTTGCATCCTTGCTTTGTTGTCAGGTTTGCCAAGGAACGCAGGCTGAGAATATGGAGAGACTATGTGGCTCCCACTGCTAACTTGGACCAAAAGGACAAGCAGTTTGTTGCCAAGGTGAGTCATTCGGAGCTTCATTAGATGCATAGAGATTGTTGTCAGGCTACTGGTAATACAAAAATTTGAACAATCAATCAAAAGCCAAAGTGTTTTTATTTCAAGTGTAGAAGTACATGCACAATTACACACATGTATGTGTTTATTGTAGGGGACTTTAAACATTATAACTTTAATTTTTTTTTTTTTTTTGTAAATTTGCGTAACTTCATTAGAAGTTCCTGGGTTAAAGTTGTGGATGTTGCCATTTTGAAATATCACTCAGCTTTTAGGGGTTCTTTTGGTCTGCTTAGCAAATGGCATTTCTCAGATTTCCTATGTCCAGATATATGTGACCTCAGGATTCTCCCATTTTCTGTTTTGGGACTCTGTGGTTTTGAATATTTTCCACTGTGACTTTTTATTTTTATTTTTATTTTTTTGAGAGCTTTCCCCTGCTGATTTCTGGGATGGATTTCTTTGATGGGAACTGGAGCTACTAATAGATGGTTTTGGGTCCAGCAGTGGTGCTGTAAGTGCTTTTTCTTAGTTACAGGGTTTGTGCCTTCGGGCAGACCTATTCTCCTCACTTTCCCCAAATGCTGTGTTGTTTTCCAATCTATTTTTACTTTTGGCAAGAAATTCTAGAAGCTTTGTTTTATGTACTGAAAGTGATTAAATATTTATATTCTCAGAGAGGGGACTGTCCCAAGTGTCGCCTAACAGTTAAGATGGAAAGCCACTAGGTGGCATTGTCAGCCTGAAAAAATCCTGGAACGATTTGTCTTAGAATGATAAAATTTTAACAACATCTAAGAGGAATTGGCTGAATTTTTTCACTTTCTTTTTTATGATGCCCAAAGCAATAGGTCACAGAGTGCTCAAGTGGCCCCTCTCCATCCTCTAGTATGTGGCCTCTAAGCAGTGTCAGGTTAACCATAATTGCGCCTTTTGGTGGACATTAGTAGGAGTAGTCTCTGGTTGGACACTCTCCTATGCATTTTCCCATTCTGACACAGACCAGAATGGATCCCTGTTTTCCCTGCTTTCTTTCTGTGTGAGGACCATGCTAGCTCGGAAACTTGGATGTGGCAGTTCCACCTGATTGGAACTTGGTTGTGCTTATGTTTCCTGCAGTCTGTTCTGTTTGAAAGCTATAGCTGCACAAAGAAAGGATGATCATTCAATCAACAAGGGAAAACAGGCCTTCCATTTTCACCACCCACACGGAGGACCTGTGATATTAGTGATGTAAATGAGGCTTGGGAGGGTCCCCTTACCCAGGGCTGTATCTGCCAGCTCCTCCTCAGTTGTAGGGAAACCTAGAAGATTTTGAGGGTTTTGGGCCTTTGCTGGTTGGGGAACTAAGGCATTGCTGAACAAATTAAAAATATTAGATGATTGAGTCAGTAGCTTTGCATTCATTTTAAATGACTTGATTGTAACTAGAAAAGAGAGAGCTGGCTCTAGGAATAGTTCCTCCATTTTAAAAATCCAGGATTTTCCCTGGCTGGTGTGGCTTAGAGGATTGAGCACCATCCTGCAACCCGAAAGGTCGCTGGTTCAATTCCCAGCCAGGGCACATAATCAGGTTGCAAGCCAGGTCTCCAGCCAGGTCTGTGGCTGGAGGAAGGTGAAAGGTAACCATACATTGATGTTTCTCTTCCTTTCTGCCTCCCTCCCTGCCTGAGTAAAATCTTTTTTAAAAATTGCTAATATTTACTGAAGATTTTTTCATCTGTGTTTATGGGAAATATTGGTTCACTTTTCCTCTTTTGTAATGTCTTTATCTCTTTTGGTGTTATGGGTAATGTTGGTCTCAAAATGAGTTAGGAAGTGTTTCCTCAGATAATCAGCTTTGAAAGTGAGGGCAGGGATTACCAAGCAGATGTAACTCAGGCTGTATTTATAGGTAGGTAAATGATTTTAAAACTTTTTGATTTTTGTAATTCTTCATTATTTCTATTTTTAAAACAGAAAAAAGTAAAAAAGAAGACACTTACATTGACATAGCTTCCTTTTTAAATAAAAATTTTAAATACTTTATTTTCAGAGAGAGGGTAAGGGAGGGAGAGGGAGAGAAAACATCAGTGTGTGAGAGAAATGTAAATCGGTTGCCTCTCGAAATCCCTCAGCTGGAGATTTTGCTCGCAACCCAGGCATGTGCCCTGGCTGGCAATTGAATGGGTAACCTTTCATTTTGCAGGCCAGGGCTCAGTCCACTGAGCCATGCTGACCAGGGCAAACACAGCTTTTTTCTTTTAACTAAGGTGATCATATTTTCTGTCATAGGGGTTGGCAAACAATGGTGCATGGGCCAAATTTGGCCCACCACTTGTTTTAGTATGGTCTGCAAGTTAAGAATGGATTTTACATACAAAAAAATGTTTTCTGGCACATGAAGGTTGATGAAATCAAATTTCAGAGCCATGAATAAATTGGAATGTGGCCACATCTGTTCATTTACATACTACTTACAGCTGTTTCCGTGATATAGTGGCAAAGGTGAGTATTTGTGAGAGATCATATGGCTTGCAAAGCTTAAAATATTTGCTCTGTGGTCCTTTACAGAAAACTTTGTTGACCTTTCACCTATGTTCATCCTTCTCAAAGTACCTTGGTATAAGGAGCTTGAGCCAGAATGTCAATCAAGGTATTCCTTCTTTCATCACGAAAAGCTTGCTATAGAAAAATTGTCAGTGATGAATGTAGTTGATTTGTGTTATGGTATAGGCTCCTTATTTCATTGCAGACTGGTAGCTACTTTTGAGTAGTAATAATCTATAACCTTTTGTATATAACTTTATATTTGTAAATTTTTATTTTTAATATGAGTTTAAAGAACTCTGGGCTTATTAAGAAATGAACTAGCTCATTTTTCTCTCCCTTGAGGTAGCCATTTTTAACTCTTGGCAATCCATATCTCTGAATGAAATGTGTATTGCCCTTTTTAAGTTTTTCGTTGTTAGGACAACCCCTTTTTCCCACCATGAGAGGTGAGCATTTAGTTTTTTCACTCACAGCGTATTCACATGGATGTGCCTGTAATCTTACCTAATCCTCCCATTAGATCTATATCATAATTCCAGTTAAAATAATATTCCAGATTAGCGGATATATGCTAATCACCACCAAACCGTATAGCATTTGCCTACTTTTCATTTCCTACACAAATTTTTGTTTCATCTGGAGTTAATAATTTAAAAAATTTCTGTATACTTTTTAATACTAAAAATCTTCTCTCAAAATAAAGATTTAGTTTGTTAATTTTATCTTTTTCAACAATACCTTTCAGGAACTGTGCCAATCTGGGCTACTTCTTTTTTTTCTTGTTACAGAGCTGTCATCATTGGATTTCTTTACTGTTATCCTGGGCTTTTCTTTGCTTTATCTCAGGGTCAAACTATGTTTACTGGATCCCAGGGCTTTTTCTTTATGATTTAAAACTTTTTAAAAAAAGATATGTTGTTAATTAGTTTTAGAAAGAGGGGCAGGGAGGAGGAAGAAAGGGAGAGAAATATCAATGTATGGTTGCCTTTCACCTGCCTCCAGCTAGGGATCTGGCTGGAGACCTGGCTTGCAACCTGGGTGTGTGCCCTGACTGGGAATTGAACCAGCAACTCATGCTTGCAGGATGGTGCTCAATCCACTGAGCCACACCAGCCAGGGCATGATTTTATTTTTGTGGCACACATTCTGTAGCTTCTAGCTGAAAGAGTGCTTGGTAGGTAAGTATTTTGAGATCTTGCATGTCTATTTTGTAATTATACTTGATTGATAGTTCAGCTGGGTATACAATTTTTGTTAGAAGTTCTTTTTCTTCAGAATTGTGAGGATGCTGCTCCATTGTCATTTAGCTATTACAGTTTTTGTTGTATTTTAGATGTTTGAAACTTCTGATCCTCATCCTTATATGATTTGTTTTTTTCTTTTTTCTTTTTTTTAAAGATTTTATTTCATTATTTTTAGAAAGAAGGGAAGCGAGACATCAGTGTATGGTTGTTTTTCACCTGCCTCCAGCCACAGACCTGACTGGAGACCTGGTTTGCAACCTTGTTATGTGCCCTGGCTGGGGAATCGAACCTGCGACCTTTGGGTTCACAGGCCGGCACCTTATCCACTGTGCTACCAGCCAGGGCTGCTTTTCCCTTTCTGCAAGATTTTAGCAAGTTTCTTTTTATCCTGAAATTTCTTAGTAATGCACGTTTATTCATGTGTGAATACATTATGAGGGTGGACCCCAAAAAACCACTTGTGGACAGGTGTGCTCATAAATCACCAGTTATGAAATGGTCAAGTTCATTAAAAGTCTTCACACCAGTGCCGGCCTGCCAACCCAAAGGTCGCTGGTTCAATTCCCAATCAGGGCACATAACCAGGTTGCAAGCCAGGTTTTTAGCCAGGTCCGTAGCTGGAAGCAGGTGAAAGGCAGCTGTACACTGATGTCTCTCTCCCTCTCTGTCTCTATCCCTTCCTCTCTCTCTAAAAATAAAAAATAGAAATCTTAAAAAAAACAACCTTCACACCAAAAAATTCACTGAAGCCTGATAGAGCCTCTTACTACAATGCCAGCTTTTATACACTGACACAGATGGGTGCCTAGAGCACTCACCTAGCAGGGGAAGCCTATATCACAAGAGGCCCACCCTCCAGAAGAGAATTCTGGTTTTGTTTGTTTGTTTGTTTGTTTTGGGGGGTGCATCCTCCCTCATATGCTTTAATTTTTAATCCTTTATGTCTGGAAACTTCCAACTGTTTTGTTGATTTCCATTTAGTTTCTCTATTTTCTAGGACTCCTCTTTGGATATTTGACTTTGTGAACTGGTGTTTTAATTTTTTTCTCCTATTTTCCATCTTTTTGTCTTTTTGTTCTTTCTAGATTTCTTCATATTTACCTTTCGGCTGTTCTGTTATTTTGGTTTTGATACTGTATTTTAATTTCTCAGCTTTTTTGTTCCCTAAATGTTTTTATTAATACTTAATAAAATCTTTAAAACAAAAATAACATTTAATACTTGTTTTAGAGTTGAATATCATCTGTTAGCTTTCTGAGGACATTATTGTATAATTTTTTAAAAGATTTTATTATTTTTAGAGAGAGGGGAAGGGAGAGAGGCAGAGAGGGAGAGAAGCATCAATGTATGGTTGCCTTTCACCTGCTTCCAGCTATGAAGCTGGCTGGAGACCTGGCTTGCAACCTGGTTATGTGCGCTGGCTGGGAATCGAACCAGCAATCTTTGGGTTCACAGGCTGGCGCCTTAACCACTGTGTCACCAGCCAGGGCAATATAATCTTGAAAAAATTTTTTCTCTTCCCATTGTCTGTGTTCTCCAAGTTGTTTTAAAACCCTTTGGTTACTTTGGTCCATATTTTTCATATTAGCTGTTCTCCTTAGCTATCTGGTGATCCTTGGTTGTTTCTCATATTTAAGAATGAGGTATTAAACACTGCGTTATAAGTAATAGACTTATGTATGGGTGTGCATCTTGAAATGCAGGTGCATCTTACATAAGCTTTAAACCAATCCTGCTTTTGATGATGGAAGGAGTCTGCAGTGTAAATTAGATTGGCTATTGTGTTTCTCCCTACTAGCTCAGAGTTTAGCTTTGTGAGTCTGAAGACTGTTACCACTCATGCATCTGCTTTCCAGCTTCCAAAGTTTTGTTGCTTTGTTCTTTTCTTCTATTAATCTTTGTCCTTTTGAGCTTATGGCAGTGAAATAATATAAAATGAATTCCTTTATTTTATTTAGAGATACTGAGGGAAGGAAACAAAGTAAATGTTTGAGCTTGCTTTAGTTTTTTCATAATGTTCTGCTTCATTGTGAGGCTGTGTTGTAATTTATTTACCCGATCTGCAATAGTTTGACATTCATATAGTTTGTAATTTTTTTATTATTTAGGAAATGGAATACATCTCTGTGTAAAGAGCAGTTATTTCCTTAGGAATGCTTTGGAGCATATTTGTCAAATGGCTTTCTTCAGAAATGTTAACTAGTGTGTGTATAACCCTATGTGTGTTCATTTTTGAATATGTTGTAGAACAGAGGTTGACCAACTTTTTCTTACAGAGCCATGTAATATTTTAGGCTTTATGGCATATATCCTCTGTAGCAAGAAAACAGCTATAGACAATATGTGAATGAATGCATGTGGCTGTGTTCCAATAAAACTTTATTTGCAGTAGTAGGCAATGGGCTGGGTGGCCTTTGGACCATAGTTTGCCAAACCCTCTTGTAGAACTCAGGGTACCAGCAGTAAATGTAAAAGAAAAAAAGCAACTTCCTTTTCTGTTCATAATCTAGAACCCACCTGCTGTTTTGTAGTTGTTTTACCAGGTTTAAGATGTCTGTTAATTCGAAGGAAACCCAAAAGGTCCTAAGGTGCCTGGGGCCTTCATGTACATAGTCTGACAGTCCTACAAGTTTTTGCTGAAGGATTCTACTCTGAGGTGACCATAAGGCCTGAACAAACAGGTCTTCTCTCTTCAGCAGTTATCCTGTCTCCTGGGAATTAAGGTTTGCAAAAGGTGACCTATGAACTCTGTAACTGAATGCCTCTGGAACGCTATAGGTGATTTCGGAAACTGATGCAACACTGTCAGTCAGACTGTGGACCAAGACTCTTTTTTTCTGAGAGATTTGTAACTCAGCAAAGTACCTTGACACATGTGGCCCACTGAAAGACTGGTTTCTGTTCTCCGCTTAAGCAGGTTCACTTTCCTGCTTAAAGAGATGTAAGGGAGGGCCCTCCTTGTCCCTCCAGGTTAGCAGAGAAGCATGTTCATTTCACAGCGATTAGCTGAGCCTACTTGAGACTTTTGTGCCCGTCATGGCTTGCCAGTTTCCTGCCTGCCTTCCCTGTGGCGTTTTAGCTGATCTGTGCTGTTTGTAGCCATATGGTCCCCTGAGCACGTGGCTTGGCTTCCCTGTCCCTGCTGTTGGATGCTTGGGTCTTGCAGATTTCACAGACCTGAGTAACACAGCAGCCGGGGGTGGGGTGGGGGGCGTGTAAGTTGGTGGGGGGGCCATTGGCGAGGGGGACAGCATGTCCTTAGGAGGTGGAGTCTTTTCTTTACCCTGTCAGGTTAGAGGGCCATAGCTTGGTTCTCTGTACTAATTGATTGCTTAAAAATATGGAGACAGGAAAGAGGTGCTTTGAGGTGATTCAAAAGAATGGTAAGTGGTTTCTGCTTTCAAGGAGCTTACCCTCTAAGGCTGCCTGGGAAATCGCCCTAAATAGTGAACTGTCTGGTATTGGTGGCCATGTCCAGTTCTGTAGGTGAGGTTATAAGTTACACGAATACAGTGGGTTCCAGTACTTACTTGGTTTGGTCTTGATTATTTTTGCTGTGTGCTCAGTGATAGCTTTGAATGGAGTTCATTATTCCTCTGAAATGATTTTAAAGCTTGGATACTTTTTTTTTAACCCTCTCCCAAGGATATGCTTATAGAGAGAAAGGAAGAGAAGGGAAAATGGGGGTGACTTGGAGGCAGAGACAGAGAGCGCATGACCCGTTAGTGTGAGAGAAAAAGATTGATTGGTTGCCTCCTGTTTGCCCCACTGGGAATTGAACCTGCAGCCTTTTGGGTGTATAGGATAATGCTCTAACCAATTGAGCCACGTGGCCAGGGCAAGGATACTTCTGACATTTTTGGCATTCTCTAGACTTTTACATTATATTCCCATTTGGTGATGTGGGGAGAACAAAAAAGACTACTTCTTTGACTTTTTTGTCATAGGACTTTCAGATGAAGTTTTGTGGATGATCTGGTTGGGAAGGTGTCCTCTATTTTACCAAAAAGATATCAAGATTTAATCTGTAGCTTACGTTAGTGAACTGATAAGAAAGTGATTGAATTAGAAAAGATTTATAAAAAGTATTTACCTGGCTTTTTAAATAGAAACTTTATTTTTAAGAAGTTTTAAGTTTACGGAAAACTTGAGCAATAGTACAAAGTTCCCCATTCCTCCCTCTCTTCCCCTGTTTCTCTTCCTATTGTCTAACATGAGTATGGCGCCTCAATGATAAGTATTATCCCAATCTTGATATGTTATTATCAACTGAAGTCCATGCTTTAGTGAGATTGCCTTCATTTTTTCTCTAATGTCTGCCTTGTGTTCCAGAATGTCATCCGTGATAGCACACCAGATTTCATTGTCATCTCATCAGGTTCCTCTTGGCTTTGGCTGTTTCTCAGACTTTGTTTGGTTTTGATCACCTTGGCAATTTTGAGGAGCTCTGGTCCACTATTGTGGAGGATGCCCATCTGTGGGAATTTGTCTGATGTGTGGTTTCCTCTTTTTTTTTTTTTTAACATTTTATTCACTATTTCTAGAGAGAGGGGCAGAGAGGGAGAGAAGAATCAATGTATAGTTGTCTTCCACCTGCCTCCAGCTAAGGACCTGGCTTGCAACCTGGTTATGTACCCTGGCTGGGAATCGAACCTTTGGGTTTGTGACCTTTGGGTTTGCAGACTGATGCCTATCCACTGAGCCACCAGCCAGGGGGTCATGTGTGGTTTCCTTTGATGTGCCCGTTATAGTATCCAGTCTGTTTGATAATGCTTAGGTACTTAGAGGTATTTGTATGAGGAAATATGGTACTTAGTGTATTTGTTGACACAGGGTAGCAGCTGAACTCTTCTGGGGGATGGGGAAGGAACTATGTAGTGACTCCAGGCCATTGCTATAAGTTGTGGGGTATTCTTTATTTCACCCACTTTTGGTGTTGCTTCAGTAGCATTTGCAGGATTAGTTTTGGGGAAAATAGACAACATACATAGCCTTAGGGAGCAGAAGAAGCCTCTAGATGTCTTGATTGGATTCAGAGAGTAGGAAGGGTATTTGGTGTCCCATTCCCAGTGGCCCCATCAAGGGCGCTCCCTGCAAGTACCTATAGAAAGCCCTCTTTGGGCCGCTGGTCCTTTCCTTCCTATCTAGTACTGATAATTTAGGTAGCTTTGGGAATAATGGTAGTTGCATCTGGGGAGCTCTTTTGGGTGTCTCGTAGCTCAGGAGGCTGTTGTAGGCTCTTCTTTTATATGCACTGCAGGATTTGAAGAAACTGAGCAGCAGCAGCTCCTCACCACCCAGTGATCACTGTGGATGGGCTCTGCAGATGGGGAGCGTGGCAGGAGGCCAGAGATGGGAGTGGATGTCCCTTACCCCTGACCGCACTCTGCATTTCTCTTGTGGCAGCCCTTAGCCTACACCTGTCATTAATAAACCACACGATTTTCTTTTCTGCTTGGGCTTTAAGACATGGGATGATTTGAATTTAGGCCATGTATTTTGAGTCTAGCTAATACCTTGTTTTAAGTGTAGGTTTCTGCCATGCCTTAGGTTATCTCCTAGAGTGTGTGGTATGGGGTGTGTGTGTGAGTGAGTATGTTTGTAGATTCACTAGGAACCTGTAGCTTGTGGAGAAAGTGAGTGATGTGGGCATACTTAGAATTATCCCAATGAAAGGCACCGTAAGAAATATCACTGTTATAAATGTGGTCTGTAACAGTGCTGATGAGCAGGCTTTGGGTAGTAACCCACTCTGCATTTTACTTATTGCACAGTACGTGACTAGCACCACTATTTTATTGCCTCTTCCATGCCTCAGCTCCAGAGCTGCTTATTCTCCGGACAGTAACGGCACAATTTACAGAGGAATAGTAAGTCGTAAATCCCCCTTAAGTACACACACATACACATACACACACACACCTACACGCACACACACACATGCACACATGCACTCACCATACACCCCTTCACCAGAAAGCCAAACCTCTTTTAGCTGGCAGTGTCTGATGTGCAGGTCTTCAAGAGGAGGTTTCTAATCAGGGAGATGCCGAGCAGAAAAGGTCTGCGGCTGTGGCCTGAGATTTACAGCTTCAAGAATTCATTTGCTGCTGCTGCTGCTCACGTGTTATGGGGGTGCCGAACACCAGTAACTTGTCACAGGGTTATGGTCAGATCTTCACATTCTATAATCAGGGGTGATGGTGTGAGCACTATAATACTTCCTCTGGTTTTTATTCCTTTCTGAGCATGACTGGGTACTGGGGACTGTTTAGATCTTTTTATTGTCTTGATTATAGAAATTTCTCATTGTTTTGGCAGTTGACAATGGTTTGGGGGTGAGAGGAATAATGAACATATTCCTCTCACCCCAAAACTAAAGTCAGTTTAGGAAATGTGTATCATCTGAGATGCCTGACAATTACCCTACTTTCCTTAGGGCAATGGCCCTGTGCCTTTGAGAGAGGAGCAGTAGTGATTTGCTTTATGTAGCATTTTGCTTGGTGTGGCTTTGTGGAACTTCTCTTTGGTTTGAAGGTGGGATAGCAGTTTAGCATGTATCATAAATACATCACCCTTGGAATGTCATCAATTTTATAATTTGTTTTCTTTCACCCAAATGATGGATTTTAAAGAATAGAGAAATCATCTTTTATCTATTTTGGTCAGTCCCAAGCTATGATGGTATAAGGAATAAGAGGGAGTTTCCATTATGATGGATGTTTTTTGCTTGGCATTAATGTCTAGATGGTAGTGTGAATAAGAGCCTCTCTTTTTCATTCAGTTATTAAATCTGTGTTTTTGGTTATATCTTCTTTTTTTTTTTTTAATTTTATTGTTGTTGTATTACATCCATCCCCTTTTTGCTCCCCTCTGTGGTTATATCTTCTTGACTATTTACAAGTTCTGTACTCACAGGCATGTTTTTGTGATTGGGCTGGCATTAGGGGCTTTTTGGTTTGGAGGGTCCTGTGACCTTTGATACCATCCATACTTAGGTAATCAGTGTTGACCGTGACTTAGTCTTGGTGCGACCAAAGACCTGCTTTTGATTACCTTTGGACTTGAGATTTTTTTGGCCAGGTGAGTTTTAGGTTCTGACTCTGGTTTTCACTGGTTAGCCTTTGTGATGATCAGGTCTGTCATAAGGGTTATAGCAGAATGGCTGTGGTTGAGACTGGCATTTTGCTGCTTTCCGAGTTATAAGTGAACCTAATATGTATAGTGGAAAATTAGAAAAGGGGCTAGGTGGAGGGTGAAAGGGATCCAATGTATGGTAATGAAAGGAAACTAGACTTTGGTGAGCACACATTGAGTATGCGTAGATGTTGTGCCATAATGTACACCTGAAATTTATATAATGTTACTAACCAATGTTGACCCAATAAATACAATTTATGTTATTTCTCCCCTTCTCGCCCAATCTACTCAGCTATTTCTCAGACTTTCATTGTTTTTCCAGTCAATGGCCTGGTTTTCTGTACAGGGTTTTTGTTATTTATGGGGTGTGCGTGCGTGTGTGTGTGTGTGTGTGTGTGTATAGATTCAATAGGAATCTGGAGCTTGTGGAGAAGGCTTTAGCGTGCCCTTCCTTCACCCACCAGCCCGTCAGCCTTCCATGCATTTACAGCTCAATTCCAACTATTGTCTTTCTTACTTCATCCTTTCTGCTTCCCGTTAAGTGTAATTTCTCTCTTAATTTTGCATTTTGCTCTTTCTTCAGATTGATCCTTAAATCATTGTTTTTGGTGTGTGGTTGGCTGGTTCTTTGGACAAAGGTAAAGGATCGCTATTTTGGAGGAGCCTGCGAGTAAATGGGTATATTTGTTCTAAGGGGTCTGAAGCCTTCCAGGGAATGGCTAGCAAGGGCTCTTTTATCCATAGCAAAGGAGACTTAGCTCCTTTTGTTTCATTGAAGAGACAATGCTCACTGTGGCCAAAGACCCTATAGCTTGTTGGGCTGCCTGTTGAATCTGGATGGGGCCTGATTGAAGCCTGGAAGAGGTGGTTTTGATTCTGCAGATGAAGTGGATAGTCGCACTGTTTTATAATCATTTGCTCGCTGCCTTGTAGCAAAATGTTGTTTGCAAAAAAGAAAGAAAGAAAGAAATAGCCTTATAACAATAGGCGCTGAGTATAATTAAATGAATTATAGGCTGCTGTCTGAATTGTAGTTTTAGTTGTAACCCTGATGTGGTCCAAGCCTGGTTTTAATGGAGTTTTATTCTTGCACATTAGTGGAGTGTCCTGATAACCTCCACAGAGGAATATTTATGCTTTTATCTTTTGAATAATTTTTCTTGAAAGTTATCTCAGACTGGAAGTTAATATTTCAGCCAAGAATGGGGTCCAGTGGCGCTTGGTTTGGGGTTCCAAACCAAAGTTCCCCTAGTAGTGCTCTGAAAAGGTAGATTTCAAAGTAGCTGAAGTAATGTCTTAGTAATTGAATGTTTCTGCCTGTGAGAGTAACACGTTTCTGTGTGAGATGACAATTCTTTTTACCCTTCATTTGCTTTTGGTTTTCCTGTTCTCTTGGGCATCCTACTTTGCTTCTTTCTCACCTCGTGCTAGTACCTTCTAATCCAGCTGTTGCCTCCTTTCCTAGATTCATGTTGAGGTAGGGGTTGATTTTAGTTTAGGGCCTGCTTCCAGGAAAATCTTCAGCAACAAGTAGAGGCTGGATTTCTAGTTCGCATGCATTGTTGTTAACCACGTGGCCATCTTTATGAATGGAATAGATTCTGCTCATTGAAAAATCATAATCAGGTCTTTGGGGATTGGCAATTGTAACAAAGTGTTTTCCTGAGATTTGTTGCCTCATGAAGGATGTTAGATCTACATCGATGACTATTGATTGCCATTTTCTCTGACTGGAAAGCCCTGTTCCTTAGCATGTGTGATGTGGTTTCGGGGTCATTGAAGCAGGTTTAAGCATTGTATCTTCATGCCCACAGGTGATGCAGGTGTTGAATGCTGATGCCATTGTTGTGAAGCTGAGCTCTGGTGACTACAAGACCATCCACCTGTCCAGCATCCGACCCCCGAGGCTGGAGGGGGAGAACACACAGGTGAGAATGGGGAAGCAGTGGAGCCTCTTTTCAAAAACCAAATGAAATGGGCTGGAGGAGTAGTGAAATATGGTACATATGCCTGGGAATGCTAAAAGACAAGTATTTAAATCTCCATAGCATTTCCTAATATTTGAAGCCTAGCTGCTATTGAGCAGGCAGGCTTCAATTTCTCTTGAACCACACTCACTGCTGGTGTCCCTCCCTCTGGGGCTTGAGAAGAGCTAAGGTTGGGATATGCAAGGGGGTGGATAAGTTTTGTTTATTAGAGAAACCTTGTTTTTCTGAGAAAAAGGAAAGGAGAATGCCTGCATCTCACATGCAAGGTAGAAAGGCCTTTTCTACTGGTCATTTGATTTGATAGTTCCATTACGTATTTGTTATAGGAAGAAATGAGTATTCCTATATGTATATTTTCTGGGGTCACCTAGTCATCCTTTGCAGGTGGTAACTATAATTATTAGTTACACTGTTTTGTTCCATTTGTTGGATCTTCTGGTAGCGTAGGTGCCTGCCTAACCAGTGTGTATGATTTAGTTTTATCAATTTTGAGAAATGCTTAGGATGAAAACTAAAAAATGGTAATTTGCAAACAGGTTTGTTTTACATTTTGAGGTCATTTTCTTTCCATTTTTATGAGTTATTAGAGGTCGGCAATAGGGATTGAGGTTGAACTTTTTTTGTTTGCTTATGTCTTGTTACAGATACCTTTACAACTCCTGTTTTTGCCTCTGATGACTAAAGTGTGTAACTGTGTTGGCTGATCAAAGAATTGAGTTTTCAGTGAATGCCAGTGACACAGACAAATGTTTGGATAGTTTTTAAATATTTTATTTATTATTTTTAGAGAGAGGGGCAGGGAGATAGGCAGAGGGAGAGAGACATCAATATATGGTTGCCTTTCGCCTGCCTCCAGCCAAGGACTTGGCTGGAGACCTGGCTTGCAACCTGGTTATGTACCCTGGTTGGGTTCACAGGCTGGCGCTTTATCCACTGTGCCACCAGCCAGAGCTACTTTGTAGTTCTAAAGGCGTGAAATAGACTTTTCTGATGTTTTGCAGGTCCATATGACTTGGTACATTCACAAGTTGAAATTTATGCCCTGTTTTCATTTGCATGAAAGTTTACAGACGGCTCATAAGAGTAAAATAAAAATATCATGATTGTCTTTTGAATCAGATTATGCATAAGAAACACATACAGAATGGGTTCTTGGAATGTCTGGCCAATCAGTTCATTCTCTCCCTTCTTTTCCCCTATGGAGGAGGGGATTGAATGCAGTGAACAGCATTGTGGTAAGGTTGAGAATTTAAATGCATGAAAGCCTAGAAATGCCTAAATAAGTTTCTCTCAGTAACAGTAGCTCTGCCTCATTGCACAGAGTAAATATACATCTCCAATTTTATCAGTATTGGGAGTAGTCCACAATTCTGCATCTGTGCCATGTAGTTGGAATTAAGGTTCCCACAGCAACCACAACTTTGAAATTCTTGAACGTTAATTTTTGTGCCTGCATCATCAGCCAAAGCATTATGTTAATGCAGACTATGTAGCTGAATTTTAAGCAGTTTTTAGGGAGGGCTGGGAGTGTTAACAGCTTAGGTAGAATGATAGAAGGTTTTCTGGAGTAAGAACTACTACTGAGGGCTTTTAGTTTTTCTAGGATCCTTTGAAACTCCTCAGGGTATAATGGATGGATTTTCCCTAATGTAGTGGACAATGAGAAGTTGTTGGAATATATAACCTAGTTTAGACAGGATCCTCTTGATAGAATTGCTCTTTCTTTACTCCAAGGAAGGTTATCTCTTCTTCTTTTTCCCCCCCTCCTGCTCACCTCCCTCCCCCCTTTTTTTTTTTTTAATAAGCTTCACTCCTGAGAAGTTTTCTCTTTTTTATTTTATTTATTTTAAAAGATTTTATTATTTTCAGAGAGAGGGGAAGGGAAAGAGGCAGAGAGGGACTTGGCTGGAGACCTGGCTTGCAACCTGGTTATGTGCCCTGGCTGGGGAATCGAACCAGCGACCTTTGGGTTTCCAGGCCAGCACCTTATCCACTGTGCCACTAGTCAGGGCCTTTCTCTTTTTTAAGGAAGTTCTAAGAAAGGCTTAGCTCAAAGAGTCTACAGCATTTGGCTTTTGATTGAAAAATGAGGGCAAATTGCCCTTATTGATCATTCTTTTAGAAGATTGTACTGAGGGCTCATGTAAGAAATGTTAAATAAGTTAATGTAATACACCTGAACATAGATAGTGGAGGGCGCTGCGGAGAACCCAGTTGTGGGTGCTAGGGAAGTCTTCTATGGAGCAACTAGTGTCCATTGTAGGTGGTCACGGATGAAGCGGAGAAGCAGGCTGGAGAAGGGCACTCTAGACTGACATTGTCCAGTTGCTGTATAATACAAGCAGCAAATGCGAGCTGTATTTGTTATTTTAAGCTGTCTAGTTGCTACATTAAAAATGTACTTTTAATGCATTTTGTTTAGTTGAATATGTCCAAAACATTTCCAGATTTAATGGATATAAAAAAATAATGAAATATTTTACTTAATTTTTAAGTTTTTATGAAGTCTTTGAAATCTTGTGTATATTTATACTTGGAACACATTTCAGTTTGTTCTAGTTTCTTTCTTGAGCTCAGTGGCCACATGTGGATTATGGCTGCTGTAATGGACAGCACGGTTTAGAAATTCAAATGAATGGGTTCATCATCATTGGTAAATATTTACTGGGAGTCACTTTGCACCGGATGTTATGCTGGGGACACATCCAGGGAGGAAGCCAATCCCTCATGGAATGTTACAGTCTAGTAGGAAAGTACACAAGTACTTTTATTTATGTTGTGAAAGAAAAGTTTAGAATTTCTGACAATGCAGAATCTGGGAAAGCTTTGAGGAAGGCTGATTCAGAGTTAGCTAAGTAAAAAGTGGGGAAGAAGACAAGTTCTGACAAGAATTGGGTGAGTTTGGGAATAGGGAATGGACGGACACTGTATGGTGTATGAGCGGTGTGATGCCTTTGGGTTACAAAATACAGACAGGGTCGGATCTTGTGCTGTGAACATCTCAGGATACTTGTGATGAGAGATAGAATAGGGGCATACAATGAGCTGCAGGCAATTTAGTATGACTGAAACAGAGGCGTTAGTTAATGCTAAAAAGTGGAGAAGTGGGCTTGGGAGTTAGGCAGGGGCCATGTGTTAAACCTGCATGCCACACCTTTTTTTTTTTTTTTTTTAACATGGAAAGGTTCATGAATTTGCGTGTCATCCTTGCGCAGGGGCCATGCTAATCTCTGTATCGCTGCAATTTTAGTATATGTGCTGCTGAAGCGAGCACCACACTTTTTTATTTTGTTTGAAGAATTTTAAACCTGGGAATGATACATTTGGATTTGAGTACTCTTGTGTTAGTGGCTTGCATTTACAAAATATACAGTAATTTGCATTTATAAGAGATCATACCAGATGACAACTGATCTGTACCACGGGGTTCTGGCATTTCTTTTGGTAAACCTCAATTGACAAGGCCCTTGGGGCAGTTGGTTCGATGAATGAGAATTTGTGGATGTAGCTGTGGTAATTTATCAGAGTTCTTGCCTTTCTACTTAAAGAATTTCATAGAACTCATAAGTGGAAGATTTAGCTCTATGCTGTCTACCTTAAAGTTACCATAGATTTTACAATATGAATGTAGGAATAGAAATCACCTGCAGAGCCCATTTAGGGTATAATTATGTCGGTAATGACTGGGCAGGCAGGCATCTATCTCCTTGGGGGTTTTGGTTTCTGGTCTACTGTATACCAACTGTTCTTTCTTTCTTTCTTTTCTTTTCTTTTCTTTTCTTTTCTTTTTTTTAAGATTTTATTTATTGTTTTCAGAGAGAGGGGAAAGGAGAGAGCCAGGGAGTGAGAGAAATATCAATGTATGGTTGCCTTTCACCTGCCTCCAGCTATGGACCTGGCTTGCAACCTGATTATGTGCCCTGGCTGGGAATTGAACCAGCAACTTTTGGGTTTGCAGGCTGGCACCTCATCCAGCCAGGGCCTTCAACTGTTTTAATATAAGGGGAGACCAGTTAAGTAGTCAAGACATAGACATAGGGGCCAGAGCTCAGCTAGCCCATGAGGCAAACTTGTACAGATTACTCTCCAGGCAGCCTCATGCTAGGGCACATGGTTTAGCAAACAGAAGAGAGGCTGAATTTCAGCTCCCATTCAGCCCCTCTCTCCTTGTCCAGGTGCCCTTGAGCAAGGCACAAAGTGCAGAAGAATTTGTGGCTGTCCGAGTTAGATCCAGGCTGGTGGCCTCTCCAGTGAAAATGTGGAGGGTTGCTTAGGAACTGGGGGATGGTCTTGCAGTGGCAGAAGCTTGAGGAAGTTTTGGAGCCTGTGGCTGGACTGTGGAGGGCCTTGACTACAACACTCAGGAGATTGCCTTCTGTCAAATATTGGGACGTTTTCTGCAGGTCAGTGGCTTTAAATGGGGAAAAAGATTCCCTGACAGCTTCTGGTGTTGGTGTTTGTTCTGAGCCAAGAGTGGGAGAAGGCACAGGTTGAGGGACTGGAGCCTTTGCATGAGCTTCCTCAAGGGCAAGCAGATGGTAGTGACTCCTGCCGCAGGCCGCGCCTCCCTACACGCTCCCAGGTGATGACCCAGTGGGTCTTGCAGGGGAGATTTCTTTGAATGTTTATCTTCCTCAGACCCTAAAACCTCTAATTATGTGTCAACGCATATAGATCTGCTGAGACATCTATATATTTCGGGGATAGTAAGGCAAATTAGATTTTCCTTTTTGTGGGGACTAGTCCAGTTCTCTTAACTTATACATAGAAGCAAAAAGGTTCTGCCCAAGGCTAAATGCATACTTCCACTCCCCCGTTTTGGTTTACTTTCTAATTGCAGCCAGACTGAGGGCAAAATAGCAGAATCAAAGGAATTGTTTTCACCGGAGGCAGCTGCTTTGCAATAGTACCCCGGAATTCATGCTTCAGACTTTGGTTAGAACTTTATTTATTGCTTTGAAGTGTGACAGGAGAGTTAAAAGCAGGGTAATAGTTCCCTCAGAAAGATTATGATCGGATAGCTAGTACTGCTGATTCTGTTTCTGTGACACTGTGCTTCTGTATTATTCCGTGTGAATCCAGGGTTGGCTCTTGGGAGATGTTAACTCCTTCAGGCTGAGAGCCACTTTGGCCGCTGATGTGTGGTGTTCCTGTGGTATGGGCTTCCCTCGGGATCCCCAGGGGATTGGTTCCAGGGCCCTCTGTGGGTCCTAGAATTTGTGGGTGCTCAGATCCCTTATAGAAAATGGTGTAGTGTTTACATACAACCTAAGCATATCCTGCCATGTGCTTTACTTTATCTTTAGGTTATTTATAATACCTAATACAATGTAAATGCTCTGTAAATAATTGTTATACTCTATTGTCCATGCACGTTCAATACAAATATAACAATCCTAGGCCTAGCTACGTAGTACTTGTTGGTAAAAACAACATTTTTCTTTTTTAAAAATTGTGTTTTATTTATTATACTATTGTAATTGTCCCCATTTCCCCCTCTTGGCCCCCTCCAGCCAGCAACCCCCACTCTCTCAGGCAGTCCCCACGTTGTCTTTGTCCATGTTCATGTCCATAGGTCATGCATATATGTTCTTTGGTTACTCTTCTCCTATGCTGTACTTTTTACATCCCCATGACTTTTCTGTAACTACCAATTTGTGCTTTTTAATCCTTTCACCTTTTTTGCCCATCCTGCCAACACCCTTCCCTTCTGGCAACTGTCAAAATGTGCCCTATGATTCTGTTTCTGTTCTGCTTGTTTATTTTGGTTTTTAGCTATAAAATTATTGCTAGATATATTATTTGTTGCCATTTTGTTCATATTTTTGATCATCTTAAAGAATACCCTTCAACATCTCATGTAATTCTGCTTAGGTGGTGATGTATGTCTTTCATGTGTGCTTGTCTGGGAAGATCTTTATCTTTCCTTCAATTCTATATGATACCTTTGCTGCGTAGAGTAATCATGGTTATAAGTCCTTCCTTTGCATTACTTTGAATATTTCTTGCCACCCCTTCTAGCCTGCAAAGTTTCTTTTGAGAAATCGCTGATAGTCTTATGGGAGCTCCCTTGTAGGTAACTTACAGCTTTTTCTCTTCTTTCTTTTAAAACTTTTTCTCTGTCTTACTGCATTTTAATTTTGATGTGTCCTGGTGTGGGCCTCTTTTAATCTTGTTTGGGACTGTCTGTACTTCCTGGACTTGTATGCCTAGTTCTTTCACCAAGTTAGGGAAGTTTTCTGACATTCATTAGTTTTTCAAGTAGATTTCCAATTTTTTGCTCTCTCGCTTCTACTTCTGGGCCTCCCACCCCATGATGCAGGTGTTTGTGTGATTGAAGTTGTCCCAGGAGCTCCTTACCCTGTCCTTGTTGTTTTGTATTTGTTTTCTTTTTGCTGTTTTGATTGGGTGATTTGTTTTCTTATATTCCAAATTGCTGATACGATTATTGGCCTCATTTACTGTTGACTCCCTATAAATTGTTCTTCATTTTAATTAGTGTATTCTTCATTTCTGATTGGTTCTTTTTAATAGTTTCCATGCCCTTTTCTATGCTGTTGAACTTCCCACTAAGTTTACTGAGCATCCTTGTAACCAGCACTTTGAACTCTGTCTGCATCTAATAGCTTGCTTGTCTCAATTTTGTTTAGGTTTTTTTCTGGAATTTTGTCCTGTTCTTTCATTTGGGCCATGTCTTTTTTTATCTCCTCATTTTGGCAGCCTCCCTGTGTTTGTGTCTGTGTATTTGGTGGAATGGCTATGTCCCCAGGCTTGGTAGAGTGACCTAACATAGTAGGTGACCTATAGGGTCCAATGGTGCAGCTCCCCTATCACCCAAGCTGGGTACTTGAGGTGCACCTACTGTGTGGGCTGAGTACACCCTTCTCTTGTAGTTGAGCTTTGATTGCCATCAGCATATCCAGAGTCAGCCGATGCTTTTGTTTTGTCTGGGGCCACACAGCCTGAGCTGCAAAGTGATATATAGATCACTGTTACTTGGGCTGGGCTTGGAGATGCCCAGGTGAGGCTAAATGGTGAACCAAGGCAGGTTGCTGCTAGTGCTGGGCCCAGGGCTGCTTAGCAAGAGGTACACGGCTCACTGAAGCCCAATGCTGCTTGTTTGAGAGAATTTAGGAAAACCTTGAAGCGTGGGCTGAGACAAGCCATTTGTATAGCAAAATCACTGGAAACAGCTTGGGTGGGCCTGAAAGCTGGGTGGCGCAGGGCCTCAGGGAATCATCAGGTGGGGCAACTAGTGAGCTAGGTTGATGGAATCTCAGATATGGTGCTCACGTGCTATCTCTGTGACTCTATTTGGGGAGGGCTCAGAAAAGAAACAGTGGCTTCTGCCAGCACTTCTGTCTGTGGGAAAGCTGCCCCCAGCTCTTGCCTTGATGCCGGACAGTTCAGTTCCTCCTGTGCATCTGATCCCTTTCAGTCTCTGCCCCTGTGCTGGAGCTCAGAGGAAGTGAGTCTGAGTCATTTTGTGTGGGGTCCCTAGAGGAAAACTGCTAGGGAGTTCAGCAGTTTCTGTTTTCCACAGCCACAATCCCTGCTGGTTTTTCCATCCAGAGGTTATGGTGACTTCTCTCTGTGGCAGTGGAACCCTGGCCTGGGGGCCTGGTATTAGGCTGGGACCCTTCACTCCCTAGATATCCCTCCTGATTTTTTTCCAGGTGTGGGATCAGCCTGTTCTGCATCTCTGCCCTCTCCTACCAGTCACAATGTAGTTTCTTCTTTAATTCTGTAGTTGTAGGACTTTCATTCACCTCCATTTCTGATGGTTCTAAATGATGGCTGTTTTGTAGCTAAGTTTAATTTTGATGTGGTTGCATGAGGAGGCAAGCTGTGTTTTTACCTATACCACTATCTTGACCAGAAGTCCTAATTTTCTTTTTTCATTCATCTGTAAAGTCAAGAAAAAAATCATTCCACCTCAAATGTAATCAAGCAAAGTATTTTTCTGGGGGCGTTTGTCTTCCTCTCAGCCTGGACCAAGGCCTCGGGCACCATTGGCGTGCTCATCAGCTTCGTTTGCAGGCTCTGCCTGGCTCCTGCTCACTCGGCCTCACTGCATTTTTCTTTTCAAAATATTTTTGATTTTCATTTGGTTGAATCCAAGGATGTGGACCCCATGGATACCAGGGCAAACTGTGTAGTTGGTTTCATCCAGTTGTTTGCTTCAAAGAAACAGGTGCTAAATCTTGGAGAAAGGCTATGGGATTTCTAAGTTTTGCCTTAAAGGAGATAATGCATTGTGCAATCTCAGGACTTCCAAGAGCGCAAGTGGCTTTGATGTGAAACTGGAAAACCTACTGCTCTAAGAGCCCAGGGCTGCTGTGGGCTTTGTGTTACACTTGCAGTGTTAATGACAATGGAAATACCTCCCTTTGACATCAGATGAAGGTGCTGACTTATTCCCCCATGAAGCCCGCTCATGCAGTACTGTTGTAGTGGGCAGAGAGATCTGAGCTGAAATTTACCTTGAAAACAGTCACATAATTTATCCAACCCCCAGCTGTTAAGTGCAGAAAGTTTGCTTTCAGTTATAGGGCCTTTTCCTTCAAACTTCTTTCCCTAGTTTCCCTCTCTCTCCCTCTTCCACCCCCACCACCAGTGTCCTTTCAGCTTGGGCCTCTGGTAAGTATAGAAACCCAAAGGTGGGGCCTTTCTTCTCATCTCTTAGTCCTGTGCTTTCTCCTTGTATTCTTTTCCGTCATCCTCTCTTTTCATCCTCCGCCTGTGAATTTATGTACCACCTAAATGTTTTTTCACAGTAGGGCCTCTAATTATTCAGACCTGGGCACTAAAAAGATCAGTTTTGTTAAAGCTGCAATTTGCTCTTCTCCTAGTGCCTTTGCTGCCATGGGGGTAGGGGGTGGGGGTGGGAGCAGGGGAAGGGGTTGTTCCTAGACCTGACCCCACAGGGTCTCTCCTAGGTCGGTATGTGGGTATGTTGGTGGTTGGTGGTAGACAGATGGAGCTTCAGGTAGGCATATTATGAGTGATGCCCTGGGGTTTTTAAGGCCTTTTCGTCAGAGGCTGGGCAGTTTCAGGTGCTAATAACTATTCCTTGCCCCAGGCCCCAGGGTCCTTTGCCATTTAGACACGATTAAAAGTGATTCTCAACTTATTCCCTCCAGTTTAGATTTGTGAAAGCAAGATGACTGGTCCCTCTGGACCTTAAACAAATGATGCTGCCACTTAGATGCACACCAACAGGAAGCTGTGGAGCTACAGCCGCTGAGTGAAGCGGGCGAGCCAATAAACCCACTGACTGTGATCTTGCACTTGTGATGGGAGCATAAGGCAAATAGCAAATTAGAGAGGGACTCCAGCTTGGCATTAAGGACCTTGGAGAAAAGCAAAAGCTCTTTGAAATGGATATAGCATTTCACCAGGTTCCAATGGGGAGATTTGGGGAATGCAGCAGTGTGATCAAAAGATGGAGAATATGCTAGAGCGCTGGCTGAGGCGTTCTGTGCGAGTCAGATTTGTTTGATCTGGGCATTTTTGAGAAGAACACTTGAAACCTTCTTTGTTAGAGAGCTGAAAAAAATTATTAGGAGGCTGTCTTAGCTCACCCTTTTAAGATTCCATCATTTGTAAAAAGATCCTATCTAGCTGCAACCTGCTCCTCAGCTGGAGAATCACTGGGGGCAGGCTTGGGTCAGCGTGGTGGGGTGAAGACATTGATATTTTGGTAGATAGCAGAGTTTCTAAAATGTACATTCCTCTCATCTTTTATAGATGAATTACAACCTGGAAAAGATGGCAAGAACCTATCATATTTCCCTTTGATTTGCTTTCTTCTCCCAATTACAAATTATATTTTCATTTGTTTAGTTAGTGCATCCCCTTTCCCTATCTGTTCAAGTAATTTTTGTGGGATTTTAGCACCTTCTAGTTGTCTTGGGCATTAATCCTTCCCTGAACCTTGTGCATTTTACCTCTTGCAGTCTATCTCTTTTTCTTCTCTATTTAATCATCACTGTTACACAGTTTTATATTTTCTATTTGTCTAAGTCTTCCTAGTGCTGGAGTGTTCATATCGCCTCTTTTCAGTCCCATGAGCTGCAGTAATTCTCTGTTTCCAGCATTGACAGCACCATCATATTTACTGTCCTGTGACCATTTAACATAATTCTCTTCTCAAATAACCCTCTTTCTTGTGCTGGTTCTTAAAGGGGCAGTTAGGCCTCAGATTTCCATACAGGTAACATTTCCCACCACCTCATGGTATCACAAATACCATCTATTTGTGTCTGGGCCTGCTTTCCACTGTGAAGCCTAAGCTCCCCTGAGGGCTGCAGTGGCATGGCTTTCTCAGCTTCATATCCCTTTTTCAAATCTTGCAGAGTGGAGTAAATGTAGTAGGTATTTAATAAATGTTTAAATCAAAATGTTTGCTGAGACCGAAGACTTAAATCACACACTGCTTTTGAGAGGTGTTTTTACTACCTCCCAGTCTACTGCTAATCTGCCTGACTGCTTCTGATAGCCATTGCAACTTGAGCCAGTGTACGGGTGTCAAAAGGAGGGGAGGTCTTGTACTTTCATTTTCTTGTTTCCCAACTGGATTACCTGTTGTGGTGGCCAGGTTGCACATGGCTTAGTTTTCTGTAGACATTTCTGTTCCCCACTCCTAGTTTGTCTGGTTGCAGGCATAGGTTGACTAGCCCTCCCTCTCTGGGTGGTGGTTTTCCTCCTACTGGTATAGGTATACATTCCATTAGCACCGTGCGGGTTTGGTTCAGCCTACCAGAGGGGTTAATTTTAGAATTTTAAGTGCTTTTGCAGACTGGCTTTTCAATTGACATTCTTTTAACACCTCTGCTTTTATTCAGGCTTTCCCAAATAGTCTTCTTTCATGGCAGTTCAGGTGTTTAGATTCATTGAAGTTTTTAGCTGCACATATTCCCTGAGGTATGTATAAATATATATGTTTAATATGGTCGACCTTGTTGGTTGTCGGATTATTTCTTTGCTTGGGACTAATTTTAAAATCAATTAGAATGCTTTCCCTTCACTTTCCCTTTATTTATGAGATACTGATTGCAGAGCTACCCACACTGTGTTTAGATAAATTACTTTTTCTTCCGCCTGCAGCATTTATATTCAAGGGAAGTTGAGTGCAGTCATCCAGTGCCTTGCCCTTCTGCAGGCCAGGGCTGTAGGTTTCATTTCTTGGTGGGTTAATTAGCTTTGTTCTGGGAAAATTTTGTTCCGTTCAGAATCAGACATTTAACTTCCTCATGTCTCATAGCCAATGCTGCGGATCTGGGAAATTACTTTTATTAGTGAGGTGCTTAGAATTTTAGGGACTAACGCTAATCTTGACGAGTAAGTATGTGTGTTGTGGTCATAAGGTAGACTTTGGACTGGATGATAGATTATGGATGAAGCAGCATTAGTTCATGTCAGTCTTTGGAAAAATCTCAGAACCGACACTAGAAGGGGAAGCTGAAGGACACAGATGCTTTTTTTTTTTTTTTTTTTTTCTTTCCTTTTCTAGCGAATGACAGGCCTATTGCTTAGGCCTATTTTGATTGTCACTTAATTTCAACCCTCCTTTGAAAATCAGTGGCCAGTTTATGGGTTGTTTGCATTTCCTAGGCCTAAATCTCACCACCTAATATGCGTCAGTTTGGTTTTGAAAACCAGGGCCTTAGCCTGCTGCAGGGTGTGTCTGTTGGTGCCAGCTTGGCTTGCTGTTTCTGAGGAGGATCTCCTCAGCCTGTCTGCAGGTGGTCTGGAGACTTTCTGTTCTTCTCTGCTAGAAGACACTTGGTGCAGTCTCCTTCGTCTGTGTTTCACTGAGTTGGGCCCTTCGTGAGGCTAAGCAGAAATACCCCCTTTACGTGAGCCTCTGCATCCTTGTGCTCAGACGCTGGTACCCGGAACTTGGTGGTTTCTCCTGTCCTGCTGATTCTGGACAGTCTGCGTAATGGATGCCTGTAGTTCCTAGTTTCTCCCTGTAAATGCCCCCCTTCGCTCAGTGCCGTTCATTTGATTTTCCAGGGAGAGTAGATTTCTAATTTCTTCATTATGAGTTGCTTGCACACTCCCCAGCACATAACTTACACTCATATGCCCTTAGTATAATGTCTCATTTTATTCTCATTGGTGGGCTTTACTCATTCATCATTTGAGGATAGAGAATGGACAGAATAAACTGACACTTGACTTCCTGGTCTACCACTCTGCCACTCATAGGACAGTTTCCTTATTACTAGGAAGGCTGGGAGGAATATTGACTTTTTAATGTGCTGTTGTATTTTGTGAGGTGGTCTAGAATGAGGAGAAAGCCACATTCATATGGAGCTGCCTTTAGTATCTGCATATCCAGTTGGAGGGGCTTGTTTTAGAAACACAGCCATGCAGAGCTGTCAGTGGTGAATCTCTTCACAGGGGCTGCCGACATGCTCCGTTCCTGGGAGCCCGTTCCAGCATGCCTGCTTATCTCGTGTCCTGGCTGGAGGGTGGTCCCTGTAGAGGGGCGTGCTTCCTCTACTGTCTGCCCGGTTCTTACTGGATCCTGTTTCCTCCCTCCCTCTTAGTGCAGCGGCTGTGAGTGAGTGCACTGTGTTCGGCACGGGAGAATCGGCAGACAGCTCCATTTGTTGGGCTTGGCCATTGGGACAGCCAGGATCATTAGGCCAGTTTGTACTTATAGGAGGAGGGAGACTTTGACATCACTCAAAGCACCTTATTTTATTTATTTCTTATTTTTTATAAAGGGGAAAGAAGGTATTCCACCTCTTTGCTGTCCTTGCAGTGTGTATTAAACTGACAGCCCATCATTTTCCTCAGGAAAACATCCAGGTCTCCGCCCTGCCACTTAAACCAGGGTCTGCCTTATCTTCACAGGTTGCTCTGTGATGCCCCCTCCTCGCTTTTAAAGCTTTTTGGCTTCAGTCCTCCTTCCGTCACCCCTCCCAGGCCTCTTCTGGCAGAGGAGTTCTTTCAGTCTAGAACAGAAGTGCCAAACTCATTTTCACGGGGGGCCACCTCAGCCTCGCGGTTGCCTTCAAAGGGCTGAATGTAATTTTAGGACTGTATTAATGTAACTACTCCTTAACAGTTAAGTGAACCAGGTAGAAACAAGGTGCCAGGCCAGATAAAACACGGTGGAGGCTGGATTTGGCTCATGGGCCTGGTGTTTGCCACCTGTGGTCTGGATGTTTCTGTTTTCATACCAAGTTATAGTTATTCTGGAGGTGCTTGGACTCAGTAATACCAGAGTTCAGGGACATGTATGCCTCTCACTTGAGAAGCTGTTAGCCCACTTCAGTTTATAAAAGCATCTTGGGCCCATTGGTATTATTAAATATACGTAAAAGGAAGCAGATAGAGAATAGTCACTGGGGCTCTGTTAGAGAGCTGTATCTCCATCCTGAAAGATACAGATGAGTCCCAGGGTACCTGAGATAGTTGATGGAACCTGACAAACCGAAAATTCAGTGTAATAAAATTGTACACATCACCCAGCAAGAAATGAATTCCAGGGGCGGGAGTTGTTAATGTTTAACATCTCTGGCTTGTCTGTCTGTCTAGGAACATGTTCAAGTGGGAACATGCTCTCTCCTTGCTCCTGTGCCCATCCTAGAACTGGTGGCTTTGGACACTTGAGGCCTGATTCCGCTTCTTTTCCCCAAGCTCATTGTCTTGCCCATGTCAGAGTTCTCAGAAGTTTTAATACAAGCTAGTGCCTATTCTTGTGTTTGCTTGTGTGTTTTATCTTGGAAATATTTCTAGAAGTATCTGAGTGGTAAGAGTATAGATTTCTGCTCCTGTTACTTTTGTATTCATTTTGGATTTCTTTTGCATACCTCCCTCATACCCACTGTGATTTCTCCCATTCCACCCTACTATCCTCCCTTCTGGGATGCAGAGAGGGGATTTGTAAACTACCATGTAAATGATACAGTCACTCCTGGTCATCCTCTTACTTGTTACTGAAGGCCTTGCAAAGGAACTTGGGGCTGTCTCCTATGTCCCCTTCATCTTGAGTGCTGCTCTTAAATTCTTTGTGCTATGTTATGGATGCTGCATGAGTCTGCAAATGAATGTTCAGCATGATTGAAGTTCACTGTTGCCTTGTACCCGTCTGTCTTGCTCTGGGCTCAGCCGGGTGCAGCCGCGGCACCTTTCAGCCGAATCACTCCTTACAGCTAACAACAGCCAAACTTGGTTACTCTAGTTCTCTTGGATATTCGCATTTAAACTGCCTATTAAGTGCAATTTTGTGTTCTAGAAAACTACATGTACACAGTTTAAGCCTGGTCAGTATCATTCTACTACCAGAATTGACATAAATTAATATCTCCATTAGTCAGATCTCTAAATCTATAGCTGATAGATGTTTATTTACTTACCAGGTAGACTCTGATCTCAGCAGAGTCTTAGTTTTATAATTTTTATTTTTGATTTTAGAGAGAGCGGGAGGGAGGGAGAAGGAGAAGGGGAAAAACATTGATTGGCTGTCTTCCGTACATGCCCCTTCTAGGGACAGAGCCTGCAACCCAGGCATGTGCTCTGATCTTGAACCAAACCTGTGATAGTTTGGTTTGCAGGACGATGCCCAGCCAACTGAGCTGCTTTAGCCAGGTCTTATCTCAGTAGAGTCTCTCTTTAATCAAGTGCTTGAGCCTGTGCAGTGTGCTGGGGAGAGGGGAGAGGGGTAGTAGGGTTTTTTCCTTCTCCTCACTTGTTTGTGTTAAAGTAAATGTTCTTCCTGACATTTATTAAAGTACAGTAAGTTAGACTTGCTGCTTTATAATCAAGGAGCAGGGTCAAGATTGGGGATAGTGGAGGAAGACGCTATCGAGGATGATGAGATACTGAGGGTGAGGGGTTCTTGCTCACGCTGGATAATGTAGAGATGAACATAGTACCCAAAAGTCAGGACCTAGTTGAAAAGAGAGTTCAGAGCAGCCTGAGTTACATTTGGTCAAGGAAAGAATCTTTGTCACTTGTGACATCAGGTTTTAACCTCGGTGTCTGTAATTAGTTGTAGAAAGTTTCAAAACTCCAGTTCCTTACAGAATGCAAGATTCACTTTTGAGGTGCTTGTGGGGCAATTGTAGCCTCAAGCTCCTTTTCTCAGTTTCTTTCTTGTTCCCTCTTTCATTACCATCTTTACACCTTTCTTTCTCTGGTCCCTCTTCCTAGCATGGTCTGCATTATTACTGCCCTTGGTGGTGGTCAGGAGGAGTAAGAGGAAGCGAACAGTAAGATTAGTATATCTTCCTTTTACTCCCTTTCAGCCCACATTGACCATGACTGTGTTTTTTGTGTCCAGTTGTAACCTGCTGCCATGGCTAGGTTAGGGTTCTAACGTCCCATATGGTAGTGTAACAAACAGCTCAATATAGAAGGAGATTTGAGGATGTAAAGTCTGGGGAAGCAGTTTCTGGTTTTCTGTGCGCATCTGTGTGTATCTCCTAGCCCTGTGGTGAGGCCGAAGTGGCTTGGAGTTCAGAAGCTTGGGAACAGGGACCTGTTGGTGTTTCTGGATGCTGTTTGACCTTTGTGCCTCCCTTTCTACTTCTGCCCTTTTCCCTGCTAGAAAATGCTGTTCGTATGTACCGTTCTCTGGTGTTCCCTGATGGGAAGTTCTATAAGGACAAATCATTTGATTGTTAACTGTTAGATTCACTGCAAATATGGCTGCCAACATTATTGCTTCTCATTTGCTACAAATGAGCTCCAACCTTCTGGTTTGCACAGTTGTTCTAAGGGCAAAGATTAAGTGGATCTCAGCTGATGCCTTATCTTTGATTGAGCAGTGGACTTGCAGTGTATATAGGACTCTGCCACTGCCCTTCTCTTTGTGGTTTCCCTTATTCCCTCCTCTCTGTAAGCCCTAGCTCAGATGTAAAAGTATCTGGTCTGTTTGGCTCTCACAGAGAAAACCAGGTGAGAGCTATTCCCCCTAGAGAGCGTATAGGTCAGATTTTCTTACTAGGCATTTTAAAAGTTACCTGCAGTAGAATCTGGTTAGACCCCGGGCTGTTCATTTTTCACGATTGCAAGGTGTTTTTTGTGCACTGCAGCTTGAGAACTCCTGTTCTACATTGTTGCTCCTAGCAGTGAAGTGGGGCTTTACTAAGCGGGGCTATCTGTGCAGGACTTTGATCTTGACTTTTCCTTCTTGAGCCAGACCTAGACATGTAATATCATTGCTGTTTCCTGTATGAGCTTTTCCTGAGAACCAGCTGCTAACCAGGTACACCCTTCCTTAGCTTAGAACACCTTCAGAGGATTCCATGAAAGGACGTATGTGAGTTCTGCCTGAAGAAATTTATCTACTTCTGAGAACATGGTCTCTAGGGGAACGATGGAATATCTTAGGGTTTATAACTTACTAGTTGAACCAATGTTTAGTTTGGGTGGGACATGTGAATGGCTTCAGGGTGAATTTCAGTTTATAATAAAAAGTGAAAAGGTTTATAAAGTGGTGTCTTGTTAAATCTGGGTTCACACCTCGTGTGCTGTTATAGTAACTGAACTTGGTAAGGCGGAGAAAGGGTGCAGAATCAAAAACGTGCTTGGATTTGGCTTGTGTGAGCTGCCTTCAGACGGTGGGGAAACATGGGAGCTCCATGGCACACAGAGGGGCCAGGAGCTGGATTGGAGTTCCGGATGCAGCGCAGCAAAAAGTCCTGAGGTGACTACTGAATCGTGACAGGTGCACAGAAATACACTGTGTAGGTTTAATGTTGGCTGACAACTCTTACAAAGACTGATGACGAAGAAAGCATGTTTATTTCTTAGGGCCTTATAGAAGGTCTTCTGCTTCGTTCAGCTTCTGTTTAAGATCAGCTCTGAGCCCTAAGGCTGAGAAATGCTGTCTGTTAGACTGGTTAGTTGAGCTATGCAAATACACTCACAAAGATGGGGAAAGTCAGTTTGTGGATTTACTAATTTTATAAGGTAAGTCCAATGGGCAAACAGACCAGAATGTTCTGAGGGGCAGAATGTTTTCTTTCTTGTGGAGGAAGTTGATGTATTATTTAGAGTTTGAGTAAAGGAGGTTGCTGGATCCTGAGGGAGGCTGAGGTGGCCCTGGATGCTTGTGTGAGGTGCTGGGCACATGCCTTCCCCATCCCTCTCCTTGTTAGACTGGCGAGGAAACGGAGACTTGGCAAGGTTGGCTGACTTGCTCAGGGCTTCTTCCTTGTTAAATGGAGGAGCCAGAATCATAACTGAGATCTGTTTTACCTGTCTCCAAGTGTGTCACATGGATTGTCATGTTAGCTGAGCAGGTCATTGCCGTCTCTCCCTTATGCAAGTTTTGGTGGCTTTCTCCAGACTCTTGTTTTTCAGACTTTTTGAGATCTGCCAGAAGCTGCAGCTGGTTGTCTTTGTTATGGTAACAAGCTTTCTTCTTTCAATGTAGTTTTACAAATTAAAATATTTTCTGTAACTGTTTTGGAGGCACCATAATTTATATCAAGAGGGCTTTTAATTTATATTTCTAATGGTTGCTTAACATCAGAGAAGTAGGTGAACCGTATCTCCTACATAGTGTCCGGTTTTCCTGGCAATAACCTCACTGTTTAGAACAGTCAGGCCAATCCTATGAGTGTGGAGTGCTTGTCATCCCTCCCCCAACCTGTTCTTTTAACATTTTTATGTGTAGTTGGTATTCAATATTATATTAGGTTCAGGTGTACCAAATTCTCTTTCTTTTTAATTAAGAGCCTCAGTACTAGTCATTTTTGTAAAGGTCTCTAAGCCCTGTGAGCATCTGCTTTGAGGCACTTCATTATCACTTATTTTCGCTCATGATTTTCATATGTTAACCCCATTAGGTAGATGGGTTAGACTTCTCGTTCCATCTTTACATACATTCTCTACCCTAGACATTTTTTACTTATTGTAAATGAGACATTCATTTTATAAACTTTGGAAATTTAAAGAAAAGTATAAATTACTTAAAACTCACCATCCAGAGGCAGCATCACACTATTAATATGTCATAGCCTTCATCTGCTTCTCTGTGTTTTAGCTTTTGTAACTGAGCATTTCCCTTGGCCTTTAAATAATTTTGTAAAACATGATTTTTAACTGTTGTGCAGTTATTAAGAGTGTGGAGATACCATAATTTATTTAACAAGTCTTCACTGATTTTTGTATATATAAATTATTTGCAGTTTTTACAATTGTTATTCACTTTCTAAAGAGAAAATTTGCCTTGAAAAGTAGGAAGCATGAAAAGGTCCGTCCAGACCTGAGGTAGCTCTTGGGCGAGTTGTTCTGGAGTACAGCGTAGGAAATTCTCGCCACAGGTCCGAGCCCCAGAGGAGCTGCCTTCCCGCCCCCTGGCAGCTCTGCCTCTCATCACCCAGTTCCTTATCTGTTTGTGCCACTTGGGAGCAGCCTGTGATTTAGGCCCTTTGTGGTTTGTTGCCAGGGTGGCTTTCTGCCAGCAGCCAAACTTGCTGCTGCTGAATAAGGGTGGAGGAGATGGTAAATCTCCCTCGGAGGACCACTGCTCTCTTCTGTTGCCCTGGCCGGGATGTGGTGAGACACTAATGGAAACACAAAGGCTCCTGTGGCAGCTTCTTGAGTTAGTTCAGCCTGTGCTGTTCGTTTGTTTCCTAGCATGTGCCACCCTGTCAGTGACTTCCACAGTGCCAAGCACCGGTATTTGCACAATTACATTGCACCTAATGTGGTAAAAATAGTTACGCCCAAGGAAATGTATATAAAGCAGTTATATTTAAACTGCAGCAGCATTGGTGACCAGTAGATATTAGAGTAACTATTGCTATTTTAAAGGCACATACCATGCTTCCATCTTGAGGAAGTTGTCAGGAAATGAGACAAATGCAGCTTCTCCACAGCTCTTCTGTCTTGGCGTGTGTTGTCTGAGCACCAGCAATATCACCTTGTTTGATCTCAAGAAGGGTGGTATTTATGGGGGGTTAAGGCTCAAATCATTGAGGGCTGTATTACATTCAAGCATCTCAAATACACATTCAAGCAAACGGCAGCCGTTGCCAAATGCAGGTGCAGTGCACTTGCTGTCTTCCATGTCACTCAGCAGCTAACTGTTGCATCTGTCCTGGCTAAAAACTCTGGTCTGTTGCTTTGGGAGCACAGGGCATATTATTATTATTTTAAAGTTTTATTTAGTATTTTTAGAGAGAGGGGAAGGGAGAGCGGCCGAGAGGGAGAGAGACATCAATGTATGGTTGCTTTTCACCTGCCTCCAGCTACAGACCTGGCTGGAGACCTGGCTTGCAACCTGGTTATGTGCCCTGGCTGGGAATTGAACCAGCGACCCTTGGGTTGACAGGCCGGCTTCTATCCACTGTGTCACCCGTCAGGGCTGAGCATATTATTATATATCAGCTTGGGAGTTCCAACAACTTTCTGTGCTTAACATCTGTGTGGTGTAATTAGAATATACTCAGTCCTGTTTCAAACAAGGAAAAAAAAAAAAAGAATATACTCAGTCCTTAAAACTATTCACCTGGACAGATTTGCATTCTTCACGTGTCTTTTCTGTAAGAGTCAGTACTTCCTGTTGGCAGTCCTCTCCTCCTCCACCCCCACCCCCTGTCCCTTTCTCCTAGGAGTGGCACATTGCTTACTCCCAATGCATTTTCTCAGCCACTGATAGTTCAGCTCTGGCTACACTGAAAGCACTTTTTTTAAGGATCAGTTGCTTATCTAGGAGAATCAGTCAGCCAGAGAGAGTCCCAAATGTGTCTGTCTACTGTTTGTTTTTACACCTCATCTTTCAGAGATGATAATCTGAAAAGATGTTCTCCAGGGAACCCAGGAGAACAGGGGAGTTGGAGGGGTTAGACCTGAGTTACCAGTTTCTGACTGACTATAGAGGTGACCTGTATAACCCTAGGTGTTCTTGAATCTTTTTTTTTTTTTTCCTCCCACCTTCCTGCCCCTAGTTGGTAAACTCTCTTCCTATTCCATTCTGACTGGCTCTGGGGATCTAGCTGTAAGAGTCAGTAGAGGGCTTTGGAAGGGCACTTCTAGGGTTAGTTGTGTCTGATGCACAGGAAGTATTTGGAGATATTTTAATTTGTGTACAGGTGTATAGCTTGAAGTGACATTGGCTCCCTCTGGTTTGATTCTGATGAAACTGAGAGTGGTGGGTTTGTGCTGAAATGACCCTGAAGTTTCAGGAAGGGAAGAATGGGTTCAGGGCTGGTGATCCTTCTATGATACAGTATCATTTGTATGGATCCTTCCCTGTGTGTGGGAAGAAGAAAGTAGCATGTTGATTATGTAAAAAAGTAATTTGAGCTCATAGACTTCTGCCATACTTGAGTAACTTTTGGAAAGTGTAATATTTTATCTTAATACTATTAAATGGTAGGTACTCTCTATAGCCCCTTTACTGTCCTTTAACTGATGAGTGAAATATCTATGTGAACCCAGAAGGCTGACTTATTTATTTTATTGTCTTTTTTGATAGCTTTCTGCTCTCCAGTGCTGGATGCCAAGGCCCAGACACTGCCTTAATTTCTTCAGTAATGATCACCTGCCCTCCCCTGCCTTGCCTGCATCCTTGAGGGATTACTTTGCGATTTCTCAGCTTCCATGAAACCTCTAGCTGTTTCTTCCCATTGTGGGGTGGTAATAAATCCACTCAAAAGCCTGCCTTTTGACCCCAAGAGACATTGTGACTCGTTTTAGGTACATAAGAGAGCAGTGGCTAAGACTCAGCATCCTGACACTCAGATGTGTTCCAGGGAAACCCCTGAAAGAGAGGTAGAAGTATAAATGCCACATGTCAAATTGGACTTGACCTCTTGATCTGGGAGTCTTTCTTGGACCAGATCTGAGGGTTTCAGCCATGGTTAATTTGCTGGCCAAGGTGTCCCAGAAATTTGTAAGCACCTGTCTAGGTACGTGGGCAATTGCTAATGAGAATGGTGTCTCAGATGTTGCTCTGGAAATAGATAACAAGTCTTGGAGTCTAAGTTCTAAAATCATGGTGGTGAAAGATTGCCTAGAGGAGAGGCTATGAGTGGGGGAATGCACTTTGCACAGCACACATGCCTGGACCCCCTTCTTATTTGCCAGCGTAAAGCATTTGGACATCGTACCAGTAGATCCCACCTTGGTGAGTCTTTGCTCAGATTACTTTTCTTAAGTTCTTATTGTTGCCTGTAAGCACAGATATCAGGTGTTTTTAAGGTTCAGGGCAAAACATGTTTCTATATCTCACCTACTCTAAGAGTAACTGGTTGTATTTATAATGCACAGCCTGTGTGTGTGTGTGTGTGCGCGTGTGTATCTTTTATTCATGAAGCATGTTTGAATGCAAAAGTCTATATAACAAAATGAAAGTAGCTTGGGCATTTTTCAAACATTTAATTTTTATGTGTTGATTTGAAATCATGGAATGAAAGGCACACACAACTTGGAACACAATAAAAGATTAATGAGAAACAAAGCCATAAACTCATCAGAGTCTCAACTCCACTAAATCACAGCTCCTGAAGGAGTGTCAGTAACTCATCTGTGTCACAGAACCATTACTGCAGGCTTTGGGTCTAACTCTGGAGCAGCATGGCTCAGTCAGCAGAGTAGTGCAGGGTGAAATTGGCATGTTGATGCTTTAAAAATTTATTTTTTTAATTTAATTTTATTGTTGTATTACATTCATCCCATTTTGCCCCCTCTGCTTTCTCCTTCCCCATCCCCTCCCCCTCCCCCAATCAATCCCACGTTGTCCTTTTTTTTTTTTTAAAGATTTTATTTCATTATTTTTAGAAAGAGGGAAAGGGAGAGAGGCAGAGAGGGAGAGGGACATCAATGTATGGTTGCGTTTCACCTGCCTCCAGCCACAGACTGACTGAAGACCTGGTTTGCAACCTTGTTATGTGCCCTGGCTGGGGAATCGAACCTGCGACCTTTGGGTTCGCAGGCCGGCACCTTAGCCACTGTGTCACCAGCCAGGGCTGTTGTCCTTTTTTTTTTTTTTTTTAAGATTTTATTTATTTTAGAGAGAGGAGGTTGCCCCTTGCACACCCCTCCCAGGGGACCTGGCCTGCAACCCAGGAATTGAACTAAGTGACCTTTTGAATCACAGGCTGGTGGTACTCAGTGCACTGTGCCACACCAGCCAGGGCTGTGTCGATGCAACTTGAGTGGAGAACCACTGTTTTTGTGTCCTGTGTGGCTATGGTAGAAGTGGAGGTCTGGTGGGATTGATTCTGGGTAGTCTTATGACTAAAATTGATGGCATCTAACCCAAATAAAATATTGTAGATGTAAATCTTGTTAAGCTTGTCTTGAGAATTGTTTGAAGTAATCATATTCTTTTACACTTTGGGAAATTTTCAGTTATTCCATAATAAAGATGTCATAGCCACTCATTTCTTAAATGATGAGTTTGAGTAATTCCTCTCTGGAACACTTTTTCCTTATAAGGCATTACAGTGGTTCTTTGATACTCATAAGCTTCAGAGCTCCTCAAACCTGGCATTCATCACTTTAAAAAAATATTTTTTATTTTTATTTTTAATTTTTAGAGAGAGGGGAAGGGAGAGAGGCAGAAAGGGAGAGAGACATCAATGTATGGTTGCCTTACACCTGCCCCTAGCCAAGGACCTGGCTTGCAACCTGGTTATGTGTCCAGACTGGGAATTGAACCAGCAACCTTTGGGTTCGCAGGCCAACGCCTTATCCACTGTGTCACCAGCCAGGGAGATCACATTTTGACGAGAAAAAAATGTTTCATCACTAGGCACTTTGCTCGTCCCTCCTCATACTTGCTAAAACTTGTGAGCTCTGATGCCAACCCCGAAAGAAGTTTATCAATCGTCAGTTGCTCCTCACTTGTGGGAAGAAATGAACAATGAGTACCAAGGTACTACCTTGGTACACATTCTGTCTTCTGAAGGTAGTAGGGAGAGGAAATCATAGTTGTGGTATTACTATGGTTTATACCAAGAAATATATATTTGGTCTTCAACCCTTTTTCTGTCACAGTACTCCTTTAACCCTTGGAATTCCCTACTTGGTGAGAGGATTAGGTGCCTTTTTTATGTTAACGAGATGATTTTCCGGAAAGCACCTGAGATTAGGGCTGGTTGCCAGGAGACCTAAACAAGTGATTTGAGGATTGGAACTGAAGGGGAGAGAGAAGGGCTGGAGGTTGCACCAATCACTGTGGCCAGTGTTTCAGTTAATCAGGCCTATGTAATGAAACCTCCATAAACATCTCAAAACACTGGATTTGGAGGACTGCTGGTTGGTGAACAGGTGGAGGTTGGGTGAGAGGCCTGCGTCTGGAGGGGGCGCGGAAGCTCTGCACCCTGTCCCCACACTTTGCCCTATGCAGCTCTTTCCTCTGGCTGCTCCTGTGTTATATGTCCTTTTACAGTAAACCAGTAACCCAGTGAGTGAACTGTGTCTCTTGAGTTCTCTGAGACTCTCCAGCAAATTAATCGAACCCAAGGAGGAGGTTATTGGAGCCTTCAGTCTTTAGGCATATAGTGAGAAACATAGGTGACAACCTGGACTTCGATTGGCATCTGAAAGGAAAAGGATAGTCTCAAGTATCTGTCCCAGGGAGGGACCGTGGTATCTAAAGCCTTTTCCAGGTAGAAACTGTCAGAATTGATTTAAGTTATAAGGACATCCAGCAGGTATTGGAGAATTCTTGGTGGTGTGGAAACATTCCTCACCCCCATGTTAGAATCGGTTGTGAGAGTAATAACTAGTAATAATGTCTGAGTTCTTTTCTGTCCTATGATTTGGGACAGTGGTTGCTTTAAAAGCCATAATGTGACCTGATTTATGAAGCTTATCTGGGGAAGCTTTCATTTTCTCTTAGAAATGCCTGAAACCTAGACAGATACTTAGGTGGGTGTTTTGTTCCAGACTTGTGTCTTGTCCTCTATATAAATAACTTTCTCAAGAAATAAAAATTAACACGGCTCTTAAATATTGAATGTGCTGTTATTATTTTGGCTTCTTTTATTGGCTGGTGCCTTAAAATGCCCTTTCCTTTTGGTTTTTTCCTATTTATTTTTTGTTTACTTGTTCTTTGTTTAATGTTAGAGCTTTGCCTTGAAATTACCCGTGGAAGTTAAAAAATAAAACCAATGCCCAGGTCTCAACTAGAATAGTTAATTAAATTCTCCGGGAGAAAAGCACAGGCATGGTACTACAGGTGATTCTTATTCTCCATCAGGATTGCAGACCACTTTGTTCAAGTAGTGCTTGGTGGTCTCTTTCTTGACCAGCCCCTAAACTTTCTTTCTTCCTCTTTCTAACGTTGCCCTCGACTGTGTACTCTGTATCTGTTAATGGCCTCTCTAGACCTAATCATTTCTCTACTGCAGGTGACTTTAAAAGTCCCTCTTGTTAGAGCGGAACTCAGTAGATTCCTGTACTTTTGAACTTTGCTTTCAGTAAATGATAATACTGTGCTTATTTAGCATTCTTTTGGGGGAGCTCAGAGCTCTTTAATAGTTTTATAATTAATCCCCAGTGTTTCACTAGAGTCAAGTAAAGGATTCCTTAATGTTAAATCTAATGCCCTGAGATCACTGGGCTCTGCTCTCTCGTTCTCAACTTCAACTGTTACACCTGTGAGTTTGGATAGGTTCCCAGATTGCCTTCCTGGTAATCTGAGCAGTAAGATTTACTACCTAGTATTTCTTTATCTGGAGGATAAGTCCTGCAAGGGCTTGAGAAAGATATTCTTTCTAATCTTTGGTGGAGAGGTATACTTGATGACCTAGATGTGGGTGGTCTTTGAAGAAGCATGCTATGATGATAGTGTTAGAGTGTGAAAGTGGGCATCAGAGCTAGACTGGTCCATGGCAGAACCAGTGATACCAGAGGACATGTACTAAGATGTGTCATTGGCTGATGTTTAAATTGCATCAAATTAAAGGCTATTTTTCATTCTCTATTGTGGTGTCACCAAAGGGTGGAATTAGTGTCATTTTATTGTAGGTTTGAGCTTCTGAAACTGTCACTCTCCCTGAGGGTCACTAGGAGGAGTAACAGTATTTCATAATCTGAAGAGGCCAAGAAATTACTCTGGAGGACTTCTTAGGAGAGATATTCCAAGTCCACTGAACCCTACTTAACTTTGTTTTACCTGTGGTCCTTTAAAAACAAACAACTCTATAGGCTCTGGCCCAGTAGCTCAGTTGTTTAAGGTGCTGTCCAGATACATCAAGGTTGGGGATTCCATCTCTGGTAGGGCACTTATAAGAAGCAGGAAACAACTAATGAATTCATAAATTAGTAGACAACAAATCATTTCTTTTTCTTTCCCCCTCCTCCCTCCCTCCTTCCCTCCCTTCCTCTCACTCTCTTTCTCTCTCTCTTCCTCTTTCTAAAGTCAAGTTAAAAAAAAAAAGAAGGTCATGCTAATGCCTATCTGTCATACTTAAAAGAGCAGAAGGTATTGGGGGTGGCCGGGGTGTATGGCAAGCACCATGTGTATTTTTTCTTATATGAACACTCTCCACAAAATTTGGGTCATAGGAATGTTTTCAGTGCCTAGTCATTTTTAGCAATATAATAATAGTTCTTGAGGTGGTTTCTTAGCCCTTACTTTGAATGTTGTGCCGCGTTGGGAATGAGGAGGGTTACAAAGGCGTCCCCATGAAGCCCTCACCGAAGAAGTTCAGTCTGGTGGTGGGAGTAACTCAAGCACATGTTAAACAAGGCAGCATATGCTACATGCCAGGAGGGATACAACCCAGTGCTGCAGGGATTCAAAGGAGAGAGAAATCGTGCTTGCCTTGTTTTTTACCACTTGGATTCTGGCAGTCTTCCTTTTGGTACCTCTCTTGAGGTAGAAGACCAGACACGGGCCATTCATTCAGAAACTCATCGCTGGGCTGGGTTGTGGAGAAAACACATGTTATACCTTCCCACCCTCAAATTATAATCTTTCTTCAGGGTTTGTCTCACTCTTTTTTAAATCCCCTCAGCCAAATCCAGTGTTGCAGGCAGGAGTCAACCTCCTATTCATTCGTACAACAGTTTAACTTTCCTTTTGGGGAAGAGAAAAAAGGAAGAAGATAGATCTGAAGAATTGGTGGAGAGCTTGATGCTAGTGATGGAGCTGGTTTCTAACTTGGTCAAGAGCTCCACGGGCCTGCAGGTGTTGCCTGTTTTATGGTTTCTATTTGGAGATCTGCCTTTGCAGCGCACATGAACTTGCAAGGCGTCTCCCTCCAAGCTCTGCTTTCTACCGAGACATCTTACAGAGGCCACACCTCAGGCAGCCCCTGTCGTTTTTGCTGAATGTCAGCCACCATTTACTGTCACTGCTCTGATGCCAGGGAGGAAGGTGATTTTACTTTCTAGCAAAAGAGCCCCTCGCCTTTCGGTGGCTCTACATTTAAAGGTCAGCACCTTCCCTGTCCTTTTCTTGTCCTCTCTGTTCCCAGTGTCATCTTTTTAACCAGTCTTTTCTGGAAACTATTTTGTACAAAGCACTAGAGCTGTATTTGAAAGAGAATGGCCTAACTCTGAATGTTGACTGTGAGTTTGAGATGATCACATTATTCCTTGGGAGGAAGTTCATGAGTTATGGTTTCTGGCTCTTGGAAGAAAGTAATACTGTCATTTTAAAAAAGGGAGGGCGTTTTCAAGTAAACCATTGTATTCCTATTATTCTTGGATTATTTCTTACTGAAACTGACCATGGCAATCATAGTAGTTTTAGTGGTAGAATTCTCATCTGATGTTGAGGTCCTTTTCATTTTCATAGATCCTGCACCTGTCTTGATACAACAGGCATGTAAACTTGCACATACATGCAGATACTTTTCAAATGTGTAATGATGCTGGTTCTACTGAAGATCTTGAAGACTTGCCATAAAAACCCCTTTTAAATTAAGTTTGTATGTGGTGTTTTTAATAAGTAGATTATGATAAATCTTTCATGATGGTGATTAGTGGTAAGTTTAGTCAAACATCTGTTTATTTAGCAAAGTGATCATGAATATTCCCTTTGCAATTAGAACTGATTTAGGGAAGATCTATATTTGTAATTAATAATTTTGAAGGTAAGCTAAATATACTTAGGCTCCTGTCCTTCCATATTCCTTCTATGTTCTTTTAATTCATTTTTTTGTGGCATTCTGTACCTATGTTTGCTTTCTTTTGTGTATGAAAATTATATTTTTAAAAAGCAGTGAATGCTTATGATAAAATACTTATTTGCTAATTAAGTCATTTTTAACTCATGTACATTCATGCATGGCCAAGGTTAGGGTTGTTGCATGTACAATAAACATGAAGTGAATGTTACTGCCCAATAGATACTTGTTTCTATGTCTCTTGACCTGTTCTACACACACACACACACACACACACACACAAAACCATTTTCAACTGGAGCATTCAGGCTCCCATGTGAGCATATAAATGATGATGTGCTAATTTCCCCTTAGCTCTCTTATGTTCTCTCAAAGGAATCACCAGTACTCATCTCTTCTCTTCTTGTGTTCAAGAAGAGAATGTATTTGATAAAGTCCTTTGTCAGAAGATGACTTAATTTTGGTCCCTTTTTTATAAATTCAGAAGTATGCTTGCAGAAAGAAAAATGATTTCTCAAAGAGTGAAAAATAAATAGTGGGAAGCAAGAGTTTGGAGAGATAATAAATACTCTATTTATAAAAACTAAATCCATAAATGGCCACATGGAGTAACACGTGCAACTGATTTTGTCTCATTTGTGTCTTGCAAATTATGTAATGCCAAGTAGCATTTTCTTTCTTTGTTAAACTATTCATTTAGGAAGATCAATTCCAAGACCTTCAACTAATTAAAATTAGTATAGTTAATTTTTAAAAATGTCCTTGATAAGTAGAGAGACACTCATCCACTCATCCTTATGAGTAAAAATCCTCATTCAACTGTGAAGATTTGGGAAGAAAGATGCAGCAGGGAATTTAATGTGCAGAGACTCAGGACTGGTGTGTGTGTGTGTGGCAGGGTGGGGGTTGGCTAGCAGCTTTCAGAGTATTGCGATGTCTTCTCTAAGTAGTGTACCTGTTGCAGTGTGCTCATGCTGTCAATGACTTGTAATGATACAGGGAGACAGCTGTAGAAGCCTTAGCACAGAGTAATGCAAATTTGGATTAGGTATCTTTGATTATCTGTAAGGTTACAATTGATGGCAAACTTCCTTTCCTTCTTCCACGGCCTTCCACAAATTTACCTTAATGTGATTTTATCATTTTTTTACTCACTGCATGGCTCCATCATAGACATAGTTAAGTATGTGATAACCCTTCCAACTCATGAAACCTTGTATAGTCTGATAGAATGCTATCAGTGACAGGCCTGCAAGGCCTTAGCCATGTAAGGATCTGAATGTGCTGCTAATGTTCAGTCTTAGCAACTGAGTTAGTCAGCCTGTGCTAATAGTAATGTTTGACTATAGACAATCCACATGACTTAGAGGCACATTTTGTTCTGTATTTTCTTTGGTATTAAAGTAACTTTTAAAAAGCTTATGTCAGAATAATTGAATAAATACTATATGCATGATTTTGCATTAAGTACACATCAAGTATCTTTTGATTGTCTCTGTATGTGGAGGATGTAGCTTGAGTGGCAGAGTTAGATTTTTATGTATAGAAATGAAGGGAGCCCTGGCTGGTGGCACAATGGATAAGGCACTGGCCTGTGAGCCTAAAGGTCGCTGGTTCGATTCCTAGCCAGGGCACACAACCAGGTTGCAAGCCAGATCTCCAGCCTGGTCCTTAACTGGAGGCAGGTGAAAGGCAACCATACATTGATGTCTCCCTCTCTCTCTTCCCCTCTCTCTAAAAATAATAAAATAAGAATCTTAAAAAAAAAAAAAAAAGGAAATGAAGGGAAAAATGTGATTGGCAGGGCAACTTTCCTGGTTGACCAAGTTTTTCAAACTGACAGGCATCTCTGTTATGTTGAAAATTACAGATATGCTGGTGTGCCTTATCATTAAATGAATTGTCAAAAGCCCTGTATCCTGTGCTTTGGCTTTAAATAGCACAAGTGGCTGTAGAAAGGACTCTTCAATGTGGGATTGCCTAGAGCAGTTCCTGCCCTTGTCTCTCAAAAGAGTCATGGGTTTAAAATAATTTTTGCTTCTATTTTTCATTCATATAGATCACCAACACTTGTACTATTATGGCCAATTACTATAATTCATTGTTTCTGTTCCAGGCTCACAGAATAGGCCAGGAAATTAGCATTGGGTGTCTAGGGACGGTTCTGGAAGAATGCATTTTCTGGATACAGATGGTTTCTCTACCTACAGTTTTGGTGGGAAATTGGAGTCAGTGTTCAGCCTGAAAGATCCTTAGAAAAAATTTTTTTCCAACTGACAACAGTTATCAGAGCCTGGTTGACTTATTTGACAGTAGTGAACACCAGTAGTTTAAGAAAATGACTTGCTTGTTTAGGCCCACAGCATGGTGTTTCTTACAAGAACTATTTTTTTAGTAGATGCCTTATAAAGCATTCCCACTCAGTAGGATATAATTTTATAAGGCTGTGTGAATTGTTAAAAATTGATGAAGTGTTTAAAGATGGGGTGGAATAGGTTGGTGTAGGAGAAGACATGGCATTTTAGCAGGGCTGGATGGGTAGATGAGGGAAAGGTCAAGGCACACACCAGGGTGTGGAGAGTCTGAATTCAGGATATGGAAAAGGGAAGGATGCAGGAATGTTTCTGCCAGAAAGGGACAGTAAATTTCTTGACCAATTAAATTTGGTAGGGGCTGGTTAAGTTGTAGATCAGTGCGTATTTGTCCATAGAGATTAAGATTTTGATCCGGGGAGTAAGAATTTAGTTAATAAACATAAATAAGAAGTGGAGCTGGCTTTGGGAGACTAGGTAACCACAAAGGTTTAAATTCAGATAAGTTGGCACAATTTATAAGTTCAGGTAGGAGTTAGAACTACATACGAGGCAAATCTAGACAAAATGTGCGCAGCAACAAAGAATAATTAATTCATCTGCGTAGAAGTACGTTAATCCAGTAAAGTGTACACATGCAGCAGATAGGTCAAAAATTAAGTTTTAAAGGCCTGACAGTTGGGTTGGAGAATTTGGGGGCATTCCATGTGCTGATCCCCAGGAGTGGAAAGATTCAGAGCTCTAATGAGGAAGGTTAAGGAAATATAGGCCCACAATCCCCTGTCAGAAAGAAATCCTTAGGGACACATGTTTCTGAATTCATAAGTTTTGGGGTTTTAGAATGGCTTATATGGTACAAGTATGGTATATTAATTACATAATACCCTCATTGGAGTTGTGGATAATTAAACACATTAATATATCTGCAGTGAAATAATGAATATTCACACTAAATGGGATAAAGACTTTAAATTCACATCTGTTCAAGTGAGTTTTGTAGCAAATAAATTTAAGTTAGGTAAAAGTTTACAACCAAATGTGTTACAAGAACAATTTTTTGTTTTTTAAAGCTTGTTAGAGTTCACAGTTGTAGATAGGAGATTTTAGTCCTATTGTTTGAGACTACTTTGTTAGGGAAATTTTGACAAGGAAAGAACATCACTACCCATCTACCCCTGTGCCCCCCAAATCAGAGACAGGCAGAGAGTCAAATGTGTAATATGGGAAATTTCTGTAGTGAGATGAATTTGTACTAGTGTCTCTGGAATCCACAACTTCCCTGCCTTCCATTTAAGTTAGCCTTCATTTTGGGGCCTGTGTAACAACAGCATGTACTTTACCTGAGCTGGTGGTAGAATTTTTCTGGTTACTTTGTTTGTTTTCCTTTTATCTCTTTTATTTGAATGGTTTCTTTATGTTACTGAGGTCAATTTAAAGAACTAAAAAATGGAAATAAGCAAATGTATTTTAAGTGGTGTTGCTGTTTTTTTTTTGTGTCAGCCTTCTTTTAAAGGTCCTGTCTCCCCTCTCTCGTAGAAAGGCGCGAAAAGCCTAGACTTCGGGTTATGAGTGTTCAGACTTGGTTCAAAAGAAGCCTTCTTAGCTTCTCCAGGTGGCTTTATGGATTCTGGCTTGGCCCTGAGGGCATGAGACATGTTGTATGTAGCAATAGCCTGTAGGCTAGGACAGCGTAGTGTTTAGAATGTCAGGTGAGGGGTGGACCCCGGCTTTGCCGCATGGGCGCTGCCCGTATCAGGCTCTCTGTACCAGTTCCACTCTTTTACCTGGTTTGTATATAGGACTTGAGGGTAGGTTCAAATGGAGACATTTTACAAGTCAGACTAACCTACTGATTAGGAACTTGGTAGAGGGGAACCTATGTTATAGACTTCATTTGGCCTAGGGACATCCTTTCTAGAGAGACTGGCCTTACTTGTTAGAAAGATAATGGCGTGGGGCTCTTTGTGACTCACAGCACTATCCCTGCTCCAGCAAACCCTTGGCTAAGGCAGGATTTGGAAAACAAAGTGTCCTTGCAGTTTTCTAGGATTGTTATGAACAAACGACTCTGTTGCATTCCCTGGTTCTTCAGTACCCTCTCCCCACTGGCCTAGTCACGGGCAATTGACTGTCCAAATAGGGAGTGTGGGTTGTGGCCTGCGCTCTTAGTGGAGATGGGCCCAGCGCTTCCCCGCTGGCTGCTCTCAGGAGCATCACCCAGTGTGCAGCTGTTGCCTGCACCACAAGTAGGCATCTGAGTGTAGGGCTGGCACTTGTGCTCCCCTTTCTTTCTCCTTGCTGCCCTGTGAGCATCTGATCTGTGGGGCGGGGTGTTGGCTGGGATCCACCTAAGCCAGCCATGTTGTTGGATGTAGTAGTTTAGCCTCCCCTCTTAACATCGCCTTTTTGTCAACATTCTGGGATGGAGTGTTTTTCAGCAGGAATTATACTGGTTATGTTGATCTCCATATAAATTATAAGAATGGTTTTCAATCTGCTTTTCCTTTGCGGTTGGTTTTTAAATTAATGGCAGACAAGATTTGCTGGGGGGCAGAAGTTTGCCAACACCTGGTATAAAACTTCTGTATCTGACTTTCTTTTCTTCTGTTGCCATCTCAGGAGCGTCTCTTGAAAGGCAGCTGGCTTAGCATCGATCAGGTGCTGTGGATTTTTGCCTTTTCCCTGAACTCTTGTTTGTGTGGTTTAGCAGCTTGGAGACAAACATGGTATTGACCCAATGATCTTAACTCACTCCCAGGGTTTTAAGGGACACTGGGTTCTCCTTGGGGGCTGTAGAAGACCGAAGGGTCAGTGTTGCTCCAGGATAACAAATTCCTGTCAAATATCTTCATTCCGAGTTTGGTATAGAAGAGACTGGGTTCAGAATGACACATTTTAATTCTCCTTGGAGTACTTTGTGCTATTGGGAGTAATGTGAGTGGGAATTTTTACTAACAGCCATAATGCTAATAAAATACAATGAACTTTAATCTCTTGGAAGAGCAGAGGTGGTGCACAACAGGCTCATTGGAGCCTTGGATGCTGGGAGCCAGATGTTTGTTAGACGTGTTAGGCATGAAAATTGAGTTGGTGAGTTTTCTTTAACTTATTTTTCTTTTTTCAATGGAAAAATGCCCTGGCTGGCTAGTTCAATTGTATAGAATGTTGTCCTGATATACCAGGGTTGTGGGTTTGATACTTCAATCAGGGCATATACAAACAATGAATGCATAAATGGATAGAACAACAAAGTGATGTTTCTCTCCCTTCCTCTCCCTTCTTTCTCTTCTCTCTTCAAAATCAATAAATGAAAATTATAATAATAAAAAGTTTCTTCTCTCCTTGCTTATTCTATTATGATATTGGTGTGTAAGTAGGCTTGGTTGGGGGTAGGACAAGAGAGACTCTTAGAGTGTCTAGGGGAGTACTGCACCTCATCTCTGAAAATTGTCTGATTATTCGGCCAAAACATCCAGCAAGTGTAAACAAAGTAAGGTGGAACAGTATGGTCTGTGGCTTTTCCTCCTCCCATTATGTTTATTAAGGTCCTATTATCCTGCCTTCTTAGGACTGAAGAATATTTTTTAACACTGAAATAAGCTTCAGATCTTACTGTATCTTATCTAGTGAACACTACATGGCTAATACACTTTTGTAACAATGACTTCTGCTAAAGTGGTTACTTCCCTTTGTCAAACCTTACCTATCCAGAGCGCAGTGAGCAAGTAAAATTTTGACTCAAAAGAGCCAAAGCAGATACCTTCCTAAAAATTAGCTTGCAGTAGAACTCCCTTGGCACTGAGAGCCTATTGATTCATATTTTGTTCACATTTAGCCCAAAGTTGATGATTAATTAGAAGTAAGTTGGATCTATCAGTAATATAGAAAGCAGAGAAAGATATAACAGATACAAGACCCTGAATATGATAAGGCATGTTGCATTATGGTATTTTCTGTTTTGAGAACAGAAAATTTACTATTGTAATTGTATAGATTGTTTTCTTGAGTGAAAATAGGTTTCAGGTTGAGGATGTCAAGTAGAGTAAAAGAATTTTGCTTTCCCAAAGCAAGCCATCATTCTTTGGAAGATCCTTTCCTGCGTCCCTTATTGGATGTTTTGTTGCTTTTCATTGTAGCATCAGTATCCTTGCTGGGTCCAGATTTCCTATATATAGCCTTTATTTAGTCCACTTCAACAAAAGCTCAGTGGCTTCTAACAACCGCAGTTTATTTCTTGCTCCTGTATCCATCATAAGTAGGCTATGACTCTGTTGCATGTTGTCTTCTCTTTGGAGCTCAGGCTGATGGATGGATCGATCATTATCTGGGATCTTACCATTACCATAGAAGAGGGAAATGAGAGACTGGGCACCAAGAGCTGACTCAGCCTGATTTCACTGGCCACTCCCAAATTCTCTAGGACAGGGATACGTAGTCCATTTCCAAGGAAAGACTCTATAATATACCATTTGGCCAAGTCTCACAGTGGAATGGGAGATTATTATTCTTGAACAGAGAGACAGACAATATTTTAAACAACACCACAGACTTGATGGTTGGCCAGATTTATTCAGCCCCAAATGGGGAATGCATAAAAGTTGAAAGCTACTTTTGGCCTGCAGAAATTTCACTGGTCTGTCGGATTAATAACCATAAGCATTAATACACTAAGAACCTATAGTATTTTAAGTTGTAAGTCTTATTTTCATGAGCATTTTTACTTTTTCCAAAAGCTTCATTTTTTTTAGACCTGTAAATTCCCTTGGGTCCATGAACTTGTTCTGATTTGCATAGCTGTACTTAGCTCCAGGGCCAAGTGGTAGGGGTGATCTCTGCAACCTACAAAAAACAATTGGAATATGGTCTTCCATCTGCCACCAGTTTGTATTTCGGGTAAATGATGCCAAGAAGTATGTTTTGTAACTGACATGTACTTCCTGCTACCTGAAATAACTGAGTAGATTTATGTAAACTTAATTCAGTGCAGTATTGGTTATGTTGGGTAGCATGGAGCCCAAGAGGAGTAATATCTTGTTTTCCGCAGCCAGTGGAGTGACAAATAAATGCCTGCCTCTGTGCACTTTTAGTGCGGAGGCCTGTGATTGACGCTGAACCGAAAGGAAGTTCTGCTGTTCAGGAAGGGCTTATTGCTCTTTCCTCCCGTCCCCCACCTTTGATGGAGAAGAATAACATTTGGTGGTTCGATATGAGCCAGGTGCTGATGTTAAAATCCACTGACCACATATTTTACTCTTGCCAGCCAGTCCGAGGACCAGGAAAAAAAGGTTCAATCTGTCTTGTTTAGGAGACTTCTCGAAATACAGTCCTGCTGATGCCAGGCAGCCATAGGCACTTTGTATCTGGGAGTGAAATATAAAACCTTTCTTGCTGCTGGTGAACGGTAAGATGTATGCTGAGTTACTGGGTTTGTGCCCTTCAGAGTGTGCGTCAGGCGGCTGCAAATGCTGCTGTCATTGGATGATGTGGCTCTGCCTGAAAGCAGAAGCTGCTGATTTCAGACTGCCTCCCTGTGGGATAATGAATTGTCATGCCTCTGCTGATTTTCTCACAAGTTTGTACAACGTGTAACACAAGCTGACAAGACAAACAATTTTATTAATTTAAGCCTGCTGCTAATGGGATTGCAGTGTGGTATGAATGTAGGAGTATTATACACAATTACAGGAGTATGTTACCCTACAAAGACTTATATTCAGGGTTTGGTAATAAGAATAGATTATTTTTCAAAAAACAATATCTTATATTTCCATTTGTCCTTGGATTTGGATTTGAACTGAAAAATACTTATGAATGTTCAGGGATTTGTGAATCTCAAATGGAATGAGTCTTTGAAGTATTAGTACTGATAAATGCTAGTGGACAGTAGATAAACTTTTGGTTTTTACAAACCAATCACAACTAAAGGAGCTTTTGTCTTAAATCTGTCTCGAGTTCTGTCTTCCATTTTTATGGCCTCTGATTTGCAGTATTTTAATTTCAAATTCTTGTGTTCTCATATATATGCACTTGACAATTTAAGAGAGTTGAATCTTGGGTTGTTGACTAATATTGGTTAAATATGTTTATGAAAAGAATTTATCACCCAAGAGAAATTAGGTTAATCCAGGTTGATAAGAAAGAGGTTTCTTATGAACTCTGTATAATCTCATTTGGGGTTCTGAGAGAGGTATTTCTAACATGGAAAAAAATCTAGCATAAGAAACGGAGTTTGAGAAGGCATAAGAGTACATAGTTGTTGGGAAAATTTCAGCAAGAGTGGTTATATTTCAGAGGTTCAGATAGAGTAACAATGGGCTTCTTCTTTCAGAACATTAGATAAGGGATGTAGCAGGCTCTTGTCACTTGTGTGGCCACCAGCACGCAGTGCATTTAGTGCAAATTATAAATAGTGCTACATTAATGTGGCAGGCAATCAAGAATTTAGGGCACTGGCATTAAAAGAAAGTCACTTAAAAATCTTAGTAAATCTAAAATAGCAAGTGATTGAGGCGTCTGCCTTAGTAGTGCCAATTTTATGCATTGTGTTTTGGGATCATTTACTGTTTGTACTTCAACAAAAAAGATCTCGCTGCTTATTAGCTCTCCTCTCTCTCTCTCTAGTACCCTCCCTCACATCTGCCGTAGTAGCATCTGATAAACTTCAGACCTGTGTGTTGTTTTAAAGTAGATTGGGGGGTGGGATGTGTGAGCGCAGGTAAGTTCTATAAGTGCATTTTGTGTAATTAAAAAACAATCAAAAAAAAAAAACTTTAAACAAAAAACAATCATAAAAAAACAATCATAAACTAGAGAACAGTTATTGATATGGTTTCTATTTTGTCTTCATTTTTTCTTTTAAGAAGCAGAATCACCAGCTGCTACCAGAAATAACAGTACATTTACATAGTGGTACAAATTCAAGAAATTTCCAGATTATACTCCCAACACTAATAAAGTTATTACCTATTTAAATGTAAATGGTATTACTCTGCTTAACTTTGCCACTTCCTGAAAGTTTTTCTTTTTAAAGAACCTTTTTCTGTTGAGGTTAAACATCCAGTTGCCTGTATAAAGTACAGTAGTCTTAAATACACACCTTGATGAATTTTTAGGAATGTATATACCCATTATCTGCCCAGATGGACATAGAATATTTTAGCATCCCACAAGGTACCCAGTCCCAGAGAGTACTTTATTATTATTTTTTTTAATGCTTTAAGGTAACCACTATTGTAATATCTATTATCATTGATTAGTTGTGCCAATTCTTGAGGTTCATTGAATGGACTCATACATTGGGTACCCTTTTGTGTCTGGCTTTTTTCATGCTAGTTATGCTTGCAAGATTTATCCATGCTGCTTTGTGTATCAGTAGTGGTTCTTTTGTGTATAACATTCCATTGTATAAATAAATACACTTTGTTTATTCATTCCTTTATATTGGGCGATTCGATTTTTTTCCAGCTTAGATCTGTCATCAATAAAGATGCAAGTGCACAGTTTTGTATATGCCTTTTTGGTAAACATGAATATATTTTATGCTGGGGAGAAACAGTATGCTGAGGAATGGTGTTGGGGCATATGTCAGATGAATGTGGATGAATTTGAGCTTTTTTTGACCTTACAGTTTTATTAATCTGTCCGTATTTATTACTTAAGAGACCCACTGACGAATGGGAAAGAAATGGACTTTAAAGGATTTGGTTAGTTTGTGTCTGAGACCAGCCTACCACTGGTTCTGGGTCATTAAGAGGATAACTAAATCTAAATCCATTTTTGAATTTGTAAAATGGCACTGTATCAACAGTTTTTCTTGGTGGTTGTGTGGTGAATGAGGTTGAATAAGATAGTATATAGGAGACATTTAACAAATATTCCTATGTATTTTTTTACTTCAGCTACTTCATTGCCTATACTATTCTTTATATCCCCATAGCTATTCTGTAGCTACCTATTTGTACTCCTTAATCCCTGCACCTCTTCACTCATTCCCTCATATTTCCCCTCCTGTCTGGCAGCTATCAAAATGCTCTTTGTATCCATGATTCTGTCTGGTTTTGTTTGCTTAGTTTATTTTTTAGATTCTATTGATTGTCATTTTATTCATAATTTTCATCTTATTCTTTTTGTTAAATAAGTTCCTTTAACATTTTCTATAATAATGGCTTGGTAATGATGAACTACTTTAGTTTCTTCTTGTCTGGGAAGCTCTTTATCTGCCCTTTTATTCTAAATGATAACTTTGCTGGGTAAAGCAATCTTGGCTGTAGGTCTCTGCTTTTCATGACTTTGAATACATTTTGCCAATTCATCCTGGCCTACAAAGTTTCTTTTGAGAAATCATCTGACAGTCTTATGGGAACTCCCATGTAGGTAACTGCTGTTCTCCTGCTGCTTTTAAGATTCTCTCTTTATCTTTAATCTTTGGCATTTTAATTGTGATGTGTATTGGAGTGGGCCTCTTTGCATCTATCTTGTTTGGGACTCTTCTGTGCTTCCTGGACTTGCATGTTTATTTAATCACCAAATTAGGGAATTTTTCTTTCATTATTTCTTCAAACAGATTTCCAGTTTCTTGCTCTTTCTCTTCTCCTCTGACACCCCCATAGTGTGAATGTTCGACCTCCCGAAGTTGTCCCAGAAGCTGCTTATATTATCCTCATTTTTTTCTATTCTTTTTTTTTTTTCTTCTTGTGATGAGTTGGTTTTTTATTTTTGCATTTTTAAGTTCCAGATCATTGATTTGATTCTCAGCTTCACCCACTCTACTGTTGATTCCCTGTAAATTCTTTATTTTAATTAGCAAATCCTTCATTTCTGATTGGACCTTTTTTATGATGATACCCTCATTAAGTTCCTTGAGCATTCTTACAACCAGTGTTTAGAACTGTGCATCTAATAGATTGCTTATCTCCATTGCGTTTAGTTTTTTTTTAGAGTTTTGATCTGTTCTTCATCTGGGCCATGTTTCTTTGTTTCTGCATTTTGGCAGCTTCCCTGTGTTTGTGCCTACGTGTTAGGTAGAGCTGCTGTGACTCCCATCTTGGTAGTGTGGCAAAATATAGTAGATGTCCTATAGGATACGATGGCACAGCCTCCCCTGTCCCTCAAGCAGGGTACTACAGGTGTGCTCTCTGTGTGGGCTGAGTACATCCTCTTGTAGTTGAGCTCTGGTTGCTGTTGGCAGGTCAATGGGAAGGCTTCAGCAAGGCCAGTCACATATAAGAGCTAGCTGTGACCACTGACCAACAACCTCCACCCTCCACGGAGGATCAGCTGTGCAGGTGCAGTGTGGTGGTGCTCTGATATAATCTGTAATTGTCTTTTGGGTGTGTAAGCTCTGTGGTTTATGGGTTTTGCAGGCCAAGGTCAGCCTTACCTGTGTTCTTCTGGGGACCACCCTGCATGAGCTAAAAAGCCATCCGAGTTGGCTGCAACTTGTGCTGGGTTTGGAGATTCCCAGGCATAGCCAAGCTGTGAACATAGGCTGGCTGCTGCTAGTGTCTAGCCAAGACCCCTTACACAAGAGGCTTACAGAAGTCAGCTGGTGCTTGTTTGAGAGGATGAAGAAGTTGTGAAGTGTGAGCCAAGACCAGCCATTCATATGGAAAAGCCACTATTAACAGTTTGGGTGGGAGTCTCAGGGATCTCCAGGGCAGGACAAACTGTTAGGTTAATGGAGTCTCAGATAGGTAACTGCCTGCTGACTCCGTGACTCCATGACTCTGTTGGGGGAGGTTCAGAAAAGGAACAATGGTCTCTGCCTGTCTTTTCCCCCTTTCTGCCTGGAAGAAAGCTGTCCCCTAGCTCTTGCCTTGATGCCAGACACTTCAACCCCTCCCTGTGTGACACAGTACCTCTCAAGCTGCTACCTCAGTGCTGGAGCTCATAGTGAGTCTGAGTAAGCCTGTGTGCAGGTTCTTTTAAGGGGAACTGCTTGGGAGTCAAGCAGTATCTCCCACTGCCTCAATCTCCATTGGTTTTTGCCATCAGAAGTTAATGAGGGCTTGTCTTCCTGGCACTGGAACCCTGAGCTGGGGATCCTGGTGTGGGGCTGAGACTCCTCACTCCTGAGATATCTTTCCGGAATTTTTATCCACCCCATGTATAAGTGGGACCAGCCTGTTCCTCATCTCTGCCCCTCCTACTAGTATGGATGGATGTGGTTTTTTAAATTCCATAGATGTCGGACTTCCACTCCGCTCAGTTTCTGATGGCTCTGAGTGATGATTGTTCTATAGTTTAGTTGTAATGATGTGGTTGTGCAAGGAGGCAAGTGTATGTCTCCATTTCCACAATAATGTTAATTTTAAACTTTCCTGGCTTTGCCAAATTCAGTCAGATGCATATATGACATTAAGAAAAATTGGTCAGTGGTTGATATATGTCTCTGTGTGAGAGTCTCAAAATGCACCTTTTTTATGTTTTGTCATTTTATCTTCTTTTTGTGATGATTGAGGGTCAGGTCTCTTCAATATCTTTTTACCTTACTACCTATACATCCAGTAGGTATTTGAAATGCTAGCTTTTTGTCTAATAGCTTTCCCTTTCTTTAGTTACTTGTTTCTTTGTGCCTTTAAACATGGAGACCTTACTATGTGTCCAGGCATTTACCAATTGCTGGTATTATTACAAAATGGGCCCAATGAACTAGAACCTGCATTATAATTGCAGACCATACTCTGAACAAATTTGTACATCATTATAATTTCCATTCATAGCACAATAATTTTTAGAGCAGATTAAAAATGTACAAAAAGATTTCAAAAATAGATTTCAAGTGGTTTATTGCTCTCCAAATATACCTTAACTAGGACTTCTGGAAATCACCATTTTCATCGTATCTCCATATGGTTTTCTAGGTCACCTACCACTACCATTTTGGCCGTCAAGTATAAAATTAGCATGCTGAAGAATTGTGAATATTTTGCCTGCCTCTAATTATAATTTGACTTTTCTTACTTCAGCTAAGTTTTAACCATCCCCAAAACCAAGTCTCTTTTTTTGTGAAGGGTGAAGATTTGGGGGAGTAAAATGCTTTTAACAGTTATACGTGAATTTATTAAAGCAAATCCCTAGACCTGAGGATTACATAACTAGGGCTATCTGTGATGATCATTTGACCGGCTCTATTTTTGCGAATTATTTTTTAATTTCAAGGTGAGAAAGCTGCAGCCACCATCTCATCTGGTATATTTTAGGATACTTTATCTCCTTGATTAAATGAAAAAGTAGCAACTGAGGAAAGCTAAGCCAAAATAAATGAACAAAAAACCCCTCCCTAAACATTCCATGGGTAGAAGATATACAGAGACATAGACATTTAATATAATATAAACATGGTCATATTTAAACTCTTCTATAATACCCAACAATCTTGTCCATTATTTTCTGTAAGTCTTCAGCTTTTTTAAAAAAAATGATGTTATTTATTTACTTGATTTTTAGAGAGAGAGGAGGGGAAGGAGAAAGAGAAGACAGAAACATCGATGTAGCTGCCTCTCATGGGCCCCCAACCTGGGACCTGGCCTGCAGCCCCATCATATGCTCTGACTGGGAATAGAACTAGAAACCTTTTGGTTTGTGGGACACTGCCCAACCCACTGAGCCACACCAGTCAGGCATAAGTCTTCAGCTTTGATAACCTGAAAGTTCTAGTTTTAATTAAATTTCTTTATCCATGATAAAAAGCTAGTATCTATCTTGTCTTACTGGTCATTCGATCTCTCTTTTTTTTTTTTTTTTTTAACTTCCCTGGTCCCTGTGACGACTCTAATCTCATTTTTAACACACATTTTTTCCCCGAAAACTTAGGTGTTGCTTCATCTTTACTCTTGTTCAGAGCCCTTGTATCTTTTTAAATGGTCCTATTTTTTTTTTTTTTTTTTAAATGCACAATTCTTGTATAGATGTGTGATTTGTAGCTCAGTACATTGTTGTTCCGAACTACTGGCTGCTATTGAGCATCCATAAGAATTGTGTTCCAGATATTAATTGATTTAAAATTAAATTGTAGGCCTCTACTGTTGATGCTCAGATATATCTGGGACTCATTTGTAATTATCCTTGTAATACAGTGGAGAGAGTTTTGGTGTGAAGAGATTTAGATTCTATCCTTTGATTTTCTCATTACTTGTTTTTCAATCATAGGTGAAAATCAGACTCACAGAGCTTGATTTCATTATCTGTAAATGGGAGGGTTTGGACTAGAGTGGGAAGAGCATGGAAATGTGCTCAGATCGGTAACTGTGTTGTGTTATGATGGCAACCCTAGCAAACTAGCGCAGACTAAATGGCTTAAAAAACAAACTTATTTTCTCACAGTTCTGGCGACTGGCTAGAAGTCTCAGATCAAGGTGGTATTGGCCACTCTCCTTGTCTTTCAGGTCACTGCTCTGACTCCTCTTGACATGGTCACCCCTCTCTGTACGTGTGTGACCATGCTCTTTCTAACTTCCTCTTTTTATGAGGACACCTTACCAGTCAGAAGAGGGCCCACCCAACTATCTTCATTTTAATTTAATTGCCTCTTTATAAAGGTCCTGTCTCCAAATATAGTCACATTCTGAGGTTGAACATAGGAATTTGGGGAGACACGGTTGAGTGCATAATAGTAACCTAAATGCATCAAGCAGCTTGGTCTGCCGGGAAGACTGCCTAGGCATTATGTCTACAACGGTGACTGAGCCCTGAGTTAGGCTTGACACATGACACTGAGTCTCATCTGAAAAAGGATTAGTGTTCTTAACAGCTTCTAAGTTGACTCATAGCTGTTTCATGTTTGTAAATTTCTCTTCATTTTATTTTCAAAGAATCATTGTGAAAGAAATTAGATCTGCAGTGGCATCCTATCCATTGCTATTGGATCTGGAAGTCAAATTGGCTAAAAGACATGGGTGACTTCATAATTTGTGCATAATCTTTATCAGATTATTAAAGCTCTATGTAAGAAATGGATTTAAAAGAAGATCATGCTTAGTACCTGAAGATACTCACTATAGCACAATCTCAGAAAAAGTAGTACTCTAAATAGTCAGAAATCAAAGGTAGGTTAAATAAATTCTAGACTGTCAGAGGTTCATTATGATTACTCAAAATTGAATTTTTACTTTTAGTACAGTGTATAAGTATTGAGTATAAAGTTTGACATTTTATTTACATATAGCTATCCATTCCAGTTTTGGATCTACCAAAATTAGAAATATGTCTACTGGGAAGACTATTTAGGTTACAGTATTAAGTGAACAAAATGTCAAAGGCCATTCTATTTGTACTACAATTATAATTGTACGAAAACATGGGTATAGAGTGGGACTGAACGGGAACTGTTTTTAGAGCAGCGTTAAACAATTGTGTTTGGATAAATAGAGTGATTTTTTTCATTTTAACTTCCCTTATGTGTTTTGCTTTTACCAGATTTGTCTGTATCAGTAACTGATACAGATCATCGAAAGATGATTTTTGATGAGAAATCTTCACATTAAGGTTCTCCTGCATTGAGCCTCTCTTATGCTGTCAGTGACTATAGTTTGCCTAAAACAGTGATTCTCAAACTTTCTGGTTTGAGGACTTCTATATACTACTAAAAATTATGAGGACCCAAAGACCTTTTGTTAACATAGAATAATTGTATCTATTGGCGGATATTGTATTAGGAATAAAATTGAGACATTGTCTTTAATTTAAAAAAAATAACATACATTTTTATGAAAAATAACTTTTCCAAAACAATTAAGAGTAATATTAGGGTTTTTTCCCCTCATATCTGAAAGCAGCTAGAATCCAATATCTGCTTCTACATTTTGAGTGATCTACGTTACTTTAGTTGACAAATTAGAAGAAATTTTAGTCTCACACATACAAGTAGTTAAAAGGGAGGAGGATCAAGGGGTGTTTGGCCTACATTTTGAGAGCTGCTGTAAAATAACAGTACTGCCTGTGTGACATTGTGAATCACATTGAATTTAGTACTTGAACCCTATAGAAATCTTGACTTTAGGTATGTGTAGTTATGGATTGTGAGTGGTATTGTTGATAAAAAAAGGTACTGTCTAAATCAATATCTCCTGACAGTCCACTTATTTTGTTCTTTTACATTTGAGACTTAGATCAGGGGTGTCATTTTCACCAGGGGCCACATCAGCCTCCCAGTTGCCTTCAAAACACTGGATGTAGTTTAGGATTGTATAAATATAACAACTCCTTAAAAGTTAAGCCACCTGGGTAGAAACAAGGTGGAGGACCAGATTCGGCCCACGGGCCTTGTGTTTGCTGCCTGTGACTTAGATGAAAGTAGTAGCCTAAAAGAGCAGATATGGGTCCTGGCTGGTGGCACAGTGGATAAGGTGCCAGCCTATGAACTCAAAGGTTGCTGGTTTGATTCCCAGCCAGGGCAAAATAACTAGGTTGCAAGCCAGGTCTCCAGCCAGGTCCCCAGCTCCCCAGCCAGGTCCGTAGCTGGAGGCAGGTGAAAGGGAACCACACATTGATGTTTCTCTCCCTCTCTGCCTCTCTCCCTTCCCCTCTTTCTAAAAATAATGAATAAAGTCTTTAAAAAAAACACATTAAAAAAAAAAAAGAGCTGATATGCTCTCTTCATACTTAGGCAAGATAAGAAATCCCTGGAATTTTTAGCCCACACCGGTAGTCAGAGAAAAGAATTACTGCATCTAGAATTGTGTACACTGTGAGTCCCTCATTTAATATGTAATGTCAGTTTGTTTTCTGAATATGTATTTGATACTCTGCCACCATTAAGTTTGATAATTAATAGCTCTGGCTCCCAAACATGTTCAGGTGGCAAAATTTCTGGAATTCATTGTACATAAAAACATTTAAGGTTGCCGTTTTATTTGAAACATTTTTATCCTCACCCAAGGACATTTTTTAAAAATTGCTTTCAGAGAAAGGGGAGAAGGTGGGATGGCGGGGCTGGGGAGAGATATTGATGGTTGCCTTCTTATAGGCACCCCAGACAGGGTACATGCCCTGGTTAGAAATTAAATCCAGGACCATTTGGTCTATGGGATGACCCTCCAACCAACTGAGCCACACTGGCCAAGACAATGCCACCATTTTAATTTGGATAATTCTTCAGGTAGAAGATGTATTATGGGTAAGTTATATAAAATTACATATACTGTACATGTACCAAAATATACATTCTATTAATATTAATTAATACTAATATAATAATAGTAACTTGGTATTCGTTCATTGATTTATTGACATTTGACACTTGATGGCAAGTTTTTTTTTTTTTAAGATTTTATTTATTATTTTTAGAGCAAGGGAAAGGGAGAGAGGCAGAGAGGGAGAGGAGAAAGACATCAGTGTATGGTTGCCTTTCACCTGCCTCCAGCTCCAGACCTGGCTGGAGACCTGGCTTGCAACCTGGTTATGTGCCCTGGCTGGGGAATCAAACCAGCGACCTTTGGGTTCACATGCTGTCACCTTATCCACTGTGCCACCAGCCAGGGCCACAAGCATTCTTTTTTATTAAAGAAAAATTTCTGGACAGAGATTTCCAAACCTTGATTATTTAGTTTACTAACTTAGGTTTTGGTAACATTATTTTTAAGTGATGATATTTTTTCCCTCAACTTTGTTCTTTTTAAGATTGCTTTGGTTATTAGGTGTCTTTCATGGTTCCATATAAAATTTTTGATTATTCTATTCTATGAAAAACTCCATTGGTGTTTTGATACAAATTGCATCTAATCTATAGTGTGGACATTTTAATTATGTTAATTTTTCCTATTCGTGAGCATGGTATATGCTTTAATTTATTTGTATCTTTCTTCAGTATATTATAATTTTCTGAGTACAGTCTTTTACCTCCTTGGTTAAATTTATCCCTAGGTATTTTATTTTCCTTTTTATTTATTTACGTTTTCTTTTATTTCATTTCAATTTTATCTTATTATTATTTTATTTGCTGCATTTGTAAATGGGATTATTGTCTTAGTTTCCCTTTCTGATAGTTCATTATTGGTGTATAAAAATGCAACTGATTTGTGAATATTTATTTTATATCCTACTACTTTACTAATTCACTTATCAGCTCTAGTAGTGCTTTGGTGGGATCTTTAGGGTTCTCTGTATATAGTATTATGTCATCTGCAAATAATCACAGTTTTACTTCTTCCTTTTTAATTTGAATTCCTTATTTCTTCTTTTTTTCTAATTGTTGTAGTTAGGACTTCAAGTTCGTGAAAGTGGACATCCCTGTCATGTAGTCCTTATCTTCAGGGAAGCACTTATAGTTCTTCCCTGTTGAATATGACATTAGATGATGCATTAGGGGACACTTTTTCTACATTCTGTTTCAGCAGTACTGGTGTTCTAGAAAAGCAGACTGAGACATACTAAAATACATTGACAGGCCCATTAAATCTAATTTCAAGTAATTATATAATTATTTATGGGATAGCTGTTAATTTCAATGTGAATATTATGGCTTTCACAACAGTAATCTGAAGGTTGCAACTGATTTTTTGCTTCTTGATATTTAAATAGTTCTTCCTTTTTCTTCTGGAAGAGCTCTCTTCCACCCTTTTGCCCATTTCCACGTAATGTGTGTTTTCACATTTCTTTTGGTTAGCTCCATTGGGTAGGTGCAATGTTTGTGCACTTGTGAAGTACTTTAATAGGGTGATTTGGCTTTTCATGGTCCTTAATTCTGAAAGGAACTTCACATTTCCATTAGTTTTCTGATGTTGCTATATTGCAGATGCTGCTCAATGCTTCTTCTGCCCTGGGCCGCCATCTGCAGTTTGCTTAGTATAGAGTCAGATAACAAAGCCAAACCAATCAGAACTTTGTGCCTTTAGCAGGCTATGATTTTTATCAGAATGTTCTTTAATATTTGTGTAGTTGAGATTTTTTTAAATCCTGTTTTTTAAAAATAAATTTCCACATTTCTGTGTTAAGTGTAGAATTGGGATCAGAAAAAGAATAATTTTTAAGTGGTAGCAAATGATGTTTCCAAGACTGGTTTTTAGGGATCAGATGTGCATTTATCAAATTGGAACCTTTTCTAATGGGCCCCTGGGAAATGCCTGAGCTAAATTGCAGCAGTGGCTGGTGAAGTCGATCGAGGAAAATTGCTCCCATTGCTGAGGGTTCAGAATCTAGGCAGTTGAAGCTAAAACTCCAGGGGAAATCGGGTAGAACTATTGCAGATGGTTGCCCCTTTGCATACAGAAAGGGGGGCTGGTGTCACTATTGATAAATGGGAGGAGACTAAAGCCTGATTTTGCAGTGGATTGGTATTATACTCTTTGAGAGACTAAGAGAAATTTATGAAATGCCTATCTGAATTAGGCATTTCTTTTCAACATTGGCTACAAATGATATCTTAGAACATATGGTGGAATCATTGGATTGTCTATTAGTGTATTTTATAGAAAAATAGAGTCAAGCCCAGGCTGATGGCATAGTGGATAAGGCACCAGCCTGCAAACCCAAAGGTCACTGGTTCGATTCCCCAGTCAGGGCACATAACCAGGTTGCAAGCCAGGTCTCCAGCCAGGTCCGTAGCTGGAGGCAGGTGAAAGGCAACCATACGTTAATGTCTCTCTTTCTCTCTCTGCCTCTCTGTCTTCCCCTCTCTCTAAAAACAATAAATATTATGAGATATGGGCACTTAGCAATGGAGGAAAATTGGGACAACTGTAATTGAACAACAATAAGATAAAATAAATGAAGAAAAAATAAAAATAAAATCTTAAAAAAAAAAGTAGAGTCAAGAAACCTTGTGTTGTGTATCCTCAGTGAACTAAGAAGTCAAGGGATCCCACAGGTAATTTCTAATTTCTACTTCATGGTTAACTCCTGAGCACTTTGGATTTGCATTTGGAAAAATGAACCTCGCTGGTTTATTTATTTATTTTTTTCCTTTTTAATTTTATTTTTTATTGTTGTTGTATTACATCCATCCCTTTTTTGCTCCCCTCTGTCCCCCTACCCACCCACCCTTTCCCCCCAAAGTCAATCCCACCTGTTGTCCATGTCCATGGTTCCTTTATACTAGGTTCTTGTCTAAGCTGCTCCCCTTCTTTGCCTCTGCCACCCCCCTCCCCCCAACCCCTTTCCCCCTGACCACTGCAGGCCTATTCCTTGTATTCATATACTTGGTTCTGTTTTGCTTGTTGTTAGTTTTGCTCATTATTGTCCCGTAATGGGTGAGAACATATGATACCTGTCCTTCACTGACTGGCTTATTTCACTAAGCATAATATTCTCCAGTTCCATCCATGTTGTTGCAAAG